>OZ008355.1:13175487-13775487 GCA_963931975.1 Cataclysta lemnata
AGTCAAGACGCCTGGTTTGTCTTGAGAAATATTTTTTAAACTTAATAACGTCAAGTTTTCAGCATTATTTCGTGCTATAGCCGTAACTTGAATATGGGAAATAAATAAAGTGTTTAGTTAAGACTGAAGCAAACGGAAAGATAGAGACATATTTTCTTATAAGAAGATTATGTCATAGGACGTTAAACTATACAAAACTGTTAAATGTTTTCAATCGATCTTTTCATTTTACATACATACATAAATCACGTATATATCCCGAAGGGGTAGGCAGAGGTGAACTAGCAACCACGTTTCTCATTTTATACTTTTAAGTTTCTTCTACTGCTCCCTGAAAGTCTCAAACGCTGAGGGGGAACATTTTAAAGTAAGCCTAGCAGCTTCCAGCAGTTGGGAAATTATAAGGTTGTAAATACCAAAAATAAAAAATTCGAAGATCAACCATTTCTCGGTTACTCGACACTTGGTTGGGTAAGGGTAGGATCACGCTTTGCACTTCATTACTGCATTTAAACAACTGGCATTGTTTCGCTTTATGAGTTCATCGTAAACCTTCAGGCATTTAAATAATTTTGTTTGTTGAGAGGAATGTTGATGTCTGGCAGAGCTCACCAATTTCAAGGAGTAACGAATAATCTTCGCAGTGGATTTTTCAAACCTTTCCAATTACAATAATGGCGAGTTGATTATTGACAAACATTTTAAGGCTCGAGTTCAACAACACGTAACACAAGCGATTAAAAGATAACCGTCAGTTTTTGACAGTTCTTCCATATGATAAAATGCCAAAAACTGATGGTTGAATAATAATCGCTCGTTAAGCGAGCGTTGGAGAACTCTAGCCTAAGTAGGCAACAGTGTTTCATTTAATTGAATTGCAAGTTTAAAATATGACTTTTATCTGTGTTTCTCATGAACTTCCATGCTGGCCAGAGAGCGAAAAAAAAAACGCAGAATTTTTCGAGCCCCAGGGGTGTCATAAAAGTCGACTAAGGGAGATTCTCTAGTCTTGACCAATAAGCCTTGGGCACCTTGGGCACCCAAATGGTGGAGGGAAAACTACCAACAACAGCATACCCAAAGAGGGTAGGTGTCAGGCAGGCGTCTGCCTGTAAAACCTAAGCCAAAACCTTGAGCAGTATGGATTCACTATCTCTATTCATCGGTATCTCGACATGATCCTTGCCGCCTCTTGTCCATACATTTATTCATCACTCGCAGCTTTCGGTGTTAATAATACTTTTAATAATAAAAGGGAGATGTTGGCTTGATGCCGTCGACGAATGAAAGAGGAAAGAAACTGCGCCGAACCCAGATAAGCTGGGAACGGGGGAGAGATGTAAGGATAATGTGTTTCTCATAATATTTGCGTTTGTCTTTTTTTTTGTAATTATACATTGTTATTCGATTTTAATTTTAACATTATATAAAATGTTAGAAAATTAGTACAAAGATTTTGGTGGTTAGAAAAAGAATTTCGAAAAATTATGATCTTGAGGCGGGAATCGAACCCGCGTCCGCTGCTATCCGGGCAGGTGCCTGACCGCTCGGCCACCCAAGATACTAATTAACTTGCCGAAATTCTTCTAACCTTTACACTTCACGTTGTAAGCCAACGGGTACCCTCGCAATGTAGAAACTACCAAAATCTTTGTACAAATTTTTCTAACATTTTATATAATGTTAAAATTAAAATCGAATAGTTTATAAAGCAAACCCTAGCTTAACCGAACGCACGGTATTTGTAAAAATATCTGCTTTGGAATGTTTGAAATTTATTTCTACATTGCGAGGGTACCCGTTGGCTTACAACGTGAAGTGTAAAGGTTAGAAGAATTTCGGCAAGTTAATTAGTATCTTGGGTGGCCGAGCGGTCAGGCACCTGCCCGGATAGCAGCGGACGCGGGTTCGATTCCCGCCTCAAGATCATAATTTTTCGAAATTCTTTTTCTAACCACCAAAATCTTTGTATTATACATTGTTCCCAAATATATCCGAGAAAGAACTTATCCCGGGAAATTCGAGACCAGTCTAGTTTGTCCCAGGACGCCAAAACCGTACGAGATTGCAAGCCTTAATAAAACACGCGTAAACAATTTGCGCTATCAAAGAAAACGTTATTATTAGTTTGCTGGCTCTCGTAAAACGCAAGCGTTGCGTTATTTTTCTGGATGCTGTCTTCGTTGATATAATATTTTTGAAACAGAAGTCTTGTTTTAGCTTCAGGGCCTAATAACAACTCAGTTTACTCGTCTAGTGTTGTGACACAATTGACGTCATTTGACGGCTGGCTTAGATCGTTGGTTATCGGCCAATAAGTCTTGGGTTCAAATCCTGATATCTGGCAACACGAAGACTCATGTCATGGGTGTTGGTACTGCCACTAGCTTATCACATCATTCTGTCGAGTAGGTACACACAGTTATATACTTAGAGATATTTTTATTGTCGTTACTCGATGAGAGATATTTTTAATGACGCCTATTCGTCTCTGAAGCGACAGGCAGAGGACCAGCAATGAACCTTACTTATCGCATCGGAGATGAATAGGCATCACACTGCACTAGTTGACCATCACACTGTAGCAGTCACACAAACAATCCTCTATGTACCCACTAGTTGCAACACCTTGCACATTCCGTCGACTACCCTCCAAAGTATCAAATGCTATTCCCAACAGCGTACTTCAATCAACGAACCCACATGTCCTATATGAGCTAAGACTTATTGATCTCGAAGAGAGCATTTGGATCCAAATAAACACTGCCTCCTGACTCACATCTTGGAGGTTTTCCAAGGGGCGTTCCCGACTGTATTGCTTCCTTCCGCAGAGTTTTAAAGTGCGACTGGCTCGCCCATTGTACGTTTGGCGGAGGCGCGACATGAATTAAATATTTGGCTGCGTTAAGGATGCATTTGCGGAATTTATGGGATGTAAAGATTTTCCGCTTGTGTCTAAAGACTGGGGGGGTTCGCTTTTGTAAGATGTTTGTGAGGGTACAAGGGGAATATGCGGCGTGAATAAGTAGCAGCCGAAGTGACATTCACAACAATATTACTACACATCATGTGGAACACATAATTGGCGAAAAGTGGGTATTAATTCACCTCTGCCTACCCCTTCGGGGATATAGGCGTGATTTATGTATGTATGTGTGTATGTGGAACCATAAAATCTATACTAATATTATAAAAGAGAGTATTATGAAGAGTTTGTTTGTTGGTTTAGCGCGCCAATCACAGAAACGACTGGTTCAAATTGAAAAATTATTTTTATGTTGGATAGTCCATTTATTCAGGAAGGCTATATATAGGCTATATAACAACCAACATTAACACGAGCGAATGGTTTCATAAAGATGTAATCGACGGATAGAGCAAATGTATTTATTATAACAAGTTCCACCGTACTTCAGAAGGCACGTAATGACCCTTGCCTTGACTGCATATGGTTGTTAATACCCACCAGTTCCATCGTTGGGTTAGGTTACTCGAATGCTCAGATCGCTGGGTATTGGCCAAGTGGTCCCGGATTCAAATCCTGGTAAGGGAAAATTTGTGATGACCACAAATGTTTGTTCCCGAGTCATGGTTGTGTATATGTTTATTTAGTATATTTTCAACATTTATATACATAATTATAATTATATCCGTCATCTAGTATCCATAACACAAGTGCTTAGGCTACTTACTTTGGGCTAGATGAAAGGTGTGAGTGTAAAAATATTTATTTCTTATTTATTCATTATTATTTATATTATTATGGTGCTTTAATAAGCAAGACTGGCCAATGCCAGTCAAAAACACTTTTGACTTATCCACCACTGATGCTGGCATAACTCTCATTAAACACATATTTGATGCTTGGGAAAATCGGCAGGATGCTTTGGGTATTTTTTGTGATCTGTCAAAGGCATTTGATTGTGTTTCACATCAAACATTATTGGCGAAATTACAACATTACGGTGTATCTACTACCTCATTGAAACTGGTAAAGTCATACCTGAGTGACAGGACTCAAAAGGTAGTGATTAATAAAGCCGAGTCCTCGGGTTCACGAATGCGAATGGGTGTTCCTCAAGGATCAATACTAGGACCATTGCTGTTCATAATATATATAAATGACCTTCCCTTTTATACAGAATCTCTATGTGACACGGTGCTATTTGCAGATGATACCTCATTAATTTTCAAAATAGACAGAGGTAAAGATAATTATGATGACATCAATATAGCAATTTCCAAGGTTCTAGATTGGTTTACAAATAACAACTTGCTACTCAATTCTAAAAAGACCAAATGTATTAAATTCTCTTTACCAAATGTAAGGCAAGCTAGTAGTCAGATTGCAATTAATAATGAAACAATTGAATGTGTCAATTCTACAGTGTTCTTAGGAATAAGGTTAGACTCAAGATTGCAATGGTATCCCCATATTTCAACTCTATCCGAAAGATTAAGTTCAGCAGTATACGCCGTAAAAAAAATACGGCTATTAACTGATGTTCAAACAGCCAGACTTGTATATTTCAGTTACTTTCATAGTGTTATGTCGTATAGTTTACTGCTTTGGGGCACAGCTGCTGATATTCAGGATATATTTATTCTACAAAAAAGAGCTATACGTGCTATTTATCAATTAAAACCTCGCGACTCACTAAAAAATCTATTTAAAGACATTAATATCCTAACTCTTGCTTCACAGTACATATACGATTGCATTCTATACGTCTACAAATATCTAAACACATTTGCAAAAATTAGTGATATTTATAAATGCAATACTAGAAATAAAAACAAACTTTCCTTCCCTAGACTAAGATTACACAAAGTAGCTAATACTTTTGTAGGTAAATGTATACTTTTTTATAATAGGATTCCAGATTCTGTGACTGAACTGCCTTTACACAAATTTAAGCCCTATATAAAAAATATACTCCTGAAAAAGGGGTACTATAAAATTCAGGACTATTTAGATGACAAAGATGCTTGGAATCAATAACTTTTACATACTTATTATATAAATACTAAATATCTTTATCCAGTATGATTAAACGATTGCCCTTGAGTGTTCTTTATTTAAAATAGACATTGTGTTTGTAATAAAGGATGTTGATAACTTCAGAATTTGTATCTTTATTGACATACTATTACTTGACGTTGTAAGTTATTGACATCTTTCAATTTACAATTATTAATTTACTTAAATTACTTTTATGTAAAGGGAGGAAAAAACCTGACTGAGTTTCTTGCCCGTTCTTCTCAGGACAGGGCCTCCTGGTAGTTTGCGAACGGATGGCGTAAATTTCTTGTCTTGACGATTCATAAGTGTATTGTAATCATACCAGATATGAATAAACGAATTTTGATTTGATTTGATTTGATTTGACTGTAACACTCATCATAATCTCACGCATGCGTTTGCATCCAATCGCAAGTGCTGTGAATGGGTGACCAAAAAACGTACTATCTCGAGTTGCTCCGTGTTTTGGAAGGTACCTTAAGCCGTTGGTCCCGGCTGAATCTGCAGTCTTTATATACCCACCAACCCACACTGGGCTAGCGTCTGAGTTATGGCCCATTGTCCCTATATTCTTCCATCCTTAGGGAAGGCCCTAGCAGTGGGGACATTAAAAGGCTGGTGATGAGCCAAATCGAAAAGGGTTAAGATGGCAATGAGTAATGGTCAGCAGCATTCCCCTTATACCACCTAGCAATATACTGCGATTTATGTACCCGATACATGACAATAAGCTCTCCACCTATTACATGGGACCTAACTTAATAGGCGCACATACAAACATAATTCACGCCTATATCCCCGAAGGTGTAGGCAGAGGTGAACTAGCACCCCCGTTTCGCCAATTATGTTAGGTCGCAAGTAACAGGTGGCGAGCCTATTGCCATTTATCGGGCACAAAAGTCGCAGTAGGTACTTTGCTAGGTGGTATAAGAGGAACGCTGCTGCCCATTCCTCATTACTGATTTATCCTTAGTCGTGATTTATCGTTAATTGGCGCAAAGTGTTGTTAATTCACCACTGCCTACCCCTTCGGGGATACAGGTGTGATTTATGTATGTATGTGTATGTATGTAATTTCTCGCATTCTTTCACAGAGTGGACTTCCGAAACGGACCCCCAGTTCACTGGGCCGTGGCAGGGGAGTTCGGGGCCAGGACCCACTTCGTGCTGAATGAGTCTGACCCGTCATCGGCACACCTCGCCGTGGAGAAGGTGGCTCACCAGGACGAAGGCGTCTACAGGTGCAGGATAGACTACGTCGACTCGCCGACCCGGAACTACAGGGTCAACTTAACTGTTATAGGTAAGGATAATGTTGAATGCTTATCTGGACTAGGAATCGAATAGATACGAAGAATGAGAAGTTAAAGTTGTGGAACATAATATTATTATCTGAATGACTCATATTTGTTCTATATAATTATTATTATTATTGTATATATTGTTTTTGAGTCATCCGTGACCATGGCGCATGTAACTGTGCCGAAATATCGGAGTTGTAACAAAATGCAGCTACGTGGTATAAATCCCGTTTTAACACAGTTTAAAGACATTTGTTCTACATTCCCATAGGCGGCGTTCTGTGGGTTCCGACTTACTTACACTATTGTGATGGGGTATAATAACATGATCGCTATTAACAACACTCGCTTGCTCTAAATTTAAATTGCACGAGGGAGCAGTAAGCTATTTGGAAGAATATAGGGAGAATGGGTCAGCATAGTGAATTATGGTTTATATTTTTGATTACCCAATCAAAGACCTTAACGAAAATTGCTTAGATTACGCAATCGCAAGCCGAGCACGATAAGCCAATGAGTCAACAAGCTCCTCTTACTTCACCAGTTATGAATAATGGTAGATTATATACAAAGGGCTATAAAACCAAAAAAGTCTCAGATCGGAGGTATTTGACTCCCCCAAGACGCGTGCGGTAAATATGCCATCTAAGGCTTTTACCGCCCGAGGTAAGATCATAGTTTTATGTCACTCTCTGACCAGGAAGAGGGCTTTTCCGTTCGAGTAGCGGGCGGAAAATTTCACTTTATGGTCAGTGACATAAAACAATTTTTTTGTTGACAGTACCACCAGAATCTCCTCGAATATACGACTTCGAGGGTCGGGAGATTCTTGGACCAGTCGCCGGCCCTTTCAGAGAGGGCCAGGATATGCTGCTTTCCTGTCAAGCTGCTGGAGGTAAATGAGAAATAAAAGTCATACATCTTACTTATTAGTCATCATCGTCTTCCTTTTTTTTGCTAGGGGTCAAATGCAGTTACGCATCCCCTCGTAGCGGCGGGAACTCCGCCACAAAGAGGGGACAATATGTGGGACTCAGGGTAAAGGCATTCCCCCATACCATACCCATACCATCCCCATACCATATCATCTTCATTAATCTATCTTGATTAAATCTTCAACCCTCATCTTATAAGAATGGTTTAAGATTCAATCGAGCTTCATCTGGAACTCTCAACCACAGAGGTTCTGGCTATCTTATCACAAATTGTCGGAACTCAATAATGTTATAATAATTATTAAGATTATTTTGAAACATTTTGATAAGATGGTGGTAGCTAGCCAGGTGGACGTGAGAAACGTCCTACCACCAATCAAAACTTTCTACCCATGTGACGTCTGCGTGACCTTCTTACAGGAAAGCCAGCGCCTGACGTGTCGTGGTGGAGAGGCGAAGAGAGGATGGCCATCACGAAAGGTGGCTCCGTCAGCCAACTCCTGCTGCAGAGTCTCTCCAGGGAGATGTCGGGGACCAGGCTTCAGTGCAGGGTCGAGCCGCCTTTACTCCAGCCTGTGATACGAGAAGTCACGCTCAAATTATTTCGTAAGTTATCTTCCGCCATAACCTTCCTGAGGAGCTCGCTAGCGCAGTGGCATAGCGCGCTGGGCCTTCGATTGCGAAAACTTGAAATAATGGATGCATGGAGAAGTGATTGGGATGACTACATTCCACCCTATACAAATACCCTTCTTAAAACCTTAAAGCCGGGCTGACACTTACCCTCTTTGGGTACCTATTATATAATTGTATTTCCTATAAATACTGCCCATGTATAACTTTATTCAATATCTGCTTGCAAAGCAAACCTATAAAAACGGAAAATTTGAACATGGCGCTTAAAATTTCCAGCAATTCTATGCTCGTAAGCTGCTAGAAAAAAATTCAAGCCTACCACGGTCGGTTAAGAATTTTTAATAAACCCATTATTTTCACTTGTGGCCGTTTTCGTATACATACGTACATGTAGTCCGGAACAGCTTAGAAAGGAATAAGAAGGGGTGTATTAAGTTACAGTATACTGTAAGTTATAATGCTCATAGAGGGTAATGGGAAATAGGCATAAAACATGACTTAAACAGTGACGAATTAAAGGTTGATGGATAGGTCCCTCCTATGGTCAAGCGGAGGATCGTGTGACAGTAATAGAAGTTTATGCCACTGCACTAAATTGATAGTCAGTCATTGTAGCACGAGTGTTAAATGACTGTATCTAACGGCCGTGTGGTGACGGCAGAGTAGAATACAATTGTCACCAACCCAAATCTCTCCCGTGGGTGTCGTACAAGGCGACTAAGGATAATCAATTAGTGATGAGGAATGGGCAGCAGCGTTCCTCTTATACCACCTAGCAATGTACTGTGACTTTTGTACCCGATAAATGGCAATAGGCTCGCCACCTATTACATGGGACCTGACATATTTGGCGAAACGTGGGTGCTAGCTCACCTCTGCCTACCCCTTCGGGGATATAGGCGTGATTTATGTATGTATGTATCTAACGGCGTGACATTAGGTATTACCCTTTCTATGATCATAAATAGGTTAACAAACTAAAACTGTTACCAAAGGAACCGCTATTTTCTACTGCCCTTTCGAAAATTTCTAATTTTAAATTTGGTTAAAATTAGAACGCAGCTTGGCTAAAGTTGCTACGCAAACTGTCATAAGGATTGTCTTGATAAATAAAGAAGCTTGTACTACTTGTACTACAAACGAGATTTTTTTTACAAGTTTTTCTAATAAAATCTCTTAGATTGTTGTTAGATAACTTGTTGTTAGAAAATACGTGAAGAAGTCAATTAAAAATGCTGGCGCTGTGACATATTTAATGTTCGTTAATGAACCGTTATTAGCAAAAGAAGTATCCAACTGTTACCAACATTACAATTGTATTTCTCTCGGCCTTAAGCACACGGTCGTAGGTACGCAAACCTATGCTTATAACTTTAGTTTGAACAAATGCAGTAAGTCTAAAACTGCAATAACGCAGTATACTGTCACATAATAAGAATTTAGTAGCTGCAGAGAACTCGACACAGCAGAAAATCTGGTTAATTTTCCGCAGTTTTTGGTCGCTTAAAGTAACTGTGGCGGGAAAAATTACGACATGAAAGAGTGTGTGAATGAAAAATCTATTTCAAGCAGCTTGTGACGGTAACACCCGAAATTGTCTGTAATGTCATCATTGGTATTTTAGACTTTGTTGGTGTCTCTTTTCGATTCAATTTCCAACTTCATGCCAATTTCTTGAATAAATTATCCCTTAATCTATCCAATGCTATAATTTTTGTCGCCTCCCTATCGTCATCTACCGTGCACGCTTATACCAATAGGTATTGTATGAAGTTTTTAGAGCAGTTATGATTAAATTTTGAGTTTATCTGCTGCATGCTGGACAAAATACGGAATGAGTACGTAAGAGGGAGTCTGAAAGTGGCGCCAGTAACAGAGAAGATGAAAGGGAGCCGTTTAGCATAGTATGGAAATGTGAGACGTGATGCCATTGATGTGAGTAAGAAAGTTATGGACATGAATGTTGATGGATGTCGAAGTAGAGAAAGACCACTGAAAAGATGGATGGATTGTGTGAGGTGTGATATGAAGGTGATGGATGTTAATGACGAGATGACGAGTGACAGACGAGAATGGAAAAAGAGGACATACTGCGCCGACCCCAAATAGGATGGGATAAGGACAGAGCGATGATGATAAGGGCTATCAACCCCGAAGGTTAAAACAAAAGGCGTTATGGGGTTCCGCGACGGTCAATCGGCTTGAGGCAATCTCGTTCATTTTCTGTGTGTTTCTGTTCTGTTGATCTGTTTGTCCTAGAAACAGAATAGAAACATACTCAAGTTAATTGACCGTCTGGAACCCCATTAAATCTCATTATTTCGCAGTGAAGCCCCAATTCGTGCGGGTGTCGGGCAGGGGGGCGGCGCGGGCGGGCCAGGACCGCTCCTTCGTGTGCACCACGCGGGGCTCGAAGCCGGCGCCCAACATCGATTGGTTCATCAACTCTCAGCTCGTTGACTCCACTCTGACGCAGGTGAGAACATTGCTGGACTACTTGATGGATATGTATCGGAACCTTGAAAACTGCACATTCACATAAGCGGCTAGAGTAAATTGTAGCCTGCACGGTCGTTTTAAAATTTTTGATATTAATTTAGTTGGTGCATTGTTATTTTGGGATTATTTCCGTTTTTATTTATTTGGCTTACAAAACTGGGTACAATCGATTGAGATACTTAAGCTTACTTACAAAACACCACCACACAGATATTTACCCTTCTAAATGTAAGCAAAGCTTGCTTAAAGAAAGCAATATAGAACGACTATCTTGAACAGCATTGATTTATTCATTAAGTTTTAAGACATCAATTTTGCTTATGAAGACCTGGAGGTTCTGATAATACGTGTTTCCAAGTGGGACTTAGCAAAATTGCAATTTCCAATTCCAATATTGAATACTCTATTGCATCTGATAGCTCTCATTAAGTCACAATGGTCTATTTTTTATTGTGTAAAATACTTCTAAATCTGCTACGTAGCATTTACCTTAAAATAACAACGAAATTATATGTGTATTGTGAATTATCATTTAATTTAGGTGAATTATAATGAAATACTATTATTTGCTAGCCAGGAACCAAGAATGCTCCTACACATTCCTCGTTATATTATAATACTTAGTCGCCTTGTACGACACTCGTTAAAAAGGTAAGGATGGGGACATATATTTTGCTAAGCCGTCACCGCATGGAATGAAATTGTACACAATATAATTTGGTTTCACCACAACAGGTGGAGGTAGACGGAGAGGTTACCAAGAGCGTGCTATCCTTGCATGTGAGAAGAGAGGACAGCGGCCGGCAGCTGGTCTGCCGTGTTTCCAATCCCTGGTTCCCTGCGTACACGCTAGAAGACTCCGTGATGCTCGACGTTTTGTGTGAGTATTCTGATAAAATAAGTCGTGCCTGTAATTATCCCTAAAGGAGTAGGCAGAGAAAGAAAGATTCTTTCTTCTTTCTTCTTTCTTCTTTCTTGTTTCTTATTTATTCTTTCTTCTTTCTTCCTTTTTCCTTCTTCCTTCTTCCTTCTTCTTTCTTCTTTCTTCTTTCTTCTTTCTTCTTTCTTCTTTCTTCTTTCTTCTTTCTTCTTTCTTCTTTCTTCTTTCTTCTTTCTTCTTTCTTCTTTCTTCTTTCTTCTTTCTTCTTTCTTCTCAGAGGTGAATCAACACCCACTTTTCACCAATTATGTTAGGTCCCATGAAATAGGTGGTCGTTTACTGCTAGTTCGTATATGAGCAACGCTGCTCCCCATTACATTTACATGACCACTGCCTTAACCTTGTACACCACCCGCACGACACCCGCGGGAAAATGCAAATTTAATCTGCTCTGAAATTACTACACGACACGTTTGCATCAAATGCTTGTAGTGCACTGTATCTTCCTGCTCTTATCTTACTGCTTCTTCCTGACCAGTTTCCAGTTTAGCTGAAGTCGGCTAGTTTATCTGGGATAGCAGCCATCATACCGGAAAAGTGCTATTGATAAATAAATGTATAGGAAAGAAACTGAAAGGATCATGTCGAAAGACCGATGATCGGAGAGAGTGATTGAGACGAAAACATATCAATCCATACTGCTCAAGGTTTTGACTCAGGTTTTACAGTCGGCCGCCTGCTTGACACGAACCCTCCTTGAGTACAGTGAAATTGTATTGATATTCTATCGAAAGCTACCAGCTAACATCTCCGATATACAAACAAACTCGCTTTTATTTCAATTGTATCGACGATTAACCAACCCACTGTTACCGACAACAATGCACAACAATGCACTGACACCGATATTGAATTTTTTACTCATTTCGAATTGCACTTTACAGCTGAGCACAAAATAATAGTACCCTACAAAAACAAAAACGGAACTGCTAAAAACCACTGACAATATATCAAAAGCGCGCCACATACGAGATACGATCACATGAGTTAATAAACGGAACAGAGAATATGACTATTCGATTTTAATTTTAACATTATATAAATGTTAGAAAAATTAGTACAAAGATTTTGGTGGTTAGAAAAAGAATTTCGAAAAATTATGATCTTGAGGCGGGAATCGAACCCGCGTCCGCTGCTATCCGGGCAGGTGCCTGACCGCTCGGCCACCTAAGACACTAATTAACTTGCCGAAATTCTTCTAACCTTTACACTTCACGTTGTAAGCCAACGGGTACCCTCGCAATGTAAAAATAAATTTCAAACATTCCAAAGCAGATATTTTTACAAATACCGTGCGTTCGGTTAAGCTTGGGTTTGCTTTATAAACTATTCGATTTTAATTTTAACATTATATAAATGTTAGAAAAATTAGTACAAAGATTTTGGTGGTTAGAAGATTCCCGGTTCGATTCCCGCCTCAAGATCATAATTCTTTTTCTAACCACCAAAATCTTTGTAGAGAATATGACCTTTACACAACCGCCGCACGAATCGGTTGCACTACTACAAGCAAGCGGGGCATGTATGTGTGCGTTACAACTGGCCGCTGTCGTGCATGCGGCGAGACTGGAAAAAACCGGTTTATGACGCACAGCCAGTTGCATAATGTCAGGGTTATTGCAACTGCGTTTAGGAAGCTTTTACTCTGTTCGATTTATGTACTCATGTGATACGATGTTCGTAGCTAGGGCTGCGCCGCGGATCCGGTATTTGCGCTTTCCGGTATTCACCTCGTCCGGAACACCCGGAATGCTCGTCCGGTATTTCTTGATTGTCCGGACAGATGTCCTTATCTTTGTGAGCGTTCGGGTGTGTTTTGTTAACGTTGGTGTGATAAAGTCTTCCGCGGTGGTGGGGTATTTATTGTTTGTTGTGAGAAGCAATAATTAAGCCTCACTCAAAGAGCAGCGGTGGCGGGACGGTGGCGGTGGCGAGCCCGAACAAACGTTGACCGCGCTGGTTTGAATAATGTCCATAAGTTATCTACGTTACAACTGCCCGCCACCGCTGACCGCTGCAGTTTCAGTGAGGCTTTTTGTTGGTAAAGAAAACCAATGATTTATTCTAATAGCAGTGAAAGTCAGTTGAGGAATTCATCCCTCATCACTGATTGCATTAATTTACAAAATGATCATCATCAAGTAGACTAAAAGTTAAAAAAACCATCTCCGTGATAAAACATTGGTTTTCTTATCACACTGTGAATTTAAATGCAAAAATTCATAGTATTTAGATGTGTTTTTCTTTTTATTGGGGTCGGTGCTCTGTGATGTTGCTATTTGTCTAGCTGACTAAAATTACCTACAGTGACTAATCTGAAATTGCTAGAAAATTATATTCAAGAAAATTACATTCCATACATTAAGTTCTAGACGTGTTTAGCATACAACCATTTTACAGCTGGTTTCAAAGAACTATTCCATTTATAAATTAGAATTACGCATCTATCATTAGTGATTTTATTTTATGTAGTGTACTGATATTAACAGCACACTGGCTGGCTAATAGTAAAGCTGGTAATTAAATTTACATAAGTATACGCCTAAGTAAAAAAAAACAAATTAACTGAATAAGAATGAGTTTTACTAAATGAAAGACAGGATTTCTGAAAAAATACTAGTAAATTTACACAATAGAAATACTTTGACCACCGGCTTGGTTGAAGGTCAGATCGCCAAAAGGTCCCGTATTCGAAACCTGGTAGGGGCAAATTTTGCGATGACTTTGTTCTCGACTCATTGATGTATTTGTTTAATTAGTATATTATAAATTTTTCTATGTTTAATATTATGTATATTGAAATTTGTTTATCATATAGAGTCCATAACACAAGTGCCTATGCTACTTACTTTGGGCGAGATGATAGGTGTGAATGTAAAAAAATATTTGTATACATTGTAATATTATGGTAGATAGGTACACTAAAATATATTTGTGAATCAAAACGGGTTCGTGTAAGTCGAAAGCGCGGCATAAATGAACCGCCGACAAATTCAAGCAAGCGTATTATGAAAATGGCGCTGGAACGCTAAAAAGCTTATTGGCTGTAAAATCGGCATCACTCCAAAAGCTAATAAAGAGACACTGACAATGTTGGCTTTCAGGGTCTTAGATAAATGGCCAATCTATACGAACGAATAGAATACAAATGTATGAAACTGACATATTACACAGAAAACACAATCGTTGTGTCAAATATATTGATTTTTGTGACATTCATCACCAAATTCAATCCAAATATTACAAAACTACACACGCAGTGTATCGTGCATAAACATAAATCGTAGATATATTACATTCATAAATCACGCCTTTACCAGAAGAGGTAGGAAGAGGTTTCGCCAATGGAGTTAGGTCCCATGTTATAGGTGGCGGTGTAATAGGTAGAATAAATGACAATAAGCTCGCCACCTTTTACATGAAACCTAACCTAACTGGCGAAACGTGGGTGTTAATTGACCTCTGCCTACCCCTTCGGGGATATAGGAGTGATTTATGTATGTACTTTCGAATCA
Source organism: Cataclysta lemnata (assembly GCA_963931975.1). NCBI lineage: Eukaryota > Metazoa > Arthropoda > Insecta > Lepidoptera > Crambidae > Cataclysta > Cataclysta lemnata. The sequence continues at coordinate 13,190,337 of OZ008355.1, forward strand.
AGAACCGGTACCGGTATTTTAACTACATATGTAATTTCACAAACGTAAGCAGCTGAAACTGAAGGACTTCTACAAGCACCCTTTTCATAAAGGTTCATCGACCGGGTATCTGGTTATAAAATAAGGCTTATTATTTAAATTTATTGGCACAGGGCAGCCCTGTTCCGCGGTTTGAGGCGGGTGCCAACAAGTTGGGACCCGAGTTTAAATATTATCACAGCTCGTTCTTGTTGTGAACGGCTATAGTCACATGCATACTTATCGTGGAATAGACTTCCATGCTGGCATGTGAGCAAATATGTGAGCATGTGAGCGAGTAGTAGAAGTTCATCTAATCCTAATCCCATGCAGCCCCGGGAGCGAAAAATAACGCAGAATGTGCCAGCCCCTACTCATCCCTTCATGCACCCGAATGTTGGAGGGAAAACCACCAACAACGGCATAACAAAGAGGGTTGGTGTCAGACGGGCGGCCGGCTGTATAACCTGTAAGAAAAAATCTAGTTTGGCAATCTCCCGGATTGCGGAGGACGTGGGTTCGATGCCGGCGTCGAGATAATGACAATATTTTTCACAAAATTTCTGGCCTCTTTTTATTGGTCAGAATTATATTATAACAAAGGTGCACGCCGGTATAAGTCACAATAAGTGAAAATCAAGGATTTTCATTAACACATAAATACAGAAATCAGGCTTATACCCCCGAAGGGGTAGGCAGAGGCGAATTATTAACACCCACTTTTCATAAATTTAACAGCCGTGTGGTGACGGCAGAGTAGAATACAATTGTCACCACCGCAAATCACTCCCGTGGGTGTCGTACAAGGCGACTAAGGATAAATCAGTGATGAGGATTGGGCAGCAGCGTTCCTCTTATACCACCTAGCTATATACCTACTGCGACTTTTGTGCCCGATAAATGGCAATAGGCTCGCCACCTATTTTATGGGACCTAACAAAACTGGCGAAACGTGGGTGCTAGTTCAACTCTGCCTACCCCTTCGGGGATATAGGCGTGATTTATGTATGTATGTACTTTTCATTAATTCACATTAATTGAAATAAAAAAACACCACTTGCATTCACACGTTCGAAATACTTACAAGTACTGACACAAGCAGAGTTGTTTCATTAAAACGCAAAAGCCTATCTGAACAACCCTGGCAAGTAGTGTAGTTCCGTGACTAAACAAGACAAAAGATCACAGCTGATGGTAGTAAATCTCCAGAACACAAAGGGGAAAATTGCGAACACAAAGCGACCTTTACCTCTTTTCACCTCAAAAATCTACTCAAATAAAAAATAAACTACACCACTAAGGAGTTCATGTATTGTGCCATATTTATTAGCTAGTTACGGAGTAGCTAATGGAAGTAATATAGGGAGAATGGGGCATAATAACCCACCACGCTGGCCCAGTGCGGATTGGTGGGTATTAACGACTGCAGATGCAACCGGGACCAACGGCTTAACGTACCTTCCGAAGCACGGAGAAACTCGAGATAGTAAAATTTTGGTCACCCATCCAATGACCGGCCTTAGCGAACACTGCTTAGTTTACGCAATCGCGGGCCAAGCGCGCTGTGCCACTGCGCTAGCGAGCTCCTTCTCTTTTGTATGTAAGTAAACTACTAATGCAGTGTAGGTATCGAAATTCTGGGCGCGGTTAGCTGACGCACGTTCCCGTAGGCATTTCGGGATTTTCGCCGACAATTGTCGCCTGCGGTCGGATTCCAAGGGATAGGTAGGTACTGGAAACGGCACATCTGGTGAACGCGAGCTTATCGAACTTGCGGTAGGTACAAAATATATAGCGAGCTCGCAATTATTTCGAGATTATCGACAATTATTTAAGTAAGTTCAGACCAATTTACTTAGTACAAATCACGCCTATCTATTCTCTAAAGCGGCGAATTCACTACACCGACCTACCCGTGGGCATGTCTGCACACATGCCCGCCGGACCTCGCTTCTATAAGGTCTGTGTGATGTTTGCCTAGTGTAGGCCCGTCACAGTCAGTCTGGCCTATACAAACGAGGCCTGCGCGGGCATGTCTGGTGGGCACGTCCGTGTATTGAATTCCCCGCTTAAGGGGTAGTCAGAGCTGTATTACCTTCCACACTTCGTCAACTATGTTAGGCTGTGTAGATGGCGAGTCTATTGCCATCTAGCGGACACTTAAATCAAATTATTGCAAGGTAGTGTAACAAGACGATACCGGGTAATGACGGCAGAGCAGAATACAATAGGCAACAAACAGCGTTCCTCTATTACCTTACATGGGACCTTACCATTTATGTTAGGTACCATGTAAGGTTACTAATACGCACTGGGCCAGCGTGATAGGTTATGACCTATTTTTCCTATTCTATTCCATCTACAGAAAAGGCCGGTGCCTTAGCTGTGGGGATACAAGGACTGGTGAAGATAATGATGGTACAACAAGGTCAGAAGTCATGAAACCATTTACTCCTGGGTCGTTCGTATCATTTTTGCAGCAACCGATCAATCCAAGGAGTCGCCCTATTCCCCTCTGCCCTCTACCAGTCCAGAAATATTTACCTGAATTATCAAATTAGCTTTAGCGGTTTTATTATATTAATGTATATAATATATAAAACAATGAATATAAATAAATATTAATTATATCCATTAATCTTATCAAACCGCTAAAGCTAATTTGAAAATTCTGGTAAATATTTCTGGACCATTGCTGGGTAGAGCGGAATAGGACGACTCCTTGGATTTTTGGATTGTGGCAAAAATTATATTATGAACCACCCAGGAGTATCTAAATGATTTCATGACTTCTGACCTAGTTGTACCATCATTATCTTCACCAGTCCTTGTATCCCCACAGCTAAGACACAGACCTTTTCTGTAGATGGAATAGTATAGGAAGAATAGATCATAACCCACCACGCAGGCCCAGTGCGAATTGGTGGATATGAACGAAGGAAGGATAAAACTAACTGCATCTCTGTTGAAATAGTAGTCGTACTAGCAGCGTGTTTCTTTTTTAATAATTTGTATATTTCAGTATATTTTTTACTTAACAAAACATCTATTTTGACATAAATAAAATTGCTTGCCCTAGGTTTGGCTTAGCGATCCGGCCGCCGCGATCGCTCCATGAACTTATGAATTCTGGCCCCTGAACAGTAGTCGGGACACCTTTTATCCTACTGCTCAGGTTAGTTTTTGGCCGCCGAGATGATAGTTGGATGCCACACAGGTGCTCCCGTGTAACATCCAGAGTAGGCAGCGCAGTTTTATACACTGCAAAGGATGATGACCCGTATTTGGGTGGATTTTAAGGCCCCGCTGTAACCCTTCCCTTGTCATGCGAGAAGCAGAAGCACCCAGGAAATTTTTAGTGGGTAGTCCTGGCGCTTTCTACACGCTGGGGAGTACCATACACCCCCACGGCTCATGTTCCGGAGCCGTGGGATGTGCGTAAATTTGCATTTTTAACCTGGAATAAAAATAAAAAAAGGCTTAGCCGAAAAGCGGCCGGGAAAGCGCTAGGACGAAGAAGATTGTTTACCCTAGTAACTTGTGTCCAATTTAACAGCTCATTGCTCACGTCTCACTGCTCACAAGACCCTAAAACACCACAGTCTCATCCCAGATAACCTGAGAATAGGGTAAGCGAAAGATGAAGGACAGTAACATTATGGTCAACAACCCCAACTGTCCCAGGACTAGAAAGAGTCATAACTCACCGCAGTAGATCATTATGGATTTGCGGGTGCTAACGACTGCAGATGCACCGGGGGACACCGGTTTGACGTGACTTCCTTAGCACGGAGGAATGGAGGATAAATTTTTGATTTATGTCCCATTGCTCTGGGACATTAGAGATATTTTATTTTCGTTCTAGGGATTCCGGTCTTAAGTCCGATGAGTTTGCTTTGTCATTGTAATTAGGGTGTGGTCGTGGTTATCCTACATTTAACAGCACACCCGAAACAATAAAAAATAGCCGTGTGATAATTATTGTCACCACTCCCAACGTCCCCCACTAGATTGTACTATCAGAATCTTAAGTAGCAACCAATTTGTATAAACTGTGTAATAAGGTAATAAAGTGTTAATTTCTGACTGATGACAAATGGTCAGCAGCGTTCTTTCGAGTTTACTAGGTAAACAATATCCTAACCTAAGATAGTTTGTGGTAATGTAGGTGTGTGTGAAATACCTCTGCCGATCTCTACATGGGTTAAATTAAATAGGCGTTATTCATTTATGCACATTACATCAGACAGAGACTTTAACTTTTATGCGCTTTTTGTCTTAAGCCCATTGAAATTTTCAATATATGCAAACAAAATTGATCAATTTCTGCAATTGACTTTGAGCCATAAAGTCTTAGCTCTTCCCAATTTCCAGATAATTTTGGATCGTTTAAAGATTTGACAAGGTTCTTACTCTAAAAATTAATTGAAAAATTGGAAAGGTATACGTAACTTCAATGGTACATCCTAGTCTATATCCGGCAATACCAAATCACTACCAAACAAAAAACGGAATCCCAACCAGTTACCCGAAACCTCTAGAGTGTCGGCAAATTGAAGTTAATATGTACGATACTACAGCAATATTCCTGTGGCAATAACTTTCCAAGTTATAAGTAAAAAATAGAAGTTTATTTCTGCAAAATTATTTTATGCACGTACAAAACGCAATAACACAACTTGCAGAACAAACAAACAACGTAATAATTGTGCCGTTACCTACTCCCTAGATACAGCCGGCGACACAGAATATTAACTAGACAGAAAGGAATTTAAATATCAAGTGTACTAAAAAGTTATTTTATATCTTACTATTTTCATCTTACTCTTCTTCATCTTCTTCTCCCTGCCCTGTTCCCAGTCTATCTGGGGTCGGCGCAGTATGTCCGACTTCCATTCATATCGGTCAGACGTCATCAAGCCATCCACATCTACATGAATCGAAAGGGATTTCGATTCATATCACCCATCACACTGTGAAGGTGCTAGTGATGAATGAAAGTATAGAAAAGAGACGGAACGGACCATGTCGAGAGGCCGATGAACGGAGAGAGTGATTGGAATGACAACATTCCAATCCATACTGCTCAAAGTTTTGGCTTAGGTTTTACAGCCGGACGCCTGCCTGACACTAACCCTGTTTGGGTATGCTGTTGTTGGTGGTTTGCCCTCCACCATTCGTATGCCCCAAGGTGCTTATTGGTCTACACCGGGCAATCTCCCTTAGTCGACTTTTACGACACCCATGGGATGAGACGGGGCTGGCCTATTGTACGTTATTTCGCTCCCAGGCCAGCATAGAAGACTATTTTCATCTTACTATTATCACCATAATTAAGTTTCCGTGCAGTGTGGTGACGGCAGAGCAGAATACAATTGTCACCATCCCCATTCTCCCCGTGATATCGTACAAGGCGACTAAGGGCTACGAAAGCGATGGGTAATGGGCAGCAGCGTTCCTCATGAACCTTCTAGCAATTACGTGCCCGATAGATGGCAACAGGCTCGCCCCCTATTACATGGCGAAACGTGGGTCTTGAGTTCAAATTCAAATTACTTAATTGCAACATTGGTTTACATTGGATGTAAAATTTTGTAAAGGTTTCACCATGAACCTTGTTAAGGGACTGCAATAGGAAATAGATAGTATGTAGGTATTAATTAAAAACTTATAAATCACTTTTGATTACCCCTTTAGGGATAAATAGGCGGGATTATTTTATGTATCTATGCATTGTTGTAGTTGTGAGGAATGTGTTTGAGGAGAACCAATGGAATCTGTTTTTATATTTATTTATTTGTTTATAGGTACACAGTGAGTAGAGTCAAATAGAGTGATTCTATTGATTCTCGGTTCTTCTCAAACACATCGCTATACTAATAGAATCACTATACAGTAATTCTATAGGTTCTCCTCAAACACATTCCTGCAACGCATGCTCGCACAACGCTGGTAGAAAAGTACCGTTAGGAGAGAAAGGCGTGAATTATGTATGTAGATAGATAGATAATATACTCTTATATACGCACACCAAATTAAAAACAAAATAAAAAACTGAATACTGCTACAATAAAAGTGATACAATTGGCGGTCTTATCGCTAAGAGCGATCTCTTCCAGAGAACCTTTGAATGGACAGGATTGTAAACATTGCGTATTTTGAGGGTATTCATGGTGTATGTACTTCACGATTTTCAACGTAGCAACTCCTCTGTCGCCAATTGTTCTATGGTCAAGTTGCGGTGTGGCCCGGGCTGGCTCTGTCAGAGCTCCCGTGCGCAGAATAAACAATTCGGCCTGTCCGCCCCAATACCTGTTTTGGCTTTGTTAAATTTTAAATTGTGATTGGCTCCTCACTAATTCCGGACATAATTGTTCTTTCCAACAACGTGTACGTAATTGGAATTCCAGTTCCGTTATCGCGATTGTGCCTCTTCATAATTGCGGGAGTAGTTTCCGTTATTTTTGTTTCTGTGAAGCGGTTTTTTAAGCGTAATTTTCCGACTTACAACGCTTTAAAGTGTTGATGCAATACATTTGTCTACATGCTGCTCTGTATTGTACAGTACCCATGTATGACCATTTTACAGGACTTTTTTTAATTTTTCTTTATTATTTAATTTTGATTTTTAATTGAACTCTATATCAATGTTATTTATTAAGATTATTAAAAAAAAGAGGTCAGAAAAAAAGGTTGGATGCGTGAAACAAATGAAGCGGAGTCCTTCGCAAACCGGGCGGCTGCTATTCAACTTTGGTATTATTTATCAAAATACCTCATAACTATCATTCAATGTTATATTTAAACATCATAAAAACGTAATGACCAATTTTTCAAGTCGTCTAGTCTGTCTTATAGCAGCTACGTTTCGCTACAAAAGCTGGCACTGGCGGAACATTATAGACTTCGTCTTCAGACATAAGTTGATAGATAAACGCTTTCTCCATAAGTACAATAATAAAATTACAGATGAGTTAGTTCGCGATGCGCGATCGCAATTGCACCATCTAGTAACTAGAAAGAACTAAATAAAGAAAGAAGAAATAAAAACGTTTATGGAGACAGCTTAAATAATAAAAATATTAGGCATGCAACAAGGACCAAAAAGGTCAAGGGCCCAGCTCAACAACTAGATTCTAGTTCTTCGTCCTTTAATTCTGTTTTTGTATTAATACCAGTCCACATTGTTACAGATTCACCAGTAGCCCAGATATCCCTGATCGATCCAAAGGAGCCAAGGCTCCTGAGGGAAGATGAGAACGCTGTGCTGCTATGTTCAGCTGATGCGTCGCCTCCAGCCAACAACTTTACTTTCTATAAAGGTACAGAGGTAAGGAATAAAGAATTTGATAAGAGTAAAGGTTGGTATGATTTTTTTCCCTAAGCCGTTTAGTATTTCCTAAAAAGTGTTGCAAAGAAAATGAAGTCAGAAAGAGTCTTTACGTACTTGTTGTCCCAAAGTGCAAATTTGGTTTTGAAAATTTGATCGATTGCAGCCTTACGTGCTCTTAAAGTATAAAGTGGAATTTCGTTACCTAGTTAAGTATTGTAGGTATATTTATAGAACAGTTAATTACAAATCATCATCACCAGCCCTTTAATGTCCCTCAGTCGTTGCGATGCACGTTGACATTTTTCTGCTAATCAGTACGAACTCTTCGACTATCAGAAGATTCTTAAGTATTGCAAATGTAATTTGTAGTTATCAATACCGACATTACAATTGTGATAAACCGCGAGATCCAAGACACGAGCCAATTTTATTAAACCTTTTAAAAATGTTCACTAAATTAAACAGCCCTTAATCGATCGAGAAATTAAGTATAAATTAACGCCAAATCAAAACCAAGTTGTACGAAATGTTTGGTTAATGACGAGGTTACTATCAATTTTCTATAATCAGAGAAATATATCGAGTATGGGCTGAATATGATTTTTGTAAATTAATCAGTAATAATTTATGAATATTACAATATTATTATATTCTCGATAGAGTAATGGCAAATAGAAAGCAAATTCCGAACTACCCATCTTCAGCTTGAAGCAATTAATTCGATTTAATGAAGCTGTTTACTTAATGGTAGCTACAATCTTGGTCTAACACGACTATACAACATGGTTGCTATTAAAATTAACGTGCGTAATGAAGCTAATTTTGAATGCCATTAACGACGGATCTGGCCTTTGTCGGTGGCTGATAGTATGGCGTTGATTTTACTCTTTTAATATTTCAATCAACCGTTAAAACTTACTTGGTCACGTGAAGTATTTAGTACAAAGATTTTGGTGGTTAGAAAAAGTTCTAAAAATTATGGTCTTGATGCGGGAATCGAACCAAAAAATTTCGGCAAGTTAATTAGCGTCTTGGTTAGCTGAGCGGTTTAGGCACCTGCCCGGTTTGCAGTGGACGCGGGTTCGATTCCCTCATCAAGACCACAATTTTTCGAACTTTTTTTAACCACCAAAATCTTTGTACTAATTTTTCTAACATTTAAAATAATGTTGAACTTAAAATCGAACAGTGAAGTATTTTTATAAAACACTTGTGTATTTTAACTCTAATCTGACTCGTAAATTTGTTTCTTAAGTTTTCGACAAACCCTAACGAAACGTTCACGAGAATTGTATTCGATTTACATAATCCCTCACTCGGCTTTTCTAAGATGCGGTTAAATCTATTGCTTTGTAGCAGATATTTATTTTTAAACTAGGGCTTTTCAGTATCGTTTATGGTAACCTATTGAACCATGAACATAATCATGTTCGGTATCGGAAGCGTAGTCAATTTTGTTAATTTGGTTACTTTTTATGCTCTACTTTAGCAGCGAAAACCTAATAAATTGATGTTTTTGAGTCACTTTTTTATTATTATTTTTTTCTTTCTTTTGATTATTGTTTGTCTGACTGAATTACTGTCATTCAGTGATAATAATAATATTAATGTTGTTTTAAGATCAATCAAAAACTCCCAATTCACAACTAAATTGTAATAGTGATGTGATGAATATGATGAATGTGTGATGGTATCCTACTTTTAAGTTTTGTGCAATAAGTGTTATTATATAATGTTCTCTTATATTTGCACGAGCACTACACATTTGAAATAAAACAACTTTTACGGATAAGACTCGCGTATATTTAGATGTTTGGCATTATTATTTATCCCGACGTTTCGATCACTTTACAGCGGCCGTGGTCAGTCACCCGTGGTCAGTCACCTGTGACCACGGCCGCTGTAAAGTGATCGAAACGTCGGGATAAATAATAATGCCAAACATCTAAATATACGCGAGTCTAATCCGTAAAAGTTGTTTTATTTCAAAAGCGTTATTATAATTTGAATAATCAGTTTTATTATTATATTCAAATCGCATTAATTTCTCAACTTTCATTCCGGTATGCATGTGGTGTGCACGGGCCTAGGGCAAGTGGTTATTAATACCTACCTATACAAAAAAAAATGCCAAAATTAGCTGACACGCAAATGTAAACCTTACACCAGCTGAAATTGATGCAAAATCGCCTGCAGCCCCGACCGGCCGTACACTTCGTCACATAACAATTTCGGTGCTATTAAAAGACTTAATACAGTGTTTACTTTGCACCTGGGGTTGCCACGCGAGAAATGCTCCCATAAAAATACTTAACTCGCAAGTGGCGTGACAGGTGGCCGATAATGTGAAATTAATTATTGCGTTATGAAAATTCAATTTGTTACACCGCAAAATAACTTTATAATAACCGCTTATTATGTTGCCCGGAATTAGTTCTATCATAAAACAGTGGACGCAGGCTTGATATAAGTTATTATTCCGGGGCATTACAGTTTCGAAGCATTAGGTGCTACAGTTGAGAATTCTTTCGTCAAAATATCAGGTGTCGTGACGTGGGTGGTTGGGGATAGTAATAATTCTTTTGGTCACATGAACGGCGACGAGTATACATTCTTTTTTCCGTAAAACTAAGCAATGTTCGCAAAGGCCGGTCTTTGGATGTGTGTAACAGAAATATCCTGTTATAATAGTAAATATAGTAAAATGTAAAATGATTAGATTAGACAATAATATAGTAAAATGATAATTAGACTGTTGTAGTAAATCAAAAAGTAAAGTAAAGTACAAACAGAAAATGTCTGTTTGTAATTTAAAAGTTGTTACAAAAAAGTCCTAACATCGTCTATCTCCCTAATAATAGGGCTATTCCCAGTTCATAAAAGTATGTTTGCTTTTCCATTAATTTCGGAAAATTATCATTCACTCCCTTTTAATTCATATTACCATCCATCACACCTGAAAGGTGTTGTTAAGAATATGTCTATGTCAAGCGATCGATAAACGCAAGTAGGTAATTGGGGTGACAAAATTCCAATCTATACTGCTCAAGGCAAGTCTTTGTCTTAGTTTTATAACCGGCTATATGCGTAATGTATATTATGTATCTATTATAAAAATGTCGCAACATTTTCGATAAATTACGTCCCACCCGACCCGCGTCTCCCACAATCCCGGCGGCTGCCGAAAGCATTCGGCCCACCAGGGCGTTAGATAACTCAAGTCAGACCCGCATCAGGAACAGGAGAATGGGCAAAATTTTCTGAAATTTTTTGGTCAGTGGTAGGCTTTTTTTAAGTCCGTCAGTTAACTACCATCTGAAATCAAATCTGTCGCTACAACAAGAATGTTAACAACATTATTCATCATCACCAGGCTTTGTAATGTACCCACTGCTGGGGCACAGGCCTTCCCTATGGATGAAAAAATATAGGGAGAATGGGCCCACCTCATAGTCTACCCACCACATAGTCTTCTATGCTGGTCTGGGAGCGAATAAAAAACGTAGAATAGGCTAGCCCCGAGTCATCCCATGGGTGTCGTAAAAGTCTAATTGCCCGGTGTTAAAAGTAAAATTACCTGGTGTAGACCAATAAGCACCTTGGGGCACCCGAATGGTGGAGGGCAAACCACCAACAACAGCGTACCCAAAGAGGGTTGGTTTCAGGCAGGCAGCCAGCTGTAAAACCTAAGCCAAAACTTTGAGCAGCATGGATTGGAATGTTGTCATTCCAATCACTCTCTCCGTTCATCGATCTCTCTACATGGTCCGTTCCGTCCCTTTTCTATACATTCATTCATCACTAGCACCTTTGCGGTGTGATGGATGATATAAATCAAAAGGGTGATGACGTCTGACCAATATGAATGGAAGAGGAAACATACTGCGCCAACCCCAGATAGACTGGGAACAGGACAGGGAGAAGAAGAACATCTGAGACAGATTCTTTAGTACTAGAGAGAGAAAGAGAGAGAGAATATTTTGATGCAATTGGCTGAGCACAGTTTCTTTTGCAGGTACACCTAATACGAGATGATCCGGTTGGAGGTATAGCAGTGGAAGACAACAAGCTGATGCTCAGGGGTCTGAGGAGGCACCATTCGTCTTTGTACCGCTGCAGGGCAAGGAACTCTGAAGGGAGCGCCCTGAGTGAGCCTCTCTCGCTGAATGTGCTATGTGAGTCAAGTAAATTAATACATAACATAATATGACAATATGACGGCCGCCTTGGTCGAATGCTCAGATCCTGGTAGGGGCAAACTTTTTGATGACAACATATGATTGTTTCCGAGACATGGTTGTGAATATGTTTATGTAGTATATTTTCAACATTTAAATACATAATCATAATAAAAATGTGTTCGTCATCTGGTATCCATAACACAAGTGCTTAGGCTACTTATTATACTTTGGGCTAGATGATAGGTGTGAGTGTAAAAATATTTAATATTTATTATTATTAATACATAGATTTCTTATAGTTAATCTAATCTAGTACAAAGAAAACAGGAAGTGATTGATTGATTGATTGGTGTTATGGAAAGAGAATGACATGCAAAATCCTTCAAGTGTAGTGGTACTTGTTATAGCCAGTAAAAACGTTCTTAACAAAATAATTGTAGTGACGTCTTTGATTTCTGGATCTCATTAAAAAAGCACTTAAAATCGATAATGTTACTGTTATTGTACGTCATAATATCTGGTTAATTAATTATTAGTTATGCACTAACGCGCGCGCGCGCCTGGTGTGTCTCTCTCTCTGTGTGTGTAGGTGAGTGGGTGTGTCGTTGTAGGGCATCACAGGTAAGGTGTATTTATATGTAAGTCAATAGTCAACAAGTCTTGAACACATTGTAATAACACCGTCAAAATTTAAGTAAATTGGATTTTATAACATTTCCTTATCTATTACACGGGACTTGACATAGTTGGCGAAACGTGAGCGCTAGTTCACCTCAGCCTACCCCTTGGCGGATATATGCGTGATTTATGCATGTATGTGTATGTCCTTGACTCTCTTTTCCTATACCTTGGACTTTTATGACGTTTCCTTCACTCTCTCCTATTGTTCCATAGCTCGACCAGAGTGCGCCGCCGGCAGCATAGTCCAGCAACTGGCTGGTGCTCCAGGAGGAGAAGTGAGGGCCAGATGCTCAGTCACGGCGCCGTCTGCCAGAGATGCTGGACCTCTGAGGTTCTATTGGACTTACAATGGAACCAAGGACGTTTTGCCTGTAAGTTTTAGTTCCTACTTATTATTTTTTTACATCACTTTGGGTGTCAAGTGATGCGCACACAGGACGCCCGTTTTCTGCGTATCCATTATCGACCATCATCATCATCATTATCACCAGCTCTTTAATATCCCTACTGCTAGGTCACGGGCCTTTCCTATTGGATCTTCCACCCGGAATTAAGATCCCGAAGTCCCGGATTCACTTACCATCGGGTGAGATGACGGATGATTCAAGGTCACCCAAAGGGCAATGAATGTTGCTGAATTAAGTATTTTAAACCGTATGTAAAAATAGACAAAGTCTAGCCAGTGTTGTATAGGCACTTAGGAATACACTGCGATTTATGTGCCCGATAGATGGCAAAGGCTCGCCATATGCGGCCTATTGCCGTCTATCGGGCACATGAATAGACTTATAATAAATACCTAACCTAAAGAAATAAACGAGTCTTGGGTGTTAATTACAAAAAAAAACACAGGTAATCATTACCTTAAGATATGACTCATCAACATCAAATATAAAACCGAACTTAGGTTCGATATCGATTTACACAAAAGGCTTCGAATGCCTCCCTCTTGTTCCTTGAAAAACAAACAAAGCCCACACCGTTCTGAGTGCTTTTAATAATACTTTGAATTTTTATCAGTAATGTGGTTGACGTACAAAGTCAATAAAGTTGAATATGAAAGAGGTTTTGCGTTTCCGAGTGAGTGCATCTCTTGGGCGATTCAATTAGCCCATGGCTATCAAAAGTTTAGAAAACAGAACGTCAGACCACCACAAAATGTTAAATTTTCTCAGTCGACTTTTGGCTCTACTGCCAACAAGATAAGGTTGACAATCGATTGAAGAAACTTGACAGTTTTGGGTAGTCTGAAGAGCCGTTGACTGTACCTAAAGTAAGGTTTGGTGAAAAATTACAAAATAATCGCTCCAGTGCCTTATTAATTTAGGAAGCGTGCTGGATTTTTAAACAACAAAAAAAAAACACTTTTAGTAATAACTTACATAAAGTCATTGTTGCTGAGTGCATTAAGTTAATATTTTTTCTATACTTGAATAACATGTTGGATTAAATTGAAACCGTTAAATGCAATAGCTACTTTATTTTTATTTTAAATATTAATTTCGACATCTTAGAGAAAATTGCACTTCAATTATAAAACACAGCTCTTAAACTAAGTGCTAACTCATTATTTATAGAACACAGCACTTAGGTCAACAAGTGCTAAGCGCAAACACTTTTAACCTCAAATTTTCAAAGCTGTTTCATTCCCACCAGATACCAGCATCAAACGTGACTGTGTTGGGTTCTAGCAGCACAGTGATTCATGGTCTACCGCAATATGAGGGGGACGAGGATCTTGGTTGGTTGGCTTGTTGGGCCAGCAACGACATCGGGAATCAGAGGGAGCCTTGCCTCTTCAGAATAATGCCAGCAGGTAAGATGGGGGCCTAGTATTTTTAAATTTCTGTTTTCCAATCAGCAGTTAGTTCAGCAGTCTTCTCTGCTGGCCTGGGAGCGAACAAATAACGTAGAATAGGCCAGCCTCGACTCATCCCATAGGTGTCGTAAAAGTCGACTAAGGGGGATGGCCCGGTGTAGACCAATAAGCACCTTGCGGCACCCGAATGGTGGAGGGCAAACCACCAACAACAGCATACCCAAAGAGGATTGGTGTCAGGCTGGCGGCCGGCTGTAAAACTTAAACCAAAACTTTGAGCAGTATGTATTGGAATGTTGTCATTCCAATCACTCTCTACGTTCATCGGTCTCTCGACATGTTCCGTTCCGTCTCTTTTCTATACATTCATTAATCACTAGCACCTTTACGGTGTGATGGATGATATGAATCAAAAGGGAGTGGATGGCTTGATGACGTCTGACCGATATGAATGGAAGAGGAAACATACTGCGCCGACCCCAGATAGACTGGGAACAGGAATCGAGGATGGCGGATTGGGGCAAGGGTGGGTTTTTGAAATCTATCATTACTCTATCTCAGGACTGAGGCAAACTGCGCACTCTCCCATCCTTCCTTGGACTCACGGGTTTTCGATATCTAGTGTCTTGACGATTCATATTATGTAATCATCATCATCATCATCACAAGCCGTTTTAATGTCCCCGCTGCTGGGGCAAGGGCCTTCCCTATGAATGAAAGAATATACTAAGATTGGGCCATAACCTACCACGCTGGCCCAGTGGGGGTTGGTGGGTATTAACGACTGCAGTTGCAGCCGGGACCAACGGCTTATCGTGCCTTCCGAAGCACTAAGGAACTCGAGCTAATACATTTTTGGTCACCCATCCAATGACCGGCCTTAGCGAAGCTTAAGCTTAGCTTAGCCTTATCGAGCATTGCTTAGTTTATTCATCCGGGCCCAAACGCGCTATGCCACTGCGCTAGCGAGCTCCTCGGCTTAAAGTGTATAGTAATGATTGTGATTACGATGTCTCCCTTGCCACCAGCCCTCCCCGAGCCGCCGACCAACTGCGAGATAGAGAACGAAGTGCTCCGCTGTGAGCCCGGCCACGACGGGGGCCTGACGCAGAAGTTCTTGCTGGAGGTGCTGGAGGTACGGCCCCGCACTGAACCCGTGCCGGACGAGAATGAGATATCCACACTCAACGATCAGGTGAGCGCGGCGTGGGTATGCTTTGCCGTGCTTGTGTCATGCCATTTCTGCGGTTTATTGTGTTTTGACGTACCCTACTAGTACCTATAGTCCGATCAAATTAGACCAAAAAATAAGAGTGAAGGGAATTATATTCCCACCAAGCTGAAAATCAGTAAGATTTTTTTAAATATGATTAAAAATAAAATTAGAAAGTTCCCCATCTTTCCCTTGTAAGGAAAAAAAAATTTAAGGTCAAAGGTTAAAAAAATAATTTTCAGCAAAACGATAAGTTTTATCATAAATATAACTAAACTAAACTTTAGACAACAATTGTAGATCATAAAATTATCTACAAAAAATGTATCAGTACTTGTGGCCTACGAGCTACGAGCCACCGTTTTTGAGATATAACGATTCCAAAAGTTGTAAAAGTTGTAATCGTCATAATATGCCCACGTTTCCACGCCACCTAGTAGTTTACTTAACGCGTTTTTAACGTAGTTTCCCCAGTGGGCCTATTCCACGAGTCAGTTGTGATCCTGTTTTATTTTAAACTACATTTTTTTTAGATAATTTTATGATCTTCAATTTTTGTCTGAAGTATTTTTATGATAAAACTTACCACCAAAATCTTTGTACTAATTTTTCTAACATTTATATAATGTTAAAATTAAAATCGAATATAAAACTTACCGTTTTGCTGAAAATAATATTTTTCTATATAGTATATTTTTTAGATAGATAGTAACAACTACATGGGCCATTTTGGATCATCTCCTTTAATCCGTTTAGTTGTTTTATTTCAAATGTCGCGGAAAATCAAAGAACATTATAAATGAAATGATCTCCAAGTCAACCAACATCAAAAGTGTATGCTTGTTGTAACTACTAATAACAAGTAAAATTATTACAAAAGAAACAAAAACTTATCAGATATTTTTAAAAATTTTGTCCTAATGTGCAATTCTAACTCGCTTTTTTCGCAATACGGGTTTCCAAAGTCGTCATTTTTGTCCTCAAACACTTCCTACTGTAAACTTGCAATAAAGGATTTGGCTTAAAGATTGTTTCGTTACACTACGACAAACGATTTCGTCATCCAAATAATTACTTTGTTTCGTCATAAATACATTACTAATAAAACTAGTATTTGACCCTATCCAGACATGCAGAATCGATAGTCCAATCTCAATTATTATAAGATTTCGATCGAATTTTTATATACCAGTTCAAATCATTTAGAATGTATTTTTAATATTAATATTGAAATCCTATTACCAATTATTAACTTTCCTTTATATCTTCCATAAGAAACTTTACTGAAAAGTAATTATGTTGCCTGCATGGTTCCATATAATAAAGGGAAGACACAATTGTAATATTAAAATTTATTTCTAAGGGCATCTCCGGACGTGGCTTGAGCGAAGCCGTATACAGACAAAGAAACGATAGGCCACAATTCTCGCTGGATGCTTTATCGCCTGGAAAGTATACATTGCTGGTCTACTCAGAGACGCCTAGAGGAAGATCGCCAAGACCCGCAGCGTTGCACAGTGTGGCAATAAGGACTGCCGACGACTTGGATGTACCAGGTAAATTAAGTTTTAAATTCATATGAAACTTGCGTCCGCCCATTCTGCGTCTTGCAATGGAAATTCATGAGTTGTCGAGATTGGTTTGGCTTATGAAATAAGTACTTACTTTAAAGTTATTGCATAGTGCTGATGAGTTCATAAAGTGTGATATTAATTGTTAAAAAAATAGGTTTAAATTATGCATGACCAATTATTATGGTAAATAAATAAATAAAATAAGGAAAAATAGTCACATTTAAAACAAATGTGGTCTTGATGCGGGAATAGAACCCGCATCTCCCGTAATCTGCTATGCTACATTGACCACCTCGGTCAAATATTTTTGTGACTCTTTTATTTTTATAATTTACTAAAATTTATAAAATGTTCAGATTAAAAGCAAACAATGAACAAAACATACCAAAAATGGGTGAATTAAATAAATGATTTCATTATCCTCACCACACTTAGAGGTACTAAAAATTGGAAGCGTGCTTAAGCCACTAAATTGCACTAACGTGCACTAAATTAAAGTAAAGCATCAACAGGTCCTCAGTATAATATGTTATCAAAAACACTGCAATTTTCACAAAATACTCCAGTGCCTCGAAACAATTTGTCTGTACCACGCTGAGTCGGTAATTTTTCACCCGTCTATCAGTTTCGTGCTGACGTTGCACATTTTTTGGCACAACTTCAACTTGCCTTGGCTGTGTAAGCTCATTCCGTCTGATTGGCATACCATTGCATTTTGGAGTGTGATGAATATTTTTCCAACAACACTCTAATATTACTTTTGAGATGTAGTCTGAAAATATACACACAGACGTCCTCGTGAAGAATGCTGTAACTAATGGAAATATTTGACTCTCAGTAAGCTTGCAACAATTGGCAGGAACTACAATTTTGTCTATGTTAGTAAATATTAAACAAAAATAAACCAACCCTTAGTCGATTTCTGATTGCGTAAACCAAGCAATGGTCGTTAAGGGTGGTCGTTGAATGTTGTTAAATTAACGTCTGCCAACCCCTTTGGTCCCCAAAGGTTTGATTTATTTATGTACCTATGTATGAATCTGAAAACTTACTGAAGTTTTACTTGATAGACTTGAGCGTCTGCAGAATCTGTCTATAAAATAATTGTTTATGTAAACTTCTTTCACAGGATCTCTCCAAACGATGACCCCGTCGCCTACTACTCCTCCGACGGCTAGCGATAATGGTGTCGCATTACTCACAGGAGCAGCATTGTCCTTAGTTATGCTGACTATACTGACAACACTGTGCGTGACTTTAGTGGTCATGTGTAAAAAAAAAAGTCAACCTAGACGTGACCCGGAGCAAAGGTAGGAAATCAAAAAAAAGATTAGGTACAGATAGGGGGATAATAAAGCAAATTCAACAATGATGCGGTTTCTTATATTTATCTTGAAAACGTGTGATTTCCTTACAGAATACATAGTTTGAAATGTAACGACCAATACTAATATATTATACATTGTAGTTATCTGCATAATGTTCATTAGTATTTTGTGATATTTGTGATATTAGTATTTTGTGATATTTTACTCGATTTCATAATTACCTTATAATAATAATTACCTTACCTACCTACCAATAATGATATTATTGAGATCCTTGAGTTTTTTCATTAAGCGGACAAGTCCCCAGTGATTTCAAAGAGACATAGGATTTAATAATAATAATATTTGCTTGTCTATTTCGCAATATTTACAATGTCGACTGTAATTTATCAAAAATATTGATCTTGTTGCAGCACAATATTGCGCAGGAACGTTGGTGTGTCTATGTACGGGGGATCTTCGATATCGCCTAACATTGTGCCCACTGTGGTTGTAAGAGGGCATAGAGGATCCAGAGTGTTAGCTGCTAGATGGTCAGGAGTGCTAGATGATGCACCATTAGCTGTTTTGGCTTTAGACACAAGGCCTCATGGTAAGGATGACAATAACAAAAATAATCAAATAAATAACATTCTAGTTATGTCAGAGAAGATGTCTTAAAAGTAGCTGCTATTAATAATTTTAATTGAAATAAAATTTACTACTTTGATAGTATAGTAATAACAAAGTTGTCTTAAAATATAATACTGAGAACTTTGAATAGAAAATAACTTAAATGTAAGATTTTGGTGGTTAGAAAAAGAATTTTCTAACCACCAAAATCTTCGTACAAATTTTTCAAACATTTATATAATTTTAAAATTAAAATCGAATATCTTAAATGTAATTTATTAAAACCAGAGTTATGGGACCAAGCTACACTACAAGCAAATAATAACATAAATGCATTACAACGTAAAAGTCTATTACTATAGATCTATTTTCTCTTGACAGAAGCCGATTCTAGTCACAGTGATGTTGAAGAAGAGACTGATTTATCAAGACACGCTGATGACAACGACACACTAACAGATTCGTTGCGATAACTTAAACATGTCATTGCAACAGAATGTTGAGTTTCCAATAATGTTAATCCAGAAGATACAAGGCCCTATTACGGGTGTAATATAATTTTGTAAATTAATGTCGAAATACGGGCCCCGGAGCTATTTACCTGAACTAGATGTTTAAAAGTAATATTAATATTGTATGTTACTTTACTTACCATGCCTATTATGTAAGTAGCTAGTCTTGAATATATTATAAGAAAGATAATTGATGAGGAAAATGCTTTGTGAAATTCTAATTAAAGTTATAAAAAGTAAAGCAAAACAGATAAGAATATTAAAATAAATAAAGATTTATCTTGGATTTAAGAATTTAAATTAGCTGTTTCAAATGTAAAATGTGATATTTTTCCATTTCAAAGTTTTAATAAAATAATATTGATATTATTTTATTGAGCCCATTTTGGCTAGTGTTAAAAAATCCATAAAATTTTGTGATTTGATAGTGAAAAGTATAACTGAACGCTATAAAGTGCCAGTGATGTACAAAATTAGAGGCTGTAGTTGTTTTGTCTCTAGAATTGATTTGTGTGTGAAGTGTTAAGATCAATGTATAATAATTAATTACAATTATAACGGATTGCTATTGTAAATGTATTATTTAGAAACTGTTTAATGTTATATTTATAACCGTATGAAATGTAAAAGTTGATTTAAAGTTACATACATACATAAATCACGCCTATATCCCCGAAGGGGTAGGCAGAGGTGAATTAACACCCACTGTTCGCCAATGTTCGTTCCCATGTAACAGGTGGCGAACCTATTGCCATATATCGGGCACATAAATCGCAGTACAAATTTATATTGCTAGGTGGTATGAGAGAAATGCTGCTGCCCATTACTCATTGCTGTCTTTACCCTTAGTCGGCTTGTACGACACCCACGGGAGAGATGGGGGTGGTGACAATTGTATTCTGCTCTGCCGTCACCACACACATTTAAAGTTAGGTTTTAATTTTACAAAATAATTTATATCACTTATTATTTTAGGAATTTTTATTGATTTGGAGTTCATGGTATTCGAAGTGGGCGTTTTAGACGCGCTTGTGTGATCTTATATTCACGATTTTTTTAAAAGCTTTATATTTTTTTTCTGCGTTAATTGTTGTAAACAGTGCAAATTTTGAAGACAACTTTATACCATGTGGCTTTTAATTTAAAATCAAATACATGGTACAACACCCGCCAAACATTTGAGGGTTGGTGAGAATTGTATTCTGCTCTGCCACCACAGGGCTATTTAATTTTTCTAATGTAATAAAAAGTCCTACTTATTAGGTTCTTAGATTATTTTTGATGTCCTATTTGGTCGAATAAGCTCAACGTAATTAACAAAAACCTTAAAAGAAAATGTTCTTCTCACTTTGTAAGTTCCTCTATAAATGCAAATTCCACAAAGTCTCTTCAATTCTTTTAGTGTAAGAAAATTGTAGAGAACAAGTTAAAACTTTGTAATTTTAACTTAAAACATTGTACTTGATTTAAACGCTTATTCGACCAAACAGTACGATCTGCAATTCTGCCATATTAATGTAAATACAATTAATACGGGTATTACTGTAGTTGTGTACATTTAATATGTTTACTGTAATCTCACCGATATTAACTATAGTACCTACCTACTGGCCTTTGACGGAAAGCTACTCGTTCGAACGTAATGCCGAAATTTAGTTTAATCGAGAATCATTAAACTAAATAAATTAGTTTAGTCAAATATTAATGAGTAAAAGCCTAAAATCATTTTCAGGTTTCAGTCTGATGCACTAAAATTACATTCAAAATTTACGTAAATATAGTTTGTAGAAAGGGAACGTACAATTAAATATAGTTTATCTGAAAGAAAATAACATAAAAAGTTCATTAAGGGAACTATTGAGAACTAGCCTTGACAAACCTCATGTTACTCAAATATCTTTTAAAAATAATGTAAATTTAAATATAAATAAATTTTTCAGATACTTAACATAGTTACGTTTTGGTATTATTTTGCCTTAGTGTTAAAACTACACAATCTCGCAACAGAGCTAAGTTTCAAAAATATTTTCAACTCAGTTATTTGCAAAGTAAACTCTTTGTTTAATCTTCACCGTGTTCGCTTAACACGTGTTGCTGAAATTCGGACAACTAATCATAAAGTATCCCAGTTAAGAATAAAAACGTGATTCACTTCTTAAAGTTAGTCCCGTGTTAGGTTTTTTGACCACATGTTGTATGTTGTTCTTTTGTCGTGGGAATTAAAATATTACTACAAGTGACTGACGGGTAATTACCTAATCATCACTTTGTAATCGAATTAGCCTTTAGAAACACATACAGACATTCTATCTTATAAAGTCTGTTATGATAAGAATTTTGTAAGGCATGTGTGTACGTCGCTATCGCAAAATGTAAAATTTTCTCAATCGACTTTGCGCTTTACTAAAAACATGTTAAGGTTGACATTCGATTGAAGAAATTTGACAGTTTTGGTATATTTATTTACCTTTAACAAAAACATTATTTCGATAGAACCGTTGTATCGCTTGCCACTTATCTAACGGCAGGTCCTATCTACATATTCTATTTACAGTTAAAAGTAAACTTACTAATGTTTAGTTGCCTGTCATTTTTTGTTATATTACTGTAGGGCGTCTATTTTCAACTGTTAGTAATCAGAATACCTGTACTTATGCCGAAGATTGTTCTAAGAATGGCTTCCGTCAAAATATCATTCAATTTACCTTTACTATAAATAAATAATTTATCTTCCTTAATTTAGATTTCCTTACCCTCGTCTCCATTGAAAAGTATGTTATAGGTTAGGCTTCAGATATAATTTCCTCTACTAAGAAGTGAATTGCCAAAAAATATGTACGAATAAGTGAAGATTTAGTAGAGATAGGGAAAATATTTATCAGACATATAACTATTTTTTGACCAAAGATCAAAGTAAGTAGGTAAATATATTATATATTCTTTTAATTAATGAAAACATTTTCTTTTATAAAAAACGGCCAACTAATTTTGGTTTTGTCATTGGTGAACCCAATTGTAACGCTGATACGTTCATAAGAGAGAAAATTTAGAAATTATGTATTCGTAAATGTATACGTTTTAGTATAGCATTGTACCAAAAATGGTTAATGAGAAATAAAATTATTACTTTATATTTTAAAAGTCTGTTTTCTTTCACTTGCATGACTAACAATGAATGAAAATACCTAATATTTTACAATGATTTTGGTGGTTAGAAAAAGAATTTTGAAAAATTATTATCTTGAGGCAGGAATCGAACCCGCGTCCGCTACTATCCGGGCAGGTGCCTGACCGCTCGGCCACCCAAGACACTAATTAACTTGCCGAAATTCTTCTAACCTTTACACTTCACGTTGTAAGCCAACGGGTACCCTCGCAATGTAGAAATAAATTTCAAACATTCCAAAGCAGATATTTTTACAAATACCGTGCGTTCGGTTAAGCTTGGGTTTGCTTTATAAACTATTCGATTTTAATTTTAGCATTATATAAATGTTAGAAAAATTAGTACAAAGATTTTGGTGGTTAGAAAAAGAATTTCGAAAAATTATGATTTTCGAAATTCTTGAACGCACGGTATTTATTTGTAAAAATATCTGCTTTGGAATGTTTGAAATTTATTTCTACATTGCGAGGGTACCCGTTGGCTTACAACGTGAAGTGTAAAGGTGAGAAGAATTTCGGCAAGTTAATTAGTGTCTTGGGTGGCCAAGGGGTCAGGCACCTGCCCGGATAGCAGCGGACGCGGGTTCGATTCCCGCCTCAAGACCATAATTTTTCGAAATTCTTTTTCTAACCACCAAAATCTTTGTACTAATTTTTCTAACATTTATATAATGTTAAAATTAAAATCGAATACCTAATATTTTTTTTAGTTTGGATGGTAGGGCGGTATCAGGCAGGCGGCCTTCTGTAAAACCGTAAAGGAACAGGTGGAAAGTAATTAAGAACCCGCTTCCTCAAGGAAGCAGACAACTGTTAGATTGTTAAAATATTATTACTCAAATGATACAACTACTTAATTTTGTAAAATAGTATTTTAAATACTTGCATAATAACATACATTTTTGGAAATATCATGATATGTATTTCAATGATTTTGGATATTGTCAAATTAATGTTTCATAATTTATTTATCGGAATATTGCAAATGCTTTGATATCATGTATCTAAATTATTTATAACATGTGTTGTTTTAATTAGTTTGTGTTACTGAGTTATTGGTTTGATAGTTGAATAAATCGGAAATGGAGGGAGGCGAAGGAGATAGGTATAAAACAAGAAACGTCATGGCGTGAGACACTTGTTTTGCTACCTACGCTCTGGAGCGGCAGTAATTTATTGATAAGGATTATTGTGGTTGCTGCTGTTGTAAGGAGAATATATTGAAATACCAATCTAGCTGTGGTTTTATTGAGAAGAGTTTACAAATCAGAAGTGGGATGGACACTTGCTTACGTTACGGTAAAAGTATAGAACTTCCAGGTAACTGTTTCTTTTTCACATTGCCTTAATATTAATGGCTTTTACATTTCCATGGTAAACGGTGAGTTTTTAAATGTGAGTGGTAAAATAGACAATCGTCGGATTTTGTTTTTAACCGATGAAGGATTCCTACCCGTATGTTTTTTTTTAATACTACAAGTCTATTTCCGTAATCGTTTTCAGGTTATGTTAGCAAAATGTTGGTACCTGCATACCTAAGTACTCTCGGCCAGGAATTTTCGGGTTTGAATTCTGGTCGGGGAAATGGTTGTGATGAATATAATTATGTATGTATATCTATGTGGTGTGTACAAACGTTTATATATATAAATATAAAGTATATTAAATTGTGTTCCCGACATCTGGTATCCATAACAAGCGTGATACTTACTATTATGTCACATCAATATAAATTCAAATCATTTTTGCAACATGAGTTATTTTCTTATTTATAAAGGGTTCACCACGAACCCTGATATGGCACTACAACGGTAACAAAGAGACATACATACATAGGTCGCCGTAAATTGCTAGGGGGTGACAATTGTATTTTGGAATAAGTAACTATATATATAGTAACTATATATCTTTTAAATAATATAAGTAACAGATTTTATTGTCACACGGCTTTACAATATCAAATATTCTATACTTACTCTGATATTATATTGAGAGGGTAGTCGGAAAACTCCTGCACAGTATATCTTATAGGAATTTTTGCAAACACCGTTTTAGTTTTACTATAAGTGGATTTTTAGTCGGCTTGGATGGATTTGGGATACTTGTGAATTTTTATTTTATATAATTGTATATACATATCACTTGTGTAGGTCTATGTAGCTGCTGGTGGGGCGATTTGACTACCTACTGTCTCAGATTCATTTTTCCAGTACAGCAATCTTTTACCTACTTGTGGGAACAGACAAGTTTTGTCTAACGAATTTACCAATTTTTAAATGTACAATACAGTGAATTTGATATCAAAAATTGTAGTTTTTTGAACTGGCTTATTTATACAACTTTCTCTATGTAAGTCTTCTAATACATATTTTAGTCGGATAAATATAGCATCTGTGCTGTTACCTCATAAGATGATACGTTACTACACCACGAGTAGCTTATGCAGCACAAGCATAATACGTAAGTTGGGCTAATCTTTTGTTTTGCATTGGATAAGTTTGGATTTTGGAAATGTTTTATAAGGTCATTTGGCCACTATGGAATTTCATGGACAAATTGAGTTTTATAGCCTTGCTCGTTAAGACATGGGAATATTGATGATATAATAGGTAATCATCTACGAACTTGTTGATCTATTATTTTGGGGAGGTCAATTGCCTATGTATATAATGTTGTATGCGATTATAGGCAAGATTTAAACCACTGGTAGCCACAACTTCTCTTTTAGTTTATGGGATACGCGACCATACGTTCTATTAAGGTCTAATAGAACACCTACTGTGTATATTTTTATTAGCTACTGTTATATTTGATGCTTCATTTGGATATTTATATACCGCTAGTGTTGGGTACTGGTTTTTCCGGAAGCCATTCTGTGTTTCATGTAATTTTTTTTAATGTGTTACAAAAGGAATAAAAGCGTCGTGTCATGGCCGTGATATGGGTATGTAAATGACTGTTACCCAAGAATGCAAGTAGTGGGCAAGATCCTTAGCATAGTGTTGGATTGATACGAAAGGAATTCCATCTGCACCAAAACCTTTTTATTCTTTAAAGTCAAGGATTTCTTCATCATCTGTACAGCTTAGGTACATTGAGTGATTGAATATAAATTTTATGTCTTTGTTTATAAACACCAACAAGAAAGACATTAATTATAGAAAAGAATATAATCTAGAATAGCTTTATACTTTGTTACATATTATTGATGGCAAAAAGGTTATATTGGTCATCAATATAATACCTTAATAGTAGGCATGCAAATGTTTTTATAATATTTTTACATGAAACAAGACAAAAAGCTGTCACAAGACACAAGAACATTATTGTAAATTTAGTGGATGCCCAATAATAAAATGTGGTAGGTATCCAATTTAATAATATTATCTTATAAATGTCATTATGTCATAATTATATCACCCATTCGTTCCTTCTCTTATATTATAAAATGAAACAAAATGAAAACGTTTATTATGTACATGAACACGATACATACATATAAGGTTCAACTATTCAGCCATATAATAATAGCATGCAAAATTATAGGTATCAGTGAAGTTTGAAGGTATTAATATTATTCAGATCCCAATAAATTTACAGAATGTCAAAATAATTATGGGTACTTACAATTAAATTTATAGATGATACTTCATGAGAGATTAGAATACATAATATCATATTAAATTAAAAAAGGTCACGATAATTAAATGCAATGGCAAGAAATGTTAGTCATTATAAAAATTTATTATGTTAGGCTACATACAATTCATGAACAAGACAGAGTACCAAATAATTTAGTTACAACAATCTTAACAATGAGAATTTAAATAGTCAATAATAGGATAAAAAAAAAAAAATTAAATAGAAGAAAAAAATTATTTTCAGTAAGCCAGTTGTATGCTATTAACGCATTACATTATATAGGGGAATTATGAGGCAAATTCCACTCAATACGTTAGATAGTACATGATATTTTATTGTTACGTTTTAATCATGAATTTAAGGGATACCAATAAACCGGTTCGTGTATGATGTCACCATTTACATGCCTTCATATAATTTTTGTTTACGTGCGAGTTTGTTGGTACGTTCCTTAACAACGTGCTATATAAATTTGGGATGCAGAATAGGTATCTGATTAATTGTTTGTTATATGAATGTTATCTTACTTTTTATAATTGGACAGCTTTAGTTAGTGCTTTTCGTATTTACATTCCCTCGCTGCGGTGGGATGAAAAGTAACATGATGCACTCGAGTGCAAAGATTTTCACCTCGTGCTTCTTTCTTCCCTCGCTGACGCACAGAACGAAAATCTACTAAAAATTTTAAATTTGATACATTAACTTGGTAATTTTAGTTGAAGTTTATGCTTAGGTGATCATGCCAGTTATTATTGGAAGCCAGGCTTAATGTTATAATTATTTTTATTAATTAGTTATGATTATGGAGTTATTTAAAATACTGGTAAGTATGTTTTAGGAGCTAATGTGATTTTCACTAACTTTTATGATTATGCCAAAAAATAAGCCCGAGTTTAGTCCTTTTGCTTAACATACCATATGTTTCATTCAAGTTGAGTATTTTGAAAACTTACTAAAAAGTTTTTACAATATAAATTCCTTCAACATAGTCGATGTAGTAAATATGTATATAAACTCCTCCGCAACTGTCTTTCGCTCTATGGAATGAGCTGACGCGCATTTTCTTTTACTTCGGGATTATAATCCAGGTTTCCATTGAATATTTTAGTATACATTTAATATTTGTAGTACTATTACGAGATCTACATTGTTTCGTAGCCTGTTGATCAACAGTTTCTGAAGGTAGGTATTAATATTGTGATGTTATATTCACATGTTATATTACATGTGGTGGTGGTAGTACCTTTATGTTAATTTATTGGATTTCAGCGCCATCTATATAAATTATATTATTTGTTATTGTTAAGTAGTGACCCTATGTTTGAATATCTTATTATTAAGACCGTTTATATCTAGGTATTCCGATAACACTGATCCCGTATTTCTATCATCTTATTGAGTCTGATCTGATTATATTAATGAGGAAGAGATATTCTGTTTAGCAATGATGTCATTACTACTAAGTCTTTTCTGGATATCCAGCTAAGTTTACGTCAAGGATATACGATCCGATCGTAGGGGATACGATCGTGTAGCTCAGAATCTGTCTCTTGCTGGTGTTCTGTCATTTCATAAATAACAATCTTTTTGGGAACGTCATCTTGGTATGTTTGAACCAACTGCTCAGGATACCATCGGGAGCACAATTCTTGGCTTTGGTTCCTTTATTAGCCGGCGCATGAAATTATTTTACGCTTCCAGGATATTAATTTGACTATTTAAAGTAATCTGAGATGGTATTATTTTGTAGGTATATGTGTTATTTTTCTAATTGGTTTCATTTATTTCATTGCCCAGAAAGATTTCAATTTGAATAGTCATTGAGTAAATATTGTTTATGGAACGCTAATATTTATCTAGTGTTATTTGTAATATCTGCGTGATGTCTGAATCTGGAATCTAGGTGGAGATCGTAATTTATGTTAAGAGTAGGTACCTACCACTCGACAAACCTTGGAGATCATTTGATCACTTGGAGAAATAAACCTTTCATTACTTGGACATAATTTACCGTGAATCGACATTGCAAGCATCAGGATCATCTTTATCGCTGTGGAATTGTAGTGGACGCAGCGGCGTATTGGTATGTGTTATCGATTTTTATTTTATTTTACACGAACATTGGGGACAAGTCCACTTATTTAGGAGGACATTGTGCTAAGAATTTGCGTTATAGGCACGTTAGCGCAATAGAGATCATATATATGTTCATACATCATTAATGACATTAACTTTTCTATTATTTGAAGAACCGACCAGATCACTGGATCACCATATACCTATTGTACCTACATTTACAGTTTGAGTTCAATCAACAACCATATTTTATCTTTGACTTCGAAAATGTGTATAAATATTTTATGTTTATAATTAATATTTCCAAATACAAAGTTAACCATTGCTTATATGTATACATCATCGTATGACTGACGAAGAAAACACGTACATGAAAAATGGTAAGTTACCAGGATAAGTAAATCATAATCACCTTAAATAACCCGAGATCACGGTCTGTTACAGAACGGGTGATTGCAGCCCATTTCATAGCGATTGGCGCGGTGTGCATACGGCGAAGGTCGCGGTGCGCATACGGCGATGGGCGCTGTGCGCATACGGCGATGGGCGCAGTGCGCATACGGCGATGGGCGCAGTGCGCATACGGCGATGGGCGCAGTGCGCATACGGCGATTGGCGCGGTGCGCATCCAGAGGTAGTCGCGGTGCGCATGCAACGGTGGTTGCGATGCGCATACAGCGGTGGTCGAGGTGCGGCAATGTGCACAGGTAAAAGCATAAGGTATGAATCAGAATCAGAATCTTTATTACATGTTCCATTATTGGTGCTAGTTCACCTCTGCCTACCCCTCGGGGATATAGGCGTGATTTAAGTATGTATGTATGTACTTACGTATTATGCAGTACAGAGTACATAGGTCCTTAAAATATCGTAAGGTAGATAGATATACATGTAACTCCCTGCAAGGGCACAGTACTTGGAATTAAGAATTTTGGGCCAGAGGGGACATCATGATATGATAAGTTAATAATTTCTATTCCATTATGAAGGAATTCTAAAATAATTCCAACAATTTACAATACAACAAGTTCTAAGGGCAAAGTGCTCAATTGTATGTAATTGCACGAGGAGTGCTTAGGGCAAAGTGCTCAATTGTATGTAATTGCACGAGGAGTGCTAAGGGCAAAGTGCTCAATTGTATGTAATTTCACGAGAAGTGCTAAGGGCAAAGTGCTCAATTGTATGTAATTGCCACGAGGCGTGCTAAGGGAAAGTGCTCAATTGTATGTAATTTCACGAGAAGTGCTAAGGGCAAAGCGCTCAATTGTATGTAATTTCACGAGAAGTGCTGAGGGCAAAGTGCTCAATTGTATGTAATTGCACGAGGCGTGCTTAGGGCAAAGTGCTCAATTGTATGTAATTGCACGAGAAGTGCTAAGGGCAAAGTGCTCAATTGTATGTAATTGCACGAGGCGTGCTTAGGGCAAAGTGCTCAATTGTATGTAATTGCACGAGAAGTGCTAAGGGCAAAGTGCTCAATTGTATGTATTTATCGCACAAAGCGCACCAATTTGTGTAAACTGAATGTAATTAAGATATAGAAGAATACAATAGCCAAGTATACTGTATATTGACTAAATAAGATAATTCATTGTAGGTAATGTATATTGTGTGCAATACGTAAATTAAAACTAGTTCACGGGGACGTGAACTTATATCAGGATGGACGAGCTGTTAGATTGTTAAAATATTATTACTCAAATGATACAACTACTTAATTTTGTAAAATAGTATTTTAAATACTTGCATAATAACATACATTTTTGGAAATATCATGATATGTATTTCAATGATTTTGGATATTGTCAAATTAATGTTTCATAATTTATTTATCGGAATATTGCAAATGCTTTGATATCATGTATCTAAATTATTTATAACATGTGTTGTTTTAATTAGTTTGTGTTACTGAGTTATTGGTTTGATAGTTGAATAAATCGGAAATGGAGGGAGGCGAAGGAGATAGGTATAAAACAAGAAACGTCATGGCGTGAGACACTTGTTTTGCTACCTACGCTCTGGAGCGGCAGTAATTTATTGATAAGGATTATTGTGGTTGCTGCTGTTGTAAGGAGAATATATTGAAATACCAATCTAGCTGTGGTTTTATTGAGAAGAGTTTACACAACGATGCAGCCAGAAAAGTATTGTTTTAAATTTATAAATAATATCATTTTCATTATCATCACCAGCCCTTTAATGTCCCACTGCTGGGGCACAGGCCTTCCCTTCCTTACGGATAGAACAATATAGGGAGAATGCGCTATAACCACCACGCTGGCCCAGTGAGGATTGATGGATATTAACGACTGCAGATGCAGCCGGGACCAACGGCTTAACTAATGAACTCGAAGTAATAAATTTTTGGTCACCCATCCAATGACTGGCCCTAGAGAACTTTGCTTAGTTTACGCAATCGCAGGCCGAGCGACCTGTGCCACTGCGCTGGCAAGCTCCTCCTAATATTTTTATAATAATTGACATTTTTTGAGTGTCAGTATTAGTCAGTCAGTATAGTATCAGCAAGTAAATAGTACGTCTGATTGTATTGTACGAAACAGTATAAAAACGAATGTTGCTACCGTTCTTACACCATGAGCAATATTTGAAAAGGGCAACTTCGGAATCAGATTTACGTCATTTTAAGTTACGCCAATTTGTGAGATCAGATTGGATTCTATTAAGCTACTTTCTGATTTTCAGAGTTTTGCAAAGCCAATTTTCAGCAGGAACGATTGAGATTTTCACCAATCTTTCTAATATTCTCAGAGGGATTTCTACACAGGGCTTTTCTATGGATGTGATGGAAGGAGATAGGGAGAATGAGCCACGCTGAACCAGTGCTGACTGGTGGGTATTAACGACTGCAGGTGCAGCCGGAAACAACCGTCTTTGGGTAGGTTGTTATTGGTGATTTAATTTACCCTCTAACGTTCGACTTACCGAAGGTGCTTATTAATGGTCTACCCCGGGCAATCTTAGGTAATCTTTAGGTACTTCTTACGACACCCCTGGAGTGAGTCGCGGCTACGTAATTTTCACAATTACGTATTTTTTTCTTTTAAACACCAGCTTGAAAGGAAGAAGTTGTTATTATTATCCGTAACCAACACCTAGTTGCAATACAAAATCCGTTCCCGCCTCAATCCCTCTCGTCAGAGCTCGTCTGATTATTATTGGTTTAAATTTTAAACTCCAAATATCGTACACAGTACCAACGCGCAGCTCCTATACACTGTGAGAAATCAAATATTTATGCTTATGGCCAACAATTTCATACATCCAGCATTTTGTGTAAGCTGTGATATTTCAGGGAGTATACGCCAATATCGTTTTAAAGGCTGACCTGAATTTTTACGGCTCCACTAACGTCGGTTCCAAGGTTCAGATTCGAGTGGAATTTCTGGAATATCGACAATAAAATTAAACTGTATAAACGTAGATTATTTATCACTAAACTTGTAGACTATTTACAGGGGACAGGGGAAGGGCAGGGAACAGTTGACATAGTGTAATCAAAGCAAAGAAAACCAGACAAATTAGCTGTATCTAGGATTTTCTCACCAATATAATATATTAATTAATTAGCGATTAAGTTAGCCGTGTGGTGACGGCAGAGTAGAATACAATTGTCACCACCCCAAATCTCTCCCGTGGGTGTCGTACAAGGCGACTAAGGATAAATCAGTGATGAGGGATGGGCAGCAGCGTTCCTCTTATACCACCTAGCAATGTACTTCGACACTTTTGTGCCCGATATATGGCAATAGGCTCGCCACCTATTACATGGGACCTAACATAACTGGCGAAATGTGGGTGTTAGTTCACCTCTGCCTACCCCTTCGGGGATATAGGCGTGATTTATGTATGTATGTATGTATGTCTTGCCCTGCATTACAAAGAAAAAAATATAAAATTATTGTCCTGGTGTGGGAATCGAGCCTACGTCCTCCGCTATCTGGGCGGCTGTCTTTACTATTCGGACAACCAGAACCCGTCTAATGGTACTTAAGTGAAGTTAGTATATATAAGTGTGGTGGACGAACCACTAGACCACGGGCGTGATTAAAATTGTCATGTTGTTAAGAGTTAACTGCCGCACTCAGAGACGTCAATCAACTTTAATGAGTATTTAATGTCAAATTTTTTTATTCAAATCTAGACCATAGACCCGGCAAGAATAGCGACAAGTTTTGAATTGTAATTTTTTGATGTTAAGTGCTCATTAACGTTATTTGACGTTTCTGAGTGCGGCAGTAAGAGATTTAACTTATAATGAACTGCAGTAGGTATAGACTGTGGCGTTGTGTAAATTGACAATTACTACGACGCTTATAAATCTACGCTCTGTACCTTTCTGTGCGCCGTTATTGGTCAATTTGTACACTGCTTAGCTCCGCTCCTCTAAGTAATAATCTGTTGAAAGCCTTAGCTTATAATCATCCATGCAAATGGGTCATCGCTCAAGCTTCTGACCCTGTATTATATCAATAAATGATGAAGCATACCATTCAGCACTTAGCCAAACGTCAACCTCATGGAATGGACTAAATTATTGAAAATAATCCTTTGGATTTCAACTCTTATCCTGACTTGGGAGGGAACAAATATTGGAGAATAAAATGGGCCCTGGCTCACCATTTTTAATTTCATTGGGGAAAACGCCTTCACCTCGAGTCCCACTTTCCCTTTGTGACGGAATTCTCGCCGCTGCGAAGGGATGCGTAACCGTAAAAGTCGACTACAGAAGATTGCCCGGTGTAGGTCAGTAAGCACCTCGGGGCAGTCGAATGGTGAACCAGTAAGAGCAGCATATCAAAATATGGTTGGTGTCAGATAGGCGGCTAGCTAGTAGCTGTAATATGTTGCTCAGGTTTGGCTTAGATATTGCACAAAGCTCTATGGATTGGAATGTGGTCATTCGAATCACTCAGTCCTTTTCTGCATTCATTAATTACCTTTGCGGTATGATGAATTATATGAATCTCTCTGTCTGTCTGTGTTAGTGTTTTCTAACAGAAACAAATAATTGGGACATTAATAAGTGTCTAATTTGACCTCCTACGGCGTGTGGTGACGGCAGAGCAGAATACAATTGTCACCACTCCCATCTCTCCCGTGGGTATGTACAAGGCGACTAAGGGTTAAGACAGCAATGAGTAATGGGCAGCGGCGTTCCTCTTATGCCGCCTAGCAATGCAATGCGCAATGCGATTTCCTTCGGGAATATAGGCATGATTTATGTCTGTCTCTCTAATTAGAACTCCACAAGAAGTGTTACAACATAAAAGAACTTGACACTGTAAAACCGTCTTTGAAGCCAGATTTACCCTATCGGAACAGAGTCCGATATCGAATCCATCTGTGGCCGCTCAGTCCGA
Organism: Cataclysta lemnata; assembly: GCA_963931975.1. NCBI lineage: Eukaryota > Metazoa > Arthropoda > Insecta > Lepidoptera > Crambidae > Cataclysta > Cataclysta lemnata. Next base: position 13,223,872 of record OZ008355.1, read on the forward strand.
CCGGCCGCCGCAAGGCTCCGTGGAAGCACATAAATAATATCGAGAGATGCGGCGTACCGTGAACAAATTGAAATATAGACGCAATAAAGATCGCAGCGTGTACGCTGAGATGTATTTATATGCCGCAGATAGTTTCGGGAACTGGGTAATTCTGAACGGAACTAGCGGCAACGGTTTTGGGAAAAACTGACGTTGTCCAGAAAGACGTAGCATTAAAATGGGTGCGCAGCCTTAACTGGCACACTTGTGTATACAATCCGTTTGAATTGTTATTTGAATTAAGCATTAATGTAACAATTTTTTTGAAATTTTGATTGAAAAATTATCTACCAAAATGATCTACCAAACTAATCAAAGTTTACGCTTCGCAATCGCTGGAGATGCTACGTCGTAGCATAAAGCAACCCGTAGCACTTGATATGAAACCTCTTCTGACAGTCTTCGACAATTTCAAATTTCGCATCAAATCATTGTGTAATCCTGTGGATTGGTCGAATAGTCAGGTCACTGGCTATCGGCCAAGAGGTCACGGATTCGAGTACTGGTAGGGCAAATATTAGTGACGAACAAAGGTATTTTTTCTAGAGCAGTGATTATACGTTTATATACGTAATATTGATATGTGTAATTATTATGTACTATATAAAACTTGTCCATGATCTAGATTTCATAACACAAGTACCTATGCTGCTTATTTTGAGTTAGATGGCTGGTGTAAGTGTAAGAAATATTTATTTATATTGAATTATCCTAAACACTAATTTTTGGCTTAATCACAACGTAATAAAGACTTGGTCCCAACAAGTGTTAATAGATTACCATCGCGGTGCCCTGTGCGCTGCTTAAAATGTTGTTTGCGTAAAATTTAATACGAAGCATCGAGCTGGTCCCGCTTGTGTCGTAAAATTGCTCAGCTAATGGGCCGAAGTTGGTGGGTTGCATAATAATTGAATAACGCAACGAAAAGTTGATAACTGCACAGTGGTTATTTACCGGAACGAGGTTTTTAGTAACTTCTTTTTTTTTTTTTGTTAGCCTATATCATCAAAAATAATAATATATTTTAAGAGATACTTGATGTAACACAAAGTGTCGAGTAACCGAGACATGATTGATCAGCAAAAAGCAAGATAGCCAGCTCACGATAACAATGGAGATAAAACAAGCAGTAGACCAACAGTCATTACTGAAAACAGAGGCTTTTAGTAATGACTGTTGTGATAAGGTCATCATCATCATCATCATCACCAGCCCTTTAATGTCCCCACTGCTGGGGCACGGGCCTTCCCTATGGATGGAAGAATATAGGGAGATTGGGCCATAACCCACCACGCTGGCTGGTTGGTGGGTACTAACGACTGCAGATGCAGCAGGGACCAACGGCTTAACGTGCCTATAAGATAAGGTAGAAGGTATAAGGTAGAACGAGATACATTTGTACTATGTATGGTTGGTGGTAGGATTTTTCAAGTCCACCTGGCTAGCTACCACGATCTTATCAAGATTTGTCACCATAATAATAATGTTAACAGCAATATTGTATTCCGAAAATTGTGAAAAGATAGCCAGCTCGGTGGTTGAGGGTTCCAGGTGAATTCCATCTTCAGCCCTTATCGTCACTTCAGCATCAGCTGTCTCGCAAAAAATATTTTTACAGTATTACGTATCAAGGGAATACATTTAAAGATTGTTTTCAAACTTCATACCAGACAAATTCCCGATATGACGTATCGCGAGAATGCCTACAACATTTTGTTTGTGCCCGATAAATGGTATTGTTGTATATGGGAGATGCGATTGTGAATTATTGGCGGAATACCGGAGATACTGCGAAGGTTCGCCCAGGAGGTAAATGTTGGTCGAACGTAAAATATATTACGATACATTACTCAACCATTTCTGCCACATAGCTCTCCGGAACCGTGGAGAGAAAAAGTGCTTGCTAAAGAGAGCTGTTAGATAGCGAGCGATAAATCATTTTCCATTGTAATAGTATGTTTCCGAGATAAACGCTAATGTAACCGGTTTTTGTGCTAGCGCTTGTGGCAACGCGTTAAGTGGTTGCTTGTGAAGTGTGAAACTGAAATAGTTTACTTAAATACATTATTCAACCTGATTATAAAAAAGATGCAATACATTTTAAAATATTTTTCAAGCTCTGATTTAATAAGGTGCCTAATTATATCTATACATTAATCATAAAACCTTGGTACGAAATAACTGTAACGCTTAAAGTGATATATTCGAGGTGAAAATTTTTTTCGTATTCAATTGTGCTTATAGTAATGAGCTAATTACGATAAACATTTGCACATTTCAATCTTCTTTGCTTAACTTAAGTATTTGACGGCCGTTTGGTCCAAAGGTCAGTTCGCTGGCTGTTAGTCGCGAGATCCCGGATACTTATCCTGGTAAGGGCAAATAATGTGATGAACACATACATTCTGTTCTCGAGTCATGGTTTTTATATGTTTTTGTAGTATATTTTCAACATTTATATAAAATTATAAAAAAAAATTCCATCATCTAGTATCCTTATCATAGTGCTTATTCAACAAATTTTGAGGTAGTTGATAGGTGTCAGTGTGAAAGATATTTATATAATTTTGAGATCAACGGCAAAAATTTGCGATAAAAAAAAATCTCAATGCGTGTACCACTAAGTTATTATAAGTGCTGTATCTTTGCCCCGCTGATACATAGCACTTTCAATAGCGGCCATAAATAAAAGGACCCTCACGGCTGATAGCGAGCCTTAGTTTCGCAAAAGGTTGGAGTTTGACAAAGCGCCGTTAATATTGGGCGAACCCTAGGGGGCAGGGATAAACTACCGTCAAAGTTGAGCTCTGTTGCAGAGCAGTCAACGTGGCTGCTGAAAGTTGTATCGTCTGCGGTATGACGGCTCGTTGAAATGGAAAATATACATTAAAGCACACTAAGGTCCGGTTGCTCGAAACTCGGTTACGTCAACCGAAGGGGCAAGTTATGCTAAATGTAAAATTAACCGGCGGGATAACATAAAAAGGGTTGCCGAAACAACGGCAACTGAATTTGAAGAAAACTGACGTCACTTCTTTTACCATTTCTCTTTTTGACATCTTACCGTATTGAAGAACTGTCAAAACTGACGGTTTTCTTTAAATTTACGTGTTGGTGAACTCGGGCCATAGTAACCATTTTTAACAATTGGTTGAGTTAACTATGCATCAAAAAACCGGCTCTTAGACGATGCCTTCAAAAATTAAATAGAATGTTCTAGCCTCGACTCAATCCGTCATCATCACCAGCCCTTAATGCACTGACTGACAGGGGCACAACCTAAATATAGAGTAAATGGATAAGAACCGCCTATTTATCGCCGAAGGGTTAGGCAAAGGTAAGTTAAGGCCCCGTTTCGCCAATAACGTTAGGTCCCAAGTAACTGGTGGCTATCCAATATGCTTGCTCCAGCGAATTACTCATCCGCAGTATACAAGAGGAACGCTGCTGCCCATTACACATCGCTGTCTTGACGTTTAGTCGCCTTGTGCGACACCTTATTGTATTCTGCTCTGCCGTCACTACACGACTGAAGCCTTATGACAACAGTACATTGTACAGAATACGGTTCATTTCTTATTACAGCTCTATACTCGCCCATGGTACAAATGAGTGTTCTCAATAATTACATCAGTTCAACATTAGTCCAAGTTTTATAATAAGGAAGAATTAGTCCAAAAAGAGTTCCCTAACATTCGCGCGTGAATGACATTAAAATTATTACCATCTGAAAGCAACGTTTGTTTTGAGTAAACTATCTAAATACACGGGCTCATTCCAGTTCAGTTAAGCAATCCCTTTAGCTGTGCATGTCTGTAAAATACCACTCAAATTCACCTAAGCGTATATTATAAGCCTTATGTGGATGGAAACACGAAAGCCATTAACTCTGCTCATTATTTAACCAAAAAAGATCCAGTGCCTACGCTCAGTCATTTCAAACTGGTCCCTGCCCTTAAAACCCTTGCAACAAGATCTATTTTCGTATTGATATGACAACGTTTGGCGTGTGGTCGTAGGTACGTAAATGCTGCAGAAAATTTGACTCTAAGGGTCAACGCTCATTAGAGCCACCTGCCACCCGACCATCACCGCCTCGTCGCTCGGCGTCCACCCGTTGTCGGTAGGTGGTTCACGGATGGTCGCCGCGTGGTCAAGCAGTGTACCTGCCTCAATACTTTGAGTAACTTAGATCATACAATAAACGATGATTTCGAACGTCTTCTGCTTGCTGCGCATGGACGGCTTACGACCGAGGCGATTCAGAGTTGAGGTAGTGACCGCACATAAATAGATCATTTATCAGAATCACTTGTCCACAAAAATCACATATCCAAACTTGAAATTAACACACGATTTAATACCTTAAATTGGTAATAATAGAGTACAAAATTGATTGAGAAATTTTGCCATTTTGTGGTAGTCTGCCGTGCTGTTGACTGTACATTGCGTGTCACAGCGACGCAAACAGGCTAACGCTCAGTGATATAGTGACACATTAATACAAATCCATCTAAAGAATACTAACCGCTGTAGGCGAGGCGGTGCGGGTCGGGTGCCGGGTGGATCTAATGAGCTGCGGCCTTAATATCCCCGTTCCTAAGCCGCTTTGTTTCCCGTTTACCCAAATCTGAAAATTCAAAAATTAGCTTTTTAAAATTGCAATATTTAGTACCTACAGGTTAGAAAAAGTCCTAAAAATTGTAGTCTGCAAACAACGCGGACGCGGATTTTTCAAACTTTTTACATACATACAAACATACATAAATCACGCCTATATCCCCCGAAGAGGTAGGCAGAGGTGAACTTCTTTGTACTAATTTTTATAATAATTATTATTATTTATTTAATGTTCAAATTAAAATCAAACGAATTATTGCGATATTTTTTTTATTAGCAGGCGGCTGACCCTGAAAAATCCATGGATCCGTGAAACTTTAATTATATTGTTATTTGGTATCCACTTTAGCATGTTTGAATATAAAACTCGAGGCAAGCACGTTAGATTAACAAAGTTCGTGAATGCCTAACTGCTGCTGATATTTCTAAAGGCAAAGTTTGATATCGATAGTGTGTGCTTTATGCATTTATATATAACGCTCCCATTAAAATATAAACCTAGGCAATGGAATTTAAGCCTCGAATTAAAGAGTTAAGAATATTTAATTTTATAGACACAAATACAACTTTATTCGCTGACGCGTTTAAAAGAAAGTTTATTAATATTGTGTTGTGTCTAAGGCGGCTCTCACAGAATCTTACCACATACATACATACATAAATCACGCCTATATCCCCGAAGGGGTAGGCAGAGGTGAACTAGCACCCACTTTTCGCCAAATATGTCAAGTCCCATGTAATAGCTAACGAGCCTATTGCCATTTATCGGGCACAAAAGTCGCAGTACATGGCTAGCCTAGGTTGTATAAGAGGAACGCTGCTGCCCATTCCTAATCATATTCAGATTTATCTTTAGTCGCCTTGTACGACACCCACGGGAAAGATTTGGGGTGGTGACAATTGTATTCTACTCTGCCGTCCCCACGCGGCAATCTATGAATCTTACCAAATATGACAAAATCCTACTAAATATTGGAAGTCGGCGTGGGGAAGGTGAGTGTTGACATGTTGTGTAGGGATCCCGTAAACCTACACTTCGGTCAGAAGTCACAAGCGCTGCCACTGACTTCCCCCCTCTGTCACACTTTGGATCCGGCACCCGCACGGTGGGTCCATGGAATGCTAAGAGCTATAGTCTCACTAGGGTTCTCTTCTGGGGGCCTAGACAAAGTAACATACCGACAAAGATAACGAAGTTCGATAAAGCAAAATGTATGGGATTTGACGTAAGTCGTCGTGAAATCACGTGACAAATCGTCTTCGTAAGTTCCTAGTTATGTTGGTAACTAAAGCTAAGACGCTGTAGACACCAAAGTAATATGGCCGATCGTGACGAACTTCGACACGTTATCGTTATGAAACGATTGCCACTAGGCTACGGGCCCTGGGCCTAACATTTGAATTCGTAACCATTATGAATAAAGAAAAATTTTGAATATTTATATAAATAAAAATAAAAATGCAGACGACTTGAGAACCTCCTCCTTTGTTGAAGTCGGTTGATAACAAACACATAAATAAATAAATATTTAAATAAATATTTACATACACACAAACCTATCATCTAGCCCAAAGTAAGTAGCCTAAGCACTTGTGTTATGGATACTAGATGACAGACATATTTTTAATATAATTATGTATATAAATGTTGAAAATATACTACATAAACATATACACAACCATAACTCGGGAACAAACATTTGTGGTCATCACAAAGTTTGCCCCTACCAGGATTCGAACCCGGGACCTCTTGGCCAATACCCAGCAATCTGAGCATTCGACCAAGGCGGCCGTCAAGCCGTCAAATACTATATTACTTATAGATATCTCCGAAATAATAGGCAGAAGGTGGCTTTACATCATCTTCGTGCCACCCAATAACTGAGCTTAGCGTACATAACTTAGTTTAGAAAGAAAGAAAAAGTGTAGGACTATTTAGAATGTTTGCTGCAACATAGTTGATAGACATTTTCGGCAAAACAATTTTAGGGCAATTTCGGCTCAACAAAGTAATCATGAGATCACACTGCCACATGAGTAAATAAACGGAACAGAGAATAACATCCATACAACCGCGCGAAGCGGTTGCACTGCTACAAGCACGCGGGGCATGTGTGCGTTACCACTGGCCGTTGTCGCGCACGCGGCGAGACTGGAAAAAAACAGTTTATGACGCACTTCCAGTTGCATAATGTCAGGGTTAGTCCGACGGCGTTCTTAGGAAGCTTTTACTCTGTTCGGTTCATCTACTAATGTAACACTGCCCCACGCTGGGTGCCACTGGCGATGGTCCGTAGTCCGTACAATGTGAACTCTATAAAATTTCGTTAGGAAATATAAAAGTTTGCAACTTATCCAGAATTTAGTTTATGTATTCATATATTCCGACTTTATTTGCCCGCCAACGACATTTTTCGTGGAGTTTCTGCGATAAATCTTGGCGGGGGAAAAAGCGAGGGAGTTACTTAATATAAAAAAAAAAGATAATTTCTCGCCTCATAAGTTTACGTTTCGGTCGCGATTCCGATGACATAAAGATAATATTCATTTCGTTGTATTAAACTTAGACAACCTCTGTGAGAGCTCATTACCTACACACAAAAAAATACATTTCCTGGTTCCATTCATGTTATGGATCATTAGATGGATAACGATGTATCTTAATTCTAGCCTACAGACATCACGAATATGCACAATTCTCAAATTATGTAATGGTTATTAATGGCGAGCCTATTGCCATGTACCGTATATAAAGCATAAGAGAAATGCTGTTGCCCATTCCTCATCACTGCTTCAAACCTTAGTCGCCTTGATTCTGAGCAAATTTGGTAGTGGTGACAATTGAATTCTGCCCTGCCATCACCACGCCGCTATAACTCCGTAAAGATGATACAAGAAATCCTACAAAATAACAACATCAGTTGGTCGAATGGTCTGGTTGCTAGCTATCGCTCAAGAGTGATTTTCGAATTTTTAATACCATTTTTATAGGGGAAGATAGTATTTATATATTATGTCTGTGATAGCATGTAAACAGGTATTCAGGGTCTGCGACATTTCTGTTACATGTTGTAGTTATTCGCAAATTAAGAAAATTGATTTTTTTAATGGAAATGGCATTGTATCTCTTCAACATAGACGGCATTTCGGCCCTCAGTAGTTTTCCGGTCTGCAGGGTGAATGACAGTCAAGTAATTACTAGTACGCGCTCCGTAACATCCCAATCCGTTTGCTGATAGCTCACTTCTGGAATGGAAGATGGGATCACACTCATGTGGATCGTGTTGCGAACATCAGTTCGATAAATTATTGACGGGAATCTTTTGATAACGTCAATACTAAGAGGTAAATACGTACATAAATCACGCCTATATCCCCGAAGGGGCAGGCTGAAATAACACCCACGTTTCGCCAAATGTTAGGTTCCTTGTAATAGGTGGCGAGCCTCTCTCTCGTCTCTCGGCTGACTAACACATCGTCACTAGTAAGAAAACCTGCAAAAATCAATTATGTACCTATTCTAACTTATCTAGTGTTTAGATTCATATGTGGGGACGCAATAGTTTTACTATTAAATTGTTATCGGTCAGACGTCATCTAGTCATACCCCTGATTTGTGTATCTATACTAATATTATAAAGTTGAAGAGTTTGTTTGTTTGGTTGGACGCGCTAATCTCAGAAACTACTGACTCAAATTGAAAAATTATTTTTGTGTTACATATAACATATAACAAGCGGCATTAACGCGAGCGAAGCTGCGGGCGACCACTAGTGTAAAATATAAAAGTATATGTGCTTCCCTCAGCCTACCCCTCCTGCTATAATTAGTGGTAGTTAACACACGTGTCTATGTACAACGAGTTAATAACCACTATCCATAAGCGAGTAAATTACGATAAGCATCCCAGTGCTTACGAATAGAGCAGTCGAATTATGGGCACTCAATTACGTCGCCCGTTAGCAACTGCGAAAGCTCTTCTCGACTGAAATAGGCAAATTCGTGTGTAATGGCCGGTATTGTCTTGATTTATTGCCGTACTGGTCACAGGTCAGGGCGATTGTGTCAATAATCAAACAGGCATACGTAAATCTCGCCTATATCTTCTAAGGGGTAGGCAGGGGTGAAATAACAGCAACGTTTCACCAAATATTAGGTCCCATGGAATAGGTGGCGAGCCATGTATCACCACGTAATTCTCAGTATATTGCTAGGTGGCATCTAGCTGCTGCCAATTGTCACCACCCCCAACTTTCCCACGGGTGTCATACAAGGGGTCTAAGGGTTAAGACAGCAATGAGTAGCAGCGTTCCTCTTGTCCCACCTCGCAATGTACTGCGATTTCCGTGCCCGATAAATGGCAATAGACTCGCCACCTATTACATGGGACCTAACCTAATTGGCGAAACGTGGGTACACACTCTACACCTCTATCTACCCCTTCGGGAATATAGGCCTGATTTATGTATACTGTATCCATGTATGTATAATAGATATTTTAAGCCCTTTAGGCAATAGCGCAGCTAAACACACGACTGTTGCTTAAACTAGATACAGCAAGAAGGAAGAAGCGCCTTGAATTCGGGCATCTAAGTAAGTGGGGGGCGTAGGACCCCCCTGGCAGGCCGCCAAGCCCCGTAACTTGGCAAAACCATGTCTCTACTTAAGCAGTAGTTATTGTTGTTCGTTCGTTTGCAACACGGCCATAAATTCGAAATGGTGACGTTTTATAACGTATAACGTCAGGCAATCCAGACTCGGTTGATTTAGAGCGCGGAAGGAGCTTACAAGAATTCCAAATTTTTAAATGTGTCGCGTCGCGTGGTATTGTGAGATTGCTTTTTATTTGTCACTAGTGGTCGTCCCGGCTTCGCTCGCGTTATTGTCGGTTATTTTATAGCCTTCCTCGATCTAAGGACTATCCAACACAAAAATAAATTTTCTTGAGGGCTTTGAATATCACCATAGTTTTTTATAAGGCTAACGGCGGGTTTCAATATTCTATCTACAGTTAACAGTAAGCTTACTTAAGTTTAGTCGTCAGGCATTTTTTGTTATATTACGATAAATAACAGAAGTTGCTAAGAAACCAAACTGTGCTAAGTCTATCTTCAACTGTTGATAGTAATTGAAACGGGCCTTAAGATAGCATTGGTAGTGTTCAAGGTGTGTGTTATTTCTGTTATATGTTGCATGATAGGTATGTATGTTTCCTACATACCTACATACATAAATCACGCCTATATCCCCGAAGGGCTAGGCGGAGGTGAATTAACACTTATGAATTATGTTAAGTCCTATGTAATACGTGGCGAGCCTATTACCATTTATCGGGCACAAAAGTCGCAGTACATTACTAGGTGGTATAAGAGGAACGCTGGTGCCCATTCCTCATTACTGTTTTATCCTTAGTCGCCTTATACGACACCCACGTGAGAGATTTGGGGTGGTGACAATTGTATTCTTCTCTGCCGTCACCACACGGCGGTTTAAGGAAATAACAACGTCTAGAATGAAGACCATTCTTCTTCATTCTTCGTATGGTAAAATTTAAGTGGTGAAGATTTTTTTTGTACACACAGATTAATTTAATAAGCACTGACGTATTCTGGGAGCTTATTTTGCTATAGTGATTAGATTTTGCACCAATCTACTATATTACAGTAGCTAATTATGCATAATTTACTTTGGAAAATCTCATGATGTAAGTTGCCTTTTCAAAGACTTAAGGGACATGAAACGTAATTAATTTTGAAAACTTATCTCATCTCACTAATTTACTCTAATAATACCATAGCATTATCACAGTCTATGATTAATTAGTGTATTAGAGTTTGAAATATGAATTGCTAATACCAAAGTTATTTGTCACTAAAGAAATAATTTATGTCGAATTTTCTTACAGTTAGCGAAGAACAGACTAGTGAAAATTGTGTTACTTAATTTACAAAACAGAGAACCATTCTGGAGCTGTGCATTTCATCGTATTAAGCACTGCGTGGTACCGAGTACACCATTCACTCTTCTTTACCACATCAATCCTCTAAGGCGTTCTTCTATAATTTTCTTTACCACGTCAATGCTCTTAAGCGTTCTTCTATAAACTTCTTTACCACATCAATCCTCTAAGGCGTTCTTCTATAATTTTCTTTACCACGTCAATGCTCTTAAGCGTTCTTCTATAAACTTCTTTACCACATCAATCCTCTAAGCCGTTCTTCTATAATTTTCTTTACCACTTCAATCCTCTTAAGCGTTCTTCTATAAACTTCTTTACCACATCAATCCTCTTAAGCGTTCTTCTATAAACTTCTTTACCACGTCAATCCTCTTAAGCGTTCTTCTATAAACATCTTTACCACATCAATCCTCTTAAGCGTTCTTCTATAAACTTCTTTACCACATCAATCCTCTTAGGCGTTCTTCTATAATTTCTTAAACGCGTTGTCTTAATAGAACGGGATTGCGCGATAGTTACTCGTACGAACGCGCGATCAAACCGATTGAACTCGAATAGGTGTCCTAACTGACAATCACGCGAATTTGTATGCGTTCACGCGATGGTCGCGTCGTTTTCTCACGCGATGATCGCCCATCGCGTTCTATTAGGACAACGCCTAACGCAGCGTCCTACGTGAGCGACTCCATGCGAACGCGATTGCGAAGCGCTCCGATGCGAATTCACTGCAGTGCGGTGGTCCTATCATCACCAGCCCTTTTAACCACGACTTATACTCAGAAACGCCGTGTGGTGACGGCAGAGTAGAATACAATTGTCACCACCCCAAATCTTTCCCGTGGGTGTCGTACAAGGCGACTAAGGATAAATCAATTAAGAGGAATGGGCAGCAGCGTTCCTCTTATACCACCTAGTAATAGCAATGTACTACGACTTTTGTGCCCGATAAATGGCAATAGGCTCGCCACCTATTACATGGGATCTAGTATGATTGGCGAAACGTGGGTGCTGGTTCACCTGTGCCTACCCCTTCGGGGATATAGTCGTGATTTATGTATGTATGTATGGTATTCTCATAACTACCAAATATACACAAAAAATTCCAAACAATCGGTCTAGCCGTTTCGGGGGAGTTCGATAACAAACACTGTGACACGTAATTTTAAATAGGCGATAACATACATACATACATAAATCACGCCTATATCCCCGAAGGGGTAGGCAGAGGTGAACTAGCACCCACGTTTCGCCAGTTATGTTAGGTCCATTATATTTATTGGGCACAAAAGTTCCAGTTTGCAGTACTATTGCTAGGTGGTATAAGAGGAACGCTGCTGCCCATTCCTCATCACTGATTTAGCCTTAGTCGCATTGTACGACACCCACGGGAGAGATTTGGGGAGGTGACAATTGTATTCTAATCTCATTCATCATCAAAAATCATTTATTATCATAGTATGGCTCTTTTGATTTTTAATATTAGGTCTCATTCAGGTGAATTGGAAAATATATAAAACGTCGAATTACCTATACGACTTTGGCAAGCTTGAAGACAATCGACAGATTATAAAAAATTCGAGTCTCGCTTACCTATTGTCAAGTTTTTTTTCAAGTGCAAAATTAAGCAGAGCACATTGTGACTTAACATAAAGTAATAAGAGTCACATAAATAAGAAAGCTTTACACGAACAGCCCTCAAAGTTATTAACTTTAGATCGCAATAAACTAAAGTGCGTCATACTTTTATAGCAGAATTAGGAGACGTTACGCAGTGCACGAAAGAAATACACTCTCGAGTCGCCCAGCTGATGGAAATTCGTATCTATCCCAGTAGGAATAGGAGCGTTCGTGGCTGCAGACCGCTTGTAAGACTTATTGTGTTTATGATATGCTTTAGTAGGGAAATATCCCCTTTTTATGGGGTAAGAATGGTTCGGATTATGTATGGAGCCGAATATTAGGATTGTTTATTTAGCCGTAAGTCGAATTCTGGGGTACAGGGCATCTCTTCGACATCATCCTTTATTTATGGCCGTTTATTTTGAGCCTCTGGAGACATTTCATATCTCTGATAGTGAAATAATCTATTGGATTTCAACTAGGAATTTCAATTACTATACAATAGGTTCAATATTATTTGGGCAGATAGAAGCGAGCTTAATGAAGTTTTGACAAGTTTCGTTTATTTCCATTTTGTTTTTAGTATAAATTTATATCATACCTCAGTAAATGTGAGAAAAAATATAACAAACATAAAGAAGTCACAATAAGTGGTATAGGTTCTATCACTGGTAATTTTGTAATATAATGTTTGTTTTAAAAAAACTACCAGTTACTACAATTTGGTTACCTGGTGGTAACCAAACTCTTGATCTCTTGATCTGCATGTAGAATTATGAGCTGTAGTTGAAGTGCTCTTATGGATCCTATGAAGTGGAAGTGACATTGTTAAAATAATAGTATTACTTGCCTAAGGGTCGAAACTACTATATAATTAGATAACATTTTTGTCATTTTTCATACATTTAAATCGGACAAGTCCAGCTAGGATTTGCATTCTGATGTGCCGCCACCGCAGAGCCGCAATGAATTCGCTCTTAAGTAATAAGTATTCAGCGTACAAGGTTGTGAATTCTCTTAAATTACTTAACGACTGCTCTACATTGTCTTAGCCCGGAGGGCGTATAAAACATAACTACACAACTCCAACAAACAGACGGTTTTATAGCGAATGCACTTAAGTTGGGCTTATATTGTTGCAGCCGGGTTTACGATTTAAATGATCCTGGAGGTTGTTACCTTGGTCAGATGGGAGCATCCGGCGTTTTTAGATTCTGTTTGGAGCAACGAGGTATGTGGGTTGAATATACAATTACATACAGGGTTATTTGTAGCACGCCGGCAACCTCGCAGGACTATAGCGTAAGGAACCAGCAATAAAAATGTCTACTATTTATTTGAGTAATGCTCAAATCAGAAACTAATTATAACTAGATATATTATGTGACCTAGTTCTGATAACTTTTGTTTTGCACGTGTAAACATAAATATCATATTATTAAATGTAAAGGTACCGCACAACCTACTCAGTTCAAGAATAAACTTTGAACCGAGGATTCAAAGCGATTCTATTTGGAGACAGACTCCGGTAACGTTATCAAATAGAATAGCCCTACGTCCCCCGCCTACGTAACTGGAGTTTAAGTCTGGCGAACGTCGATAAGAATTAGAGCCATCGCCCAGTCGGTAGCGACCAATCGTCCCGCTGTCACGACACTGAGATCCCTAATTCAGAAGATGCGGTGTGATACCTGACTTCGAAAAGTGTGACACCGAATATCACGTCCTCGTAAGTTTACTATTGCGAATCACGGCAGCGGCCAGTGAGTCAATTCGTGATGGCTTGCATTCGTTGTTACGTGATTCGTCCCCGTAAGTGTACACTAACGGGACGTGGTATTCGGTGTTACACTTTTCGAAGGCAGCTATCACACCCCAGATGATGCTGTACGATTCTGAGCCCGGGAGGAAGGGGAAGACGAAGAAGGGGAAGGGAAGAAGATGGGCCTATAGCATACTGCCTAAAGTATGCACTCCTGGATAAATATTATTGTTATTCGATTTTGAAATTTATTTCTACATTGCGAGGGTACCCGTTGGCTTACAACGTGAAGTGTAAAGGTTAGAAGAATTTCGGCAAGTTAATTAGTGTCTTGGGTGGCCGAGCGGTCAGGCACCTGCCCGGATAGCAGCGGACGCGGGTTCGATTCCCGCCTCAAGATCATAATTTTTCGAAATTCTTTTTCTAACCCCAAAATCTTTGTACTAATTTTTCTAACATTTATATAATGTTAAAATTAAAATCGAATAGTTTATAAAGCAAACCCAAGCTTAACCGAACGCACGGTATTTGTAAAAATATCTGCTTTGGAATGTTTGAAATTTATTTCTACATTGCGAGGGTACCCGTTGGCTTACAACGTGAAGTGTAAAGGTTAGAAGAATTTCGGCAAGTTAATTAGTGTCTTGGGTGGCCGAGCGGTCAGGCACCTGCCCGGATAGCAGCGGACGCGGGTTCGATTCCCGCCTCAAGATCATAATTTTTCGAAATTCTTTTTCTAACCCCAAAATCTTTGTACTAATTTTTCTAACATTTATATAATGTTAAAATTAAAATCGAATAGTCTTGGTTAGTCATAGTATAGGCTTCTGTCCGGAATGCGGAGGACGCGGGTTCGATTTCCGGAACAAGACTATAAATTTACGAATTTTTTATTAAAATACGCTTTCTGAATCTATATAGGTATATATCAGTTTTCTTTTCAGAAGGCATTCACTTCCATTATTTTCGTTACAATTGAATGTTCTCCTAATGTATAGAAATTAAAGTAGTCATGATATACATTCTTTAATCATGTCTATTTATCCTCAAAGGTCAGTGGTGTATTAACACCCACATTTCGCCAACTATGATAGGACACAACATTAAATAGGGGGCGAGTCTAGTGCCATTTGTCTATTGTAGTACCTATGTTGCTAGGTAGTATAACAAGAACCATTGCCCATTTCTAATCAAGTTTTAACCCTTAATCACCACACGACCCCAGTTGTCAATGTTGAAAACACAGAGTTCAGCTGTTTTAAGTATACTTTAAGTCTTATTCGGTTGCCCATATTTTCTGTCTGTTTAGAAATTTTATTCAATTTAAATGTCTTGAATGTTCTAGGATATTCTCAGAAGCAAGACGAATGTAATGTGTATGCTTAGCGATGCAGGTGAGATACTGCTATATAAATAACTTATTTTTCAATTCTCTAAATGTCGCTGTGATTTTCATATACGAACAACTATGATAGTGCTGTGAAAATCGTACATACAGCAATAAAGCGTAGAGAACAAATAATTTTTACAGAGTAACCAATGTGAAAATAAAATTAATGATATTTAGAATCTTATTAATAAACTGGTAGTAAACATGTTATAGCTATTCCGCGTTTTGTCTTCGTCTCACAAACATGATCTTGAATGCGAGGAAAAGGGACAAAACACTGAGTAATTAGTCTATACTTAAACCGTGTTTATTAATTAATAAGGCCGTCAGAGTTTAAGATAAATATTATCAGAACAACAATGTTTTCCGAGGGATTATTTTTTGAAGTGAATCGTCGTAACAAAAATAAAATATGCGACTCCGTCCGCCCAAAAAAATACCCTTTCACCTAACTTTTAGGTCAGTGAAAAGCATTTGGATCAGTTCTCGAGTCCATCAGGGGTCTAAAACGTGGGAAACATACGCTCCGTGTCCGATAGAAACTAGACGGTATTATCGCCAATGTTTCAAACACGTTTCTTAGAATACTATACAGACATATTATATATTATATAGTAGTATACTAGGTGCTCCGGCAAACGTTATTTTTCCCTTAACACCTAGGGGTATAAAAAATCGCCTACAACTACTCTCAGACCTACCAAAAACACACAAAAAAATTCATACCATTGGTCAAGTTGTTCCGGAGGAGTTTTTCAACAAATACTATGACACGAGTTTTTTTTAATATAATTTAGATAAGTAGAAGAAGAAGGCTATCCCCTCAAACGGTGCCTTGTATTCTACAGCTATCAATTTAGTACAACGTAGGAAAATTATTATTTTTGCTTAGTTATGAATCTCAATGGGACTACTAGAACGAAAGAGAATATTATGTATTTTAGTCAGGAGTCTCATTGAGTCACAAGACGTCGTTATACTGTGTAAAGCAAACCAAAATGCACCGTTGACTTCAGGAAGCAAGCTGAAGTGAATCATCCAATCTTAGACACTGTTACCACTATTCCGAATAACTCTCGAGAAACGTTAGCGGATATTAAGCCTACAAATGGGCAATAAAGCAACATTAAGCCGAAAAGGCTACTCAATAACATTTATCACTTAAAGTCCGCTATTAATAATGGCGACAAAAACGACCGTATCATATTGGACTTGAGGATAGTTTCGATTTCAATACCGCCGGACATAGTTAGGGCCGAAGTTCTGGATAGTTCGTCGCTTGCGTATTGTGCTAGTTGTCGGGTGATTCACTGCGGGGTTATATAGTTTTGGATTCCGGATTCGGGGCAGTGTTATGGTCTCGGAGTGGTGTCGGTAGGGAGTATCGATATTTACATTTTCAGTAGACTGCTACTGGCGTATTGGCTATCATAATATGGGTGTTCAAGAGCAAAATCGGAAGACAAACTTTTCACTCATATTTTTATGTAACTGGAACTCAAAATCTCTCTTGAAAAATCACATGAAAACATACCGCTGCCTACAATATATTTGAACAAGCCTTCACGTGCTATTAAATATTGAAATAAAAGCATTTGAAACCAATAAAATTTCGGACTTAAATAATATATGCACGCATTTAGTTTCAATAGCAAAATACTAAGCCAAATTTAAAGTATAATATTGCTGAATGTCGATATAATATTGCTGATGGTCTTAAATTCTCTGGAGTCGCAACACTATTGGGTTTATGAAATGTGTTAACTGAAACGAGACAATTTCCAATAACGCTTGAACACTCTGGGTTTCGTATGATAATAGCCGTGTTAAGTGTTTTTTAATACATTCATGTTAATGTTTAATTACTTGAGTCTAATGACATGATAACTATTCTAGCATATGGTGCTACTTGTTTGAGGTAAAGTCACGTAATATCAAATATCTATAACCGATTGCCAACGTTAACTGAAATGATGTAAAGAACAAAGTCGTTTGGGATAATTTTTTACATAATGAGGTGAGCCGACAAGCTTTTGATTGCACCTTGTGGGCGTTTGGTATCTGTAACTCTGCTTTTGAGATAAATCGCACAATTTTTTTTTTAAATTGTTTGTCTTGACAATTTTAACGGACTTACTTATTTATTTCTCTTGTCTCTTGGTTTCTCTTCTTTCAATTTGAAACTGATTTAAAGAATTAAGGGTATCCATTGATCAATGTGCAACGTCGCATAAAAGAGATTTAAAAAGAATTGTCTTCAAGGTTTCGCAACGTGAAATTTCTCAATTCGTATTTTCATCAAATTCCAGATTGTTTTAATTGTTCATCGAACAATGCCCAATCGTAAAGTGAAAAATCGAATCAGACTAACTTTGTGAATTCTACAAGATTACTTTCTCTTTAAGCGAATCACGTAAGCAAAAATAAGCAGCGATCAAATGTGGTGCCTTGAAGAATTCTTTTGTTTCGCATCCTCTGTACCCAACTCCTGCATCCGACGACTCAAACGCCTTGAGGGACTTTTTACTTTCCATGGAAAGTCCACGCCTCGCAAGTATAAAGTACCTACCGAATGGCGAAATAAAAACTCAAATATAAATGCCCCGTGGAAGTAATGTTTTAGATATTATTCAAAATAAAGCTTGTTTATTGTTACAAACTTTTAAATTATTATTATTTTAATTATTATTTATATTTACATTTGACATATTAATAATTTGTAATAATTTTATTTGATATTGACATGTGCTTTGAAAATGATATTGTATATTGTGTAATTTGATACTTGATTATAATATTATTGACTAATAAAATTTGCACGCCTGTAAACTGAGGCTGAATAACGCACAATAGGGATTAAAGAACTTTAACCCTGTAAATACTGTAACTTATTCATGCAAATAAGTGATTTATTATTATTGTTATGATTTATTATCAAAATCTCAAGACGCAAAAATTAACAGAAACCCAATGCCACAAATAATTGTCAGTCAACTGAACATTCGTGTTGTGCAAGACTAAGGATAAATCAATGATGAGGAATGGGCAGCAGCGTTCCTCTTGTACCACCTAGCAATGTACTGCGACACTTTTGTGCCCGATTATTGGCAATAGGCTCGCCACCTATTACATGGGACCTAACATAATTGGCAATACGTGGGTGCTAGTTCACCTCTGCCTACCGCTTTGGGGATATAGGCGTGATTATGTATGTATTATGTATGTAAACTGTTTGTTGTGTTTCAGAAATAAATAAATAAAAATCCGGATAAGCTCTGATTTCTCTGTCTTCCTATGTAATCTTGTCATCCTAGGCATGTGGTCAGAACTATAACGATGGTTAAGGTCTTTGGAGGAGGCATTTGCCTCCCAGCAGTGGGTGTCTTGCAACTTAGTATATTGAAGGATTGCAGGCGACCTGGAACCCCTTGTTATTATGATTTTGTTGGGATGCTAAAAGTATATAGCTTGATTAACGATAGTCGAATATCATGCAGTTGTATGCTCGGAGGCATTTCTTGGGCATAATTGCTGGAGAGCTAATGGTAATCATGGTGGTCTTCATCGTAGTTAACCAAAGGTCTTGTTTGTTCTGCATGATCGTAAGAGGAAGTAGGTAAGTATGGTATTGAATTGGCTCCATTATTGAATGCATCTGTCGCACTTTTAGCTGATCAACCATTTCTCTCTCGAAACTATGTTTATATACACATGTAGCACTAGCACTGTGGCGTAGTTGCTGTAAATTATTTTTAATTCGCAAAGTGTCCCATCAAAAGCGACGGTCAACGAAAGGGCGCACTTCTCCAACTGCCCGGGAAATCTGAGCGGAAGATCTCTCTGTACATAATATGAAATAAATTCCGGTCTTAGTGCCGGTTGCCTGGGAATTTATGGGGCTTAGACGTCCACATACCAGGCAAGTCCATTAACGGATAACGCCCAGAATGGGCGCCTGCTTCGGTACAAATAGTAGCAATGGTCATGGTTCCTTTTTTCTGAGGCACCCAGCGAGATACAGGAACGCTCTGAGCTCGGAGCGGTGTGTGGATTCTTCCCGGGAATAATTTACTTCTCTTTGTTGTACTTACTGAAGCCGTGGCGTGTCTGATGATAGAGACGATGTTATATCTTTTGTGGGTATCCAAGATCAAAGGGAATGGAATTGATATTTTCTTTGTTATTTTTGAACTTGCGGTACAGGCATCTGACCGAATCGCAAAGGACGCGTTTTCGATTGCCGGGTCAAGACTATAATAATTTTTCGAACTTATTCTAAACAGAATAATCTTTGAGC
Organism: Cataclysta lemnata; assembly: GCA_963931975.1. Taxonomy (NCBI): domain Eukaryota; kingdom Metazoa; phylum Arthropoda; class Insecta; order Lepidoptera; family Crambidae; genus Cataclysta; species Cataclysta lemnata. The sequence goes on from OZ008355.1 coordinate 13,243,559, forward strand.
TTGTGATTAGAAAAAATTCGAAAATTGTGATTAGAAAAAGTTTGAAAAATTATAGTCCATGTCGCGCTCTTGCATCGAGACGAGAATTTTTCGAGCTTTTTCTGACCACAATTTCCTTTGGTGTTTTTTTTTATATTTGCACCGGCACTACACTGAAAATTAAATGACATTTAATTTCAAACGTGTAAGATTTAGATCGCGTGTGTTTAAATGTTGACGTTTAATTATTATTTTTCCAAATAGTTCGATCACTTTAAATCAGCCGTTGTTATGCTCAATTCACCTGTTTTACAGTGCTCAATCCATTATTTTATTTCAAATTCACGTTAGATATAAATAAATTATTTTAAAATTTTTAGATACTTCATCATCACGAGCTCCTTAATGTTCCCATTGCTGAGACATAGGCCTGGTATATAGGCAGAATGGACCATTAGCCACTATGCTGGCCCAGTGTGGATTGGTTGACATTGACGACTGCACAATGCACATGTAGCCGGGACCAACGGCATAGCATGCCTTCCCAAGAACAGAGGAACTCGAGTTAATGTATTTTTGGTCAGCCATCTAATGACTGGCCTCAGTTTAAGCAATCGCAGGTCGAGCGTGTTAGCACACTATATTTATTGAGAAGCTCGATAGCTTCTCAATAAATATATTATTACTTAATATTTCAGATTCTACAATTAGTATTTTCTAGATACATCCAACATTTTCCTATCCAGTGCTTTCATAAAACTTGGAATTGAAGCGAATTTGACGTCTTTTCATTCTGAAACCGGTAGTTTCCAATTTCAGACTCAGCTAGGAAAATTAAATACAAGTTGTTCGAAAGTTTCATATTGTCCGCTGCGAGGCTTCCTTAGAAGGATGTTGGGAGTTCTATAAATTTAGATCACTATATTTTATAAATGTGAATATCGGTTGCTATTTCTTTTTCGTCTTCTTTATTTCGTTCATGGTCATCGTCAAGACCTAAGAATACTAGCCCCCTTATTATAAGACATGGTAGTCCACGATAGTCATACTGCCGCACTCAGAGACGACAAAAAACTTTAATTAGTACTTAACGTCAAAAGAATTCATTTAGATCCAGACCATACACCTGGCGAGAATAGTCACTAATTTCGAATTGTCGAGTTGTTTTTTGACATCAATTACTCATTAACGTTAATTGACGTCTCTGAGTGCGGCAGATAGTTTAAAACTGATGCTGTCACTTTTATTTGTTGAATGAAAGGCGGCAATTTTAAAGTATGACATACTTTATACTATAGTACATATTTTATAACAAGGTGGACAAATTAATTCTCTTGTCATCATTATCATCATGCCAGGGATGCATAGTACAACCTAAATAATAATTAGTCACTACTGTGGCTAAGATTATTCACATATTTTATACCAAAGGGCATTATTATAATCAAGATCGTGCTCACTTTAGGCAGTATGCTGGCTTTGGGCCAACTTTCCCCACAAATCACACTATTATAGCCTATTCATGTCCTTGTCTACGCTGTGTATGGAAAAATACAGGGACAATTAGTTTTAAGGTTCCAAAGATAAAACGGAACTCAGGGTAATATATTATTTGGTACTCCATTTAGTGACAGGCCTGTACTTTTCATCAATTACGTTAGGTACTATATAATAGGGGGCGGGCCTCTTGTAATCCAAAGGGTAAATAAATCGCACTGTATTGCTAGATTATGATACAAGGCGACTAAGAGTAAAGACATCGTGGCCCATTACTCGCCGATGTGTTTGACCTTAGTCGCCTTGTACGATACCCGTGTGGGTGGTCATGGCAATTGATTCTTCTCTGCCATCACCACACGGCTCCTAAGTATCTTCTTCCCACTGAGCAATGAAAACATTTTATCTGATCTGCCTCCTTTTAGATGTGAAAAGTTAATAATTGTCTCATGCATACATACATACATAATTCACGCCTATATCCCCGAAGGGGTAGGCAGAGGTGAACTAGCACCCACGTTTCGCCAATTATATTAGGTCCCATGTAATAGGTGGCGAGCCTATTGCCATATATCGGGCACAAAAGTGTCGCAGTACATTGCTAGGTGGTATAAGAGGAACGCTTCTGCCCATTCCTCGTCACTGATTTATCCTTAGTCGCCTTGTACGACACCTACGGGAGAGATTTGGGGTGGTGGCAATTGTATTCTACTGTGCCGTCACCACACGGCATTGTCTCACACTTCATCAAATCCGTACATTCAAAGCAGCGTTGTTACTTATTACACACGGTCGCAGTTATAATATTTTTAGAATGAGCCTGTTACATTTACGAGTGCACTAAAAAACACATTACTGTCACTAACGCCAGTAAACGTTGCACCTTTATATCAAGCGAATTACTTCAAACAAACGTGTGTCAATGTTATTCCCGAAATTCCAGATTCGTTTGAAACAGAACGTTTGGGTAATGAAGCTCAGACAATGGGCTTTTTAATGCGAGGATCTAACGTTATTCCGTTTCGGCGTGTTAACGAAATGTTCCAGAGAAATGGGGCGATGCTGTACTGTTGGCTGCAGATATAGATTGGCAGTTTAGTTTTGTGCCCTGTCCACAATCAACAGATATCCATCTCTGCCTTAGCCTTCTGAGATAAATGGGCTTGACGTTTTAGTTCATAAAATAATGAAAAAAAAAATTGTGTAATAATAAAATTCACAATTCAAGATTTTTCCCCTCAGTTGGTCTCAAAGAGTGTTTAATCCTTTATGGAAATGGGATCGATTGGCATTAAAAAGAATTAATCAATTCTGACGATTTCCTCGCTGTCTGTACATTGTATCAGAAATCTGTGAATGTCGATTGTCATCACTTAAAAAGTTGGTAAAGGTCTCCTAAGATCATTTTCAGATCAGATCTGGTAGCTGCCCTTAATGCCCTATCTCAACTTTATATACGTATATGAAGTTACTAAATAAGTAAATGAAAAAAATCATCACACCGAAAGACGGGAAACAGCAAATGCAATACATTTCCTATGGTGGCAACCCTACCCGAACCTCCGTGTACAGTCACGTACAATATTGCCGGTGCGCGCCCTAATTTAAACTTTACGCTGAGTCGCCGATGACGTCACGCTGACTTGCTGTCGCCTCGTAGGTGAGTAGTCAGGTGCAGACACGAGTCTTGCGAATGCAGACCTTCCTTGGACTTCATTAACATACATAATACGCTTATATACATCATTATGATGCTAATTATCCCCGAAGGGATAGCAGAGACGATTAATCTCCCACGTTTCGGAAACGGGTGACGGTCGTACGGTGACGGCAGAGCAGAATACAATTGTCACCACCACCGTAAGACAACCAGTAGCCCCTCTGTGGTTGCGGGTTCCAGGTGAAGCTCGATTCCAGCTTCGGTCCTTATCGTCACTTATCATCAGGTGAGATGAAGGGCAAGAGCTTCCCTATACAGCATAAAAAAAAATACATTTTAAAAATTACCTAAGTAATGATTTCCTTTGTGGTGTCAACCCAACTATCCCTTACCAATGCCCAGAACCTCCCAAATGTATCATTCCCAAAGGGAAACAACATTCCACTGGGTCTTTGTTTAGAGCAAGCATTTCCCTGACAATATTTATCGCGGCATCTTCGTCCTGCCAAACGATCTACAAAAAATATGTGTAACACACACCGCCCTTACACATTACCCGTTTATTTAGCAGAAAAAATGTAAATCGGCACCATATATCGCCCAGTTTCCGCAAACATTCGTTACCATGACCCCATCTTGGGCCATAAAGTGTTTTCCATAATTTCCCCCTATTACCTTGCATAAAGGGAGTCGAATTTTTATCAATGAGAATCAAATAATGTTGGATTCTGATTTATAGAGGGTGGAGAATGGTATGCTCTCATGGTTTGGTCTTGTAGAACTGAGAGGAGAGTGACAAACAGGAGTTATAAGGCAAGGATTAGACTATTAGATACGAGGGCGGATCAATAAGTCCGTGACTTTTGGAATAAGATACAGATTTTTTGATAAATAAATCATTTTATTTTTCAACGTAGTCTCCCTTGAGCTCTATACACTTTGTCCAACGCTTCTCCAATTTTTTTAACCCTTCCAAAAAATATGATTTGTCGAGGTTCAAAATATTCAAAAAGCTACGGACTTATTGACCCGCCCTCGTACTTATTAGATGTATAAACGGAATTTACAACTTTATTGGCGACATTGACAAAAATCTGGATTGTTTGTGATGCTTAAAATTCAATTTTTACTGAGACCAGTATCACGATATTTTTCTGATCCTTGCCTTAGTCAGAATGCCTAGCTAAGTGGCAAATGCTACAATATTTCTATAGAACTAGTGTCCATTTTTGATGCCCACTGTTAACATTTGACACTACAGTCGCCATGTTATTTTCTTAGTAATACATCAGTTTCATACATTTTTATTGTGCCTAATAGTTCGAATAGATTGTTCACTTGTATAGGCCCCCTGATGTGAATCTAGTGGTCAATTAAAAGTCTATAAAAAAACAAAGTGAATAGTATCCGAAACCGACAGCATTTTACACACATACATACATAAATCACGCCTATATCCCCGAAGGGGTAGGCAGAGGTGAACTAGCACCCACGTTTCGCCACATATGTTAGGTCCCATGTAATAGGTGGCGAGCCTATTGCCATTTATCGGGCACAAAAGTCGCAGTACATTTCTATTGCTAGGTGGTACAAGAAGAACGCTGCTGCCCATTCCTCATCCTTGATTTATCCTTAGTCGCCTTGTACGACACCCACGGGAGAGATTTGGGGTGGTGACAATTGTATTCTACTCTGCCGTCACCACACGGCAGGACGGCATTTTTTGAGGGTATTAATTAATAAGTTTGTACGAAGCTAGACAAGTGTTTATGGATGGTGGCAATTACGAAAAGAAGTGATCTCTGCCTTTTGGGAGAAAGGCATAACATTTAAGTATGTACAGAAAAAAATGACACTGTTGTTTGAATAAAAGTGAAGTGGGAAAAGTGGGTGCTACCTCTGCCTACCCCTTGAAGGATATAGGGACTATCGGGGCTGGCACTGTGTGCGTTATTTTTCCGCTTCCAGGCGAGCATGGAAGACTGAAGATATTAGGTACATAAAAAATTTATCAATAATCATTCCAGAAGATTTCTGCTGCATTCATGCTGCTACTCGAACGTTAATTCTCGCTGTACATTCGTCGTCTTCCCCGCTACTCTCGAAATGTGAAATGAAAATAAAAAACACAGAAATTTAACAGCGCGGACCACGGTCACGTACTATATTGGAGGCCCGCTCATCCGGTGCGGGGCGGTCCGGACGCGAACGTTCCGGTCCGGTCCGCGGCTTACCGTGTGAAATATCACCTTCGCGAATAACCGTCCGTGTGACGTTTATGACTTCTACATTCGTAATACGCGCGGTCCGCTTGAGGTATTGTTTCTCCGTGATACTTTGGCGAAAGGAGCTCGCTAGCGCGCTTGGCCTGCGATCGCGTAAACTAAGCAATGTTCGCTAAGGCCGGTCATTAGATGGGTGACCAAAAATTTATTATCTCGTGCTTGCTCCGTGCTTCGGAAGGCGTGTTTGCGTCTGAAGTCGTTAATACCAACCCTCACTGGGCCAGCGTGGTGGGTTATGGCCTAATCTCCCTATATTCTTCCATCCATAGGGAAGGCCCGTGCCCCAGCAGTGGGGACATTAAAGGGCTGGTTATGATGATACTTTGGTTAAATGCAGCATTTCTCTTGGTGTTGGTAACACTTTGGAACTTATCCACCGGAGATTCGGTATAAATTCTGGTGAACGTAAATGTTTGCTACGTAGTATTTTATTTTTCAATCACCATCACCAGCCTTTTAATGTGGGGACATTAAAACTGGAGCCCGGACCATCCCTATGGATGGAAGAATATAGGGAGAATGGGCCATAATAACCCACCATGCTGACCCAGTGCTGTTTAGTGGGTATTAACGACTGCAGATGCAGCCGGGGCCAACGGCTTAACGTGTCTTCCGAAGCACGGAGGAACTCGAGGTAATAAATTTTTAGTCACCCATCCAATGACCGGCCCTAACAAACGATGCTTAGTTTACGCAATCGCAGGCCAAGCGCGCTATGCCACTGTGCTAAGGAGCCCCTCTATTTCTCTCTCTCTATATTTTCAATATAGATACATAAAATCACCCCCTGTTCACCTAAGGGGTAGGCAGAGGTGTTTTACCACTCACATTTCGCCAGCTTATTCCAGGTATGTAATAGGGGGTTTATATATACCATTAAAATTACTTGGCCGTGTGGTGACGGCAGAGTAGAATACAATTGTCACCACCCCAAACCTCTCCCGTGGGTGTCGTAGAAGGCGACTAAGGATAAATCAGTGATGAGGAATGGGCAGCAGCATTCCTCTTATACCTACCAACTAGCAAAGTACTGCGACTTTTGTGCCCGATAAATGGCAATAGGCTCGCCACCTATTACATGGGACCTAGCCTAATTGGCGAAGCGTGGGTGCTAGTTCACCTCTGCCTACCCCTTCGGGGATATTGGCGTGAATTATGTATGTATGTATTAAAATTACTTCATGCCACTGCTTCCTTTCATAGCGCCTCTAATAATCTACAGGCAATATTTCTGTTAAGTGTGCCACTAACAGCAAAACAGTAGTAGGCGCTATACCAGTCGTGAGAAACAAAACAAAAGCGTAAAATAAATAAATCACTTTTTTCTAATAATATAATAAATACATAATAAAAATAAATATAAGATTAATAAAATAATGTTCTATTTCCTAAAGTTTGTAAAAAAAAAATATGAAACTCATAAGAACAAATAGAGCCCTCAACATACTAAACCATCATGTCACATCTGTTTGTTCAGAGGAGCTCGAAAGCGCAGTTGTTTAACGCGCTCGGCCTGCGATTGCGTGAACTAAGCAGTGTTCGCTAAGGCCAGTCATTGGATGGGTGACCAAATTATTGTCTCGAGTTCCTGCGTGCTTCGGAAGGCACGTTGAGGGTTAATACCAACTAATCCGCACTGGGTCAGGCTAGTGGGTTATGGCCCAGGCACTTTCTCCCTATATCTTATATCCTTAAGGAAGTCCTATGCCCCAACAATAGAGACGTTAAAGGGACGACCAGGTAGTAATATTTTTTGTTCGCATATTGCTAATCTTGTGGAAACCAGTATTAGTTTGAAACAGCAATCTTACTTCTAAAGCGTCGCTATCTCAGTACTGTCCTGTGCTTCCAGTTACATTTCCAGGTCGATTGAACATTTAATTAGTTTCAGAACTCAAAGTTCATTATTAAATGTGCGACGGTACTTTCCACGGAGCTCGTTACGTTTCGTAAGCAATCCAGTTTGGAAACTCGTAAGCTTAATTCAATAACCCGTAAATATTGTTCGTTAATGTTGAATTTAGTTCTGGGAGCCGTTAAGAGGCCGTGAGTTTTCGAATAGCTAAATTATTTAGATAGTGCTAGTGATTTAATAAAAATATAACGGTCAATAGTTATAAAAATTAAAATTTAGAAAAAGAAAAATTGGTACAAAGATTTTAGTGGTTAGAAAAAGAATTTCGAAAAATTATGATCTTGAGGCGGGAATCATAATTTTTCGAAATTCTTTTTCTAATCACTAAAATTTTTGTACTAATTTTTCTAACATTTATATAATGTTAAAATTAAAATCAAATAGTTTAGAAAAAGAAGATTTTACCCAGAAACATTTACGGCCTTATTAATAAACACGGATTAAGTATAGACTAGTTCCTCAGTTATTTGTCTCTTTTCCTCGCACTCGTAATCATTTTTATGTGACGAAGACAAAACGCGGAATAGCTATACCATAAGACGCTATAACATGCCATGTAAATGAACTGAACGTGTTGGACCAAATCGTACATACATACATACATAAATCACGCCTATATCCCCAAAGGGGTAGGCAGAGGTGAGCTAGCACCCACGTTTCGACAAATATGTCAGGTTCCATGTAATATGTGGCGAGCCTATTGCCATTTATCGGGCACAAAAGTCGCAGTACATTGCTAGGTGGTATAAGAGGAACGCTGCTGCCCATTCCTCATCACTGATTCATTATCTATCCTTAGTCGCCTTGTACGACACCCACGGGAAAGATTTGGGTTGGTGACAATTGTATTCTACTCTGCCGTCACCACACGGCATACGCACACGGACCTAATCAGGGTTTTGTTTTTGGACCTGGATTGATTCTAGACAATGACATGCTGAATAGGGGGCACTGCAATATTAATATCATTACAACGCAAAAAATATCATTCTTAAAAATATATCACGCCAATTTCAATACCAAGTATCAAAACCCACATTTACCAAATAATTTAGGCCCGTGTAATAGGGGTCGAACATATTGCCGTCTATCGAACCCGGAAAAAACACAATCCCACCAAATGCTTCTGCTCATTAACAACACGAGAATTTTCCACAAAAGTACTTATATTTATTTCGAAAATTCGTTCACCAGTTGATTTTATTCTGATCGTTATAAGAGTCCGCGTCAACCAAGGAGTTGACAGCTGTCACTACGTTCTCGTACTCTTGTGCCGAGCAAAGCGGTGTATCAACCTGCTCCGTTATACTCATCTTAGAAAAGTCCACTTTGATCAACTTCCTCTGCGCATTGAAAGTCACCATTGGTACGAATCGATGGCCCCATAAGATATCGCTTCCGCAATAGCTAGAGCGAGCCTGCACAGGCTGGCCTGTAGATTCTATTATCCCCTCGAAAACCACTATGATTTCAAGTTTACCGCAAAGCAGATCAGCTGCTGATAGTTTGTATAAAGGACTACTTTCATCTATCACATGCACAACGGACACAGGCCAAACGAAGAAACTGGACTCACAACTGTCCATGTACGCGTCCAATTCTATCTGCTCGTTATTGTCCAAGTGCAATATATCTGTTTGCAGCCTCACAATAAACAGGGTCGCTTTAATATTCAATATTCTGGACTTCCTTATATCGCCAACTCTAAATATGAGACAGAGTTTTTCATCTCGCAAACTTATTATGGCGTGTTTGCTGAACAGTATAGTTTGCGTTCTCGCTTTGGGCCTCGTTAGTTTGGCAAACAGAATTCCGACCATGAAAGCCTGGAATATAGAGCTGATTATGCATTGCATGCACATTGCAAATATGGCGTCGGGGCAGTTTAGGGTGATCGCACGCTTGCCGTAAGCGACTGTGGTGTGGACTTCGACACTGAAGAGGAACGTTGAGGTGAACCCGTAAATGTTTTTGATGCAAGGCACCCAGCCTGTCACGTTCTGGTGCGGTGGGAGGTGATCGACCTTGAGGTCTCCGTGTGAGAATACGATGCACCAGTAAGTCAGTCCGAAGAAGAGCCAGTTTCCAGTGTAGGCCAAGAAGAAGTTCAGGAGGGTCCACCTCCATCTGGCCTCGACCATCGACACGAACCACTTGGAGAAGAAGCTGAGTTTCTGGTTCGGGAATTTGTCAATGTTGAACTCGCCATTCTTTAGTATGGCCCTTATGTGGTTGTTTCTGGGCACGTCTCGTCGTATGCGGCTGAAGAATTCTGCAATGAAAATGAGATTGTGATTAGATCAGATATAAATTGACGAATCAGACGTGTGGTGACGGTAGAGATTCTTCCGCAGGTGTCGTCAAGGCGACTAGGGTTAAGACAGCAATGAGTAATGGCAGTACTGTTCCACTTACGCCAACAACAAATGTACTGCTATATCTGTGCCCGATAGATGGCAATAGGCTCGCCACCTATTACATGAGACCTGACCTAATTGGCGAAGCGTGGGCGTTGATTCACTTCTACTTACACCTTTGGGGACAAAGACGTGATTTATGCATTTATGTATTATACATGTATGAATTTTTGATTTGATTTGATAAAATGGATAGAGAGCTTACTGTGTTTTGGATAATATATTCCCGGAGTTACAATAGTGAAATCGCTGGCAATGCTAGTTTCTGACTGCGAGGACTTCGTGAGTTCTTCGTTTGTTTCATCTAGAACAGTCATATTTCAGTCATTCTGTGAAGGAGAAAAGTTATTCTGAACTTAAATAGCAAGTGCGCACAAACAAGTTAGTAAGCCAATTAATGGTACCAACGAGTATCATTTGATTTTGAATCCTACGTTAAAGGCTTTAGATGTTACAATAATCTATGGCTATTTCGTGGGCAGACATATAAGATTTCACAGATATAAACATTTTAATACCAGTTATTTTATATTAATTTTGTTACTTTATACAATTATATTAAGAACCGCAGCAGAAGAGCATTGTTCTGAAAATAAACTCACTTTCGTATATCAAGGTTACGTGAAAGTAATATTATATAAATAGCCTTCTTTGGTTTCTCAATGTTACAGATAAGGAATAAATGAGATAACAAAATTTACGCCACAGATAGCAGGCAGATGTAACCGAAAGAGGCACTAGATGTTATGAGTTATACTGCCGCACTCAGATACGTCAAATAACGATTATGAGTACTTAATGTCAAAAAATGACAATTCAAAACTACCCGCTATTCTTGCCGGGGTTATGGTCTAGATTTAATTGAAATGTTTTGACAATAGGTACTCATTAAAGTTATTTGACGTCTCTGAGTGCGGCAGTTAGAGTACTCGATTTGATATTTGCAGTTGCATTTAATTAACAATAATAATTATCAATTTATTGAGGAAAAAACTAATGTTTGTGAAAATCCGTCATTGGATGAGTGACAAAAATAAATAAACAGATATAAATATATCTAATAGCTTAAGCGTCTGTGTTGTGGAAACAGGCAGAAAAACATAATAGCTATATATAAATATTAAAATATTCTACATCAACAAACATGTCTCGAAAACAAATGTCTGTTTCATCAGATCGATACCGGGACATCTAAGCCGATATTAGGCGTTTTGACCATTCGACTGGCCCTCACAAGATATATTATTACTTATGTGATTTAGAAGTCACGTTAAGGTTTTGGTCCGGGCTGTGTCTGCAGTGTTTTGATACTTTATCGGCACAAAGATTTTGGTGGTTAGAAAAAGAATTTCGAAAAATTATGATCTTGAGGCGGGAATCGAACCCGCGTCCGCTGCTTTAGACCTTATTGGCACTTGGCCCGCGTAGTGGGCTATGACCCATTCTCCCTTTTTTCTTACAAAATAAAAACGTGTGCTCCATTGACACTTACAAAGGGTGTGTCAAGATGATGATCTTGTTTTCCGTGTATATTAAAATCTAATAAAACTGATGAATGTATTGTTTATTGTCGCATTTTCATTTATTATGGGTTGAAATTTGGAAAAGCATTACTTTGGTGATACCTTAGTATGAATTAAAACAATCACTGAATCAGGAAACAAAAGACGCGTACTAATAATAGGCCATTTGAAGTAATGAGTGGCATATAGGTGGCTGCTGATCTGTCTAAATAGGGAACGGATATAAGTGAATTCTTAAAAGTTTACTTATTTTCATATCATAATAACGACGGTATTGAATTAATTGAGAATTAAAATTACTCTGAAGATATTATGCAGACTGAGAACCTTGAAATCCATTTTTGAGATCGTATTTGGCTTTTTAAATGTAAAGTTCTAAAACTAGTAGAGCTAACAAGATGGTATCATAAAAATGAATTCATATAAAATTGAGCAGCCTCAAAAGCTTAATAACATAAAAGAAACAGGCCAAATAAAATAATAATTCTTTAAAGAATATGTTCCCCAAAAACAATAGACTAGGTTCTGACCTCGTCAAAGAATCTACCGAAAACTTATTGAAATGCTTTCTCGGAATTATTTGCTTGCCTTGAGTATTAGTCAAAGAAATAATGAATGTTATTTTCATACGGAATTCAAACAAAACGACTTGGCATTAGCAAATCTAAAACTCAGAAGGGAAATTAATTGGTTTTTAGTTTCTTTACAAGAATTGTTTCAATAAAATTACATACATACATACATAAATCACGCCTATATCCCCGAAGGGGTAGGCAGAGGTGAACTAGCACCCACATTTCGCCAATCATGTTAGGTCCCATGTAATAGGTGGCGAGCCTATTGCCATATATCGGGCACAAAAGTGTCGCAGTACATTGCTAGGTGGTATAAGAGAAACACTGCTGCCCATTCCTCATCGCTGATTTATCCTTAGTCGCCTTGTACGACACTCACGGGAGAGATTTGGGGTGGTGACAATTGTATTCTACTCTGCCGTCACCACACGGCAATAAAATTGGCAACAGAACTAAAACAAACAATAGTATGATAAAAGTCAAATAATTTGGGAGCAGGGTAGGGCTTCAAAAGAAGCGCCAACAGAACCAAATACGTTAAATTCAGTTTTATCTTTCATTGTTCCTAGAGACTCAAAATTGACCTACAAAACTGGGGCAAATTTCAAGTTTAAATAGGGCGATTGCTGATTGAATAAAGTAAGGGGATAGTAATATAATAATGATGAAGATGAAATAAACTTGCTAATAATACTCAATAACATTTTTACTACACGATAGAGTGGATGATGGCAGTCAACAGATTCTAACAAACATTATTTTCAACTCTTTCAATAAGTCTTAATAAGATTTAGAAGAATTTGGTGAAGTAAATGATACTGCATGCTAACTTTCGAATGTAATGACAATACAAAATATGGTTGCAATGAAACATGTGGATGGCGCAAATTAATAAACATATTAGTAAATGATATAAAATGCAATGCACCAAGTGTGATCCAGTTGATTGTGATTTTCAAAGTTAATGCACATAAGGAAGCATACCTTAATCCTGAAGCCGTAAGTCTTATTTCATTTGACAGACAAATACTTAACGGTGCGCAACAGACTATCTGCGATCATAGTGGATTTCAACTGACACACTCCAACAAGCAGAGACAGCGATGCCTCGTACTATTTAAGAGTTTTGTTTGTGAATGATAACATTGCGTGACGTGTTACGTTAACGAACTACTGTGGAAGTGCCCGATAATTATTAGCTGTTACAACTCCGTAATCAGATCTGACAATTTTAAGTACAGGACTTAGTATCACAAGGGAAATACTGGAAACAATAATTCAACCCAAAACAAAAAGCATATGCCAATTCAAAGTAATGTCAACTTTTCTTTCATTTATTGTTTGTTGTTTGTTTGATTACTGTCTAAACCACTTAACCTATTTTAAAAATACTTTTGATAAAAGTATGATCAATCAATCAAAATTATTGAAAAACTCAACTATCAAATAAAATTCAATAAATCATAATTTTGTTTCAGCCAATTTTGAATGAATATTTGGAATAAATGCAATGTGAATTAGAATAACGGAAAATCTTTCAATAGACCTCTTCAGGTATCTATCTACCTAGAGCAGTACCACAAAAGTAGATTTTACCGATACCTAATAAATGGGAGAAGCGTGTGAAGGAGGCTGAGATTACAAACAACATAAACAGACTGACGTGACTATTGCAAGGTTATTAGCGTGTGAGATACACAATACACTTTATGATAATAAAATTTATGGGCCGTTGCATTAGAGTATGTCGATCAGATTATATCCCCGAAGGGGTAAGCAGAGGTGAACTATCACCCACGTTTCGCCAATAAGTCAGGCCCCATCTAATAGGTGGCTAGCCTATTGCCACATATCGGGCACATAAATCGCAGTATATTGCTAGGTGGTATGAGAGGAATGCTGCTGCCCGTTACTCATCGCTGCATTTATGTATGACACCCACAGGAGAGATGGGGGTGGTGACAATTGTATTCTCCTCTGTCACCGCACGGCTGTGTGTACCTATATAAGTTAATATAGTAATAATAATTATTATGCACGGGAAAAACATTCTTAAACGAAAAATCCACAGCTGTTCGTGCAAGTATAGTCAGTATTTTGACACTTAGATTAGATTAAGTTAGTGTAATATCACACTTAATTTTCACACTTAAGAAAAATAAAGTTTATGGAAAATTTACACCACGAACAGTAAACAAATCTAATTTGCAGAATAGTTTGTTTACTTATTTACAATGGGATATTTCACTACTGAATCTACTTTTAACTGGTTATGTAAAAAAGAGGTATTATGTCTGCCTTAAAGTATTTAACTTCTGTTTTCTTGGTAGTATTTGTGTCTTTGGGTTCCTTTTTACTGCCGTAAAACTCTTTTCGAGATAGGGGAGAGTCTGGCAATATGATGCTTTAATCAATCCGCAATAAACTGTTCTAAGTATACAGTAATATATCGAGATTCTACTACATACATACATACATAAATCACGCGTATATCCCCGAAGGGGTAGGCAGAGGTGAATAGCACCCACGTTTCGTCAATTATGTTAGGTCCCATATAATAGGTGGCGAGCCTATTGCCATTTATCGGGCACAAAAGTCGCAGTACTATTGCTAGGTGGTATAAGAGGAACGCTGCTGCCCATTCCTCATCGCTGATTTATCCTTAGTCGCCTTGTACGACACCCACTAGAGAGACTTGGGGTGGTGACAATTGTATTCTACTCTGCCGTCACCACACGGCATCCACACTCGATATTTTGATAATGGAAAATGTGGAACTAAACCACACCTCACACTTTACATGGTATGGAGCCGGATCATGTAAGTGTTTTACTGCCGCACTCAGAGATGTCAAATAACGGTAATGAGTACTTAACGTCAAAAAATGACAATTCAAAACTAGTCGCTATTCTTGCCGGGTCTATGGTCTAGAATTGAATTACAATTTTTGAGATTAAATACTCATTACAGTTAATTGACGTCTCTGAGTGCGGCAGTTAGACTGTCGTTGCCGATGTCACGCGTGTACAGTCAACGGGCACTTCAAGCTACCCAAACCTGTCAAATTCCTTCAATCGATTGTCCACCTTAACTTGTTTGAGGTAAAGCACAAAGTCGATTGAGAAAATTTGACATTTTGTGGTGGTCTGACGTGCTGTTGACTGTACAAAAGAGTTTAGTTTAAAGAGCAGAATAATAATAATGATAATAAATATTTTTACACTCACACCTTTCATCTAACCCAAACTAAGCACTTGTGTTATGGATACTAGATGACGAATAAATTTTCAATATAATAATAATAATTATGCACATATATGTTGAAAATATACTACATAAACATATACATAACCATGACTCAACGAACAAATATTTGTGTTCATCACAAAATTTGCCCCTACCAGGATTCAAACCCGGGACCTCTTGGCCAATACCCAACAATCTGAGCATTGGACCAAGGAGGCCGATATATGGCAATAGACTCGCCACCTGGGACATGGAACCCAACATTATTGGCGAAAAGTGGGTGTTAATTCACCTCTGCCTACCCCTTTGGGATATAGGCGTGATTTCTCCATGTAAAAATATAGAAATTACAGCAAAACAAATCA
This sequence comes from Cataclysta lemnata, assembly GCA_963931975.1. Classification (NCBI taxonomy): domain Eukaryota; kingdom Metazoa; phylum Arthropoda; class Insecta; order Lepidoptera; family Crambidae; genus Cataclysta; species Cataclysta lemnata. The sequence goes on from OZ008355.1 coordinate 13,259,021, forward strand.
CATAGCTTACCTATTAAACCAGTGCCAATGGTTAAATTTGTGTACTATATTTCTGCTGATTCTTTTTATTTAGTTAACTATGCCAGTTGTATGAGTTTACTCGTACAACATTTCTCTATACAGACATTTTTATTTCTATTTGAATATTTATATGTTAGAAAACATATCACAAAGAAATTGGTCAGAAAAAATTCGAGAAATCAGAGTTGTGTAGGTATTTGCCCGGTATGCAGAGGACGCGGGTTCGATTCCCGTATCATGGCTATAATTTTTCGAACTTTTTCTAGCCACAAATTTCTTTTAAAAGGTTACTACGTAACATTTTTTCCGTAGTTCGATAAAGAGGGATCTCCATGTTACCAATAAACTAATCTTTTCGCCAAGATTTATTACGCGATGCAAAGTCAATGGTATTTAGTTAAACCAATATTAAATTACACTCTAATACACACTTTGCAAATGTCTCATTTTAGCGTACTCAAGGGTCCCCCGCTCCCAATGCACTTAAGTGAACACACTCAATATACGTGAGACCCCTTTGAAAGTGATCCGCAGCTATCAGGCCATGGGGTGGGATGAATTATGTCGCGGTTAGGGTATCGTATAATTTATTATAACATTACACAACATAAGAAATTGTTTGGAAAACACCAGTCGGGCGGGTTAGGGGGAGAAGGTTGTTAGTAAATTTTGGTGAAGTTTTATATTTTTGCGAGAAAGCTGTACGATTCGAAATCACCAATTCGAAATCACAAACTGTCAGCTGGCTGTCGCAGTCTCCGACTCGGTTATATAGTTTATTAACCAGTTATGTGTGGCAACAAATCACTAAATTCCTTCATATTTTAGTATGGAGGAATTTGCGAGATTTCCTGCCCAGCTAAAATGGTAACATATTAGATACGCTGTGAGTTTTTCATTTTAATTATTTTCTGAAAAAGACAGTATGTATTAAATACCGCTGTTATCAGTTCTCGAAATTTCGCTCTATTCGTGAGCGGCAGGTTAATTAGTCCAGATATTAGTTTTATTTACTGTTAAACACCCGACGCCTGTAAATTGTATGCCGAAATGTTAAATAGCTAACATGTGTACTGGAATTCCATTACCACTACGCTATGGATATTATGCTCAAATATCGAAATTACTGAGAATACTGAAGTTTACGTTCTATGGTTGAATTTCAAAATATTGAAAACCCTCTAAGCTTCGCATAATAGCTGATTTAGTTTTGACTTAAGGAGCATGACTTTTCATACAGAACTCAATGAGCATCTACTCGAATGAAAAGAACGGAAATGCTGTTCTCATTTCATGATTTCAGAATTGGTTTCACAGTAAGTTTAAATATTTTATAAAATTGCACAATATCTGCTTGTTAAATTTGAAAACGACAAGTGTAGTTCTACTTAAAATATTTCAAGAAACAGCATTTGTTCTAAAAATTATGACTGGCGTATTGAGTATTCATTTGCGCACTCAAATCATCAGAATCTTTTGTTTTCCCTCTGATGGGGTACACGCCTTCCTTGTAGATCGAATATAGGCAGAATGGGTCATTACCGACAACGCTAAGCAACGCGGATTGGGTTTATTTCGACAACTGCAAATTCAGCTCGGAGAAACGACTTAACCTGCGTCCCAAAGTATTATAAAAAGTGATCATGATTCTATTCTAAATAGAGGTTAAAAATGTATTTATTTATTTAAAATTTATAAATGTCTATGATGAAAAAAGAAAATAGGTACTGGGTTTATAACGACGGTTACAATAAAATATCGCAGCTACAACTTTATTCGCCTCAACCCTCTCCGGGAAAGACTGTCTGAAAAGGGATTCTGACAGATGACAAGCAATCCCTCCACATTGGTCGATGTTTGTCATTCTATTAGCGGAGAAAACACCATTGGTTGTCTGCACAGATGTACGCACACCCTTATGTCTACGTTAGCAGAGGTGATATCTGATGTACAAGTTTGTTATTCTTTTGGGCGGAATCAATTTGGGAATTGGGTCGATTAGAGCGTAATTAAATGGAATAGATGAGCTATGTCTGGAAGTTGTCGGGTGGATAGCGTCGGCCAATAGGTATTGACTGGATAAAGTGAAGAGATAGGGCTGTTATTGTTGTACAGTTTACTTACCTAAGTTCTGAGCTTAAGGTCTTAAAGGTCGCCAGGTGATACTACCAAAACAACTGGTAATAACTAGTAACAGTGCTCTAAATTGATTATTTTAGATCCTGCAATGGAACCTAAATGGTGGAGGTAAAATCACAAACAACACCATACGTAGGTAGGGTAGGTGTCAGGCAGGCAGCCTCCTTGACACCAACAAAACTACAAAACATGAGCCAAAATATTGAGCAGTAGTTTGGCACAATTGAACATGAAGTCTCATAACACATTATAAAATGTGTTCTCAAAAAGTCAAGCGAATTAAAAATACAGAACCAATGTGAGTTTTAGTTGACGTTATCATAATCAAATCTTAGGTAAATGTTTGACGTTGATTAATTTATATTGCCTAATCAAAACTGAGCGAATCACATAATTCTTAGAAAAATACACACCATCAGGCCAGACAGGAGTTTGTTACCCATTACAAAATGTGACGAGACATAAAATATTCTTGTGCAATATACGAATTCTAGCGGCCAATCATCATCATTCAGCCGAGAGAGAGACGCCCACTGTTGGGCATAGGCCTCCCCCAAGGATCTCCAAACCGGTCGGTCCTGCGCTGCCCGCATCCAACGGCTTCCCGCGACCTTCACCAGATCGTCGGTCCACCTTGTGGGGGGCCTTCCAACGCTGCGTCTCCCGGTTCGTAACCGCCATTCGAGGACCTTTCCGCCCCAACGGCCGTCAGTCCTCCTCGCAATGTGCCCTGCCCACTGCCACTTAAGGTCCGCAATTCTTCGGGCTACGTCGGTGACCTTAGTTCTCCTGCGGATCTCATCATTTCTGATATGATCACGCAGGGAAACACCGAGCATAGCCCTCTCCATTGCCCTTTGGGTGACTTTGAGTCTTCTTATAAGGCCCATTGTAAGCGGCCACGTTTCGGTACCGTAAGTCATCACTGGCAACGCACACGCATTGAAGACCTTTGTCTTTAAATAGCGGCCAATGCTGTGTGACAATTGCCGCCCAAAATATGCTTGCCTTTATCATCAGTAGATAGCTTAGAAAGCTATGCCACAATAGGGCACATCATCATCATCAGCCCTTTCATGTTGCCACTGCTTGGGCATAGGCCTTCTCTACGGATCGAAGAATGTAGCAAGAATGGGCCATGACCCACCACGCCGGCCTCTTGCGGATTGGTGGGTATTAACGCTTGCATATACAGCCGGTACCAACAACTTAACGTGCCTTCCGAAGGACGGCTGAACTCGAGATAGTAATTTTTGGTCACTCATCCAACAACAGGCTTTAGCGAACATTGCTCAGCTTACGCAATCGTAAGCCGAGCGTGCCAAACCACTGCGCTATCGAGATCCCGCAATAGGTTATTCCATTCGGATACAGAAGTCTCTGGAATAAACTCTTTCTTACAGACGACCATAATCAAATCATCATTCATCTGTAATATTCACAGGTCATCTGTTTTATTCTTTCATGTATTTCGGTCAGCTGGCTGAGTGAAATCATCTATACACTTGTCTTTCATGTCCACCCCATCTCTTCTGCGGGTGTCGTACAAGGCGACTAAGTGTCAAGACAGTGATTTATTTATTATTACATATATCTTAAAAGCTAACAGACGATTCATCCAAAACGCTTACAAGATTAGATGACTAATTTATTTATTTATTAGGTACAATAACAGACAACAGACAGAACATAGCATATTAAAACAACTTTAAAGTAACACTCTGTGCCTGTGTCCAATTATAATTGTACACAACACTTAATAATACATCTATTATAATTTATAGGTAACTAAAAATGAAAACATATAGTGAAAACAAGATAAGATACATAAGATATATTACAACCGTAATCACATATTTAGCGACAAGAGTGCTTTTTTATAACGATGAATGCCACAGCTAAACAAATCCATGTTAGAGCAAAGTTCATTGTAACATAAACACATTCGGTTCAAAGGGTTATTTTTTGCAACATTGTTTCTAGATAAAGGTACACTGAACAATTGTTGGTTACGCACTGATCGGTTAGACACCTTAAACTTCAATGACCCCAGTAAGCTGCTGTCAGAGAGGCCATTGGCAATAGCATTAAGAGTGCACAGAATGGCCAGCAGCATTCCTGTTATACCACCTAGGAATATACTGCGATTTACGTGCCCATTAGATGCCACTAGACTCGCTCTATGGGACCTAAAATGATTGGCAAAAGTGGAATAAATACTAAAAAGTTGCAAATGTTGGCCCACAAAATGGAACAGACGATCCGAAAATATTTCCTGATATTTTTCAACACCTGCTCTCCGCATATGCAGTCCGTATTCCGTCCGTGACCCACGGCTTAGCATGTTTGTGCAAGTATTCGAAATATTAACAACGCAAGCGTGCAAAGCCATGCTTACATCGAGCTCCGCGGCGAAGGAAGAAATAATCCTTGTATATTATGGTAAGAATGTTAGGCATGAACGTGGAAGGACGTAAAAGGAGAGGAAGACCAAAGAAGAGATGGATGGACTGTGTAAAGGAGGACATGATAGCGAGAGGAGTGGATGAGAAATTGGTGAAGGATCGAAAGGAGTGGAAGAAGAAGACATGTTGTGCCGACCCCGCTTAGAGCGGGATAAGGGCAGGAAGAAGAAGATATTATGGTATAAGTATACCGTGAAAAAAATATTTATTCTTTACTATGTAATTTAAATTTGATTATTGAAATTTTAAAAACGTGTTATTAAATCTTTTCTTTAATTGTCTAAAACGCCATTAGCCATATTCGATAGATAATACTTGTTATATATTTACTCTATCACTAGGTTGCTAAGTAACCGTTATTATTTGATTGGCATTCTTTTACAAACAATATACCATTATTGTCCTCTATGCAATATACGAAATACACTAATCTACAAATAGCATTTTATTTAAAAGTGGTGACGAGGATTTCTACTGAAAATATTACAAAAATAAAAAAGCACGCGCCTCGTTACGGGGTGCCCTTTCAAAAATAGAAAAACATACATTTACAACAAAACATCTCGGAAGAAGAAATGGATACATGACAACATTACGATGAAGATACATTCACCTACAAAATTCAGAAACCTACAGGAAAACATTAAAGAGCACGCAGATGACGAATACATTTAGAGGAAGAATTAAATTACAGGTTTTATTTTGAAAACTTACGATACAAAGGATATGATACGAAGAATACGATACAAAGGATACATATGATACGATACAAATGTTACGATACAAATGATACGATATAAATGATACGATACAAAGGATACAAATGTTATGATAAAAATGGTACACCATTTGACGGGGGAGAGATGCGATATTTACAATAAGCTGATCACACTCAAGGCTCGGTTGAGACGCACACCTAATTCAAATGCGACCCCAAGCAGCCACAGGACAGAGATGTGAGTTCGGCACAGTAATACGACGTGCCCACAAAGAAGATGCGATGGACGGTGGCGTGGTACGGAGACTTCATCTGGACCAGTCGCTCCCGCCCCTCTGCCCCTGGTGCGGCAGCCAGGAATGGCCGCGGGGGCGTGTATTTACTCTATCACTAGGTTGCTAAGTAACCGTTATTATTTGATTGGCATTCTTTTACATACAATATAGGAAATACACTAATCTACAAATAGCATTTTATTTAAAAATACTTAAAGTAGGTACACCTAGATCTCTAGTCGCAGATTAAAAAATATTACAAAGTTACCTCCTACTTGTAATTAAACTGCAATGTCACGTCACATTTAAAAAATATAAATATTTAAGTAAATTTCCTTTTGTCAGTCATTTTCTAAGGGCCTGTTTCACAATCGACAAGTAAGTTCTAAGTAGCTTACTTCGCAGATCATTTGACAGTTGTAATATGAAATATATGTCAATTGATCTGCAAAGTAAGCTACTTCGAACTTACTTTTCGATTGTGAAACAGGCCCTAAATCTGAATTTCCGTTTTTTACCCTCAGAATCCTGACTCTTATTAAATCTGATTTTCTAGATACATTACCAATTAAATTGGCAGTTCAGATTATGAAAGTAACTCATGAATGTTACATAAGCTAGTACTACTGTTAATTAAGCTAGACAAGCTTTAACACCGGTGATCAAAGCTCAGTTTGTTGGACTATGAGCTGCTAATTTCGCATTTGACATGACACTGGAGATCGAATGAAGAACCAGCCTTCGTAAAATTGGAATGGCACTATTTGCAATCAGTGCCGGCACAGAGCTTTGATTTGCATCTGAAGATTGACCTGGAATAATTCAAATTTGTAATTTGACTTTGTGAGAAAATATACTGACAAGTAGGTTCATGATCTTTTAATTTTTGAAATGTTAAGGGTTTCTACGTATGATAATGTAAGTCCTTGGGGTATCTCTAACATAGCATAGCAGCTTGAAATAAATGCTATGAAAAGACATACGAATTATACATACGAACATATTGAAGCGTGCCAGGCGCTAGGAAAGAGAGAGTTAACCTTAGAGAGGATTCTCTATTGCTATATTTTTTCTTTGCTCTATAAAGTAACGTTCATGTTTTGGCTTTTGCAAAATACTTTATTATTAAAAACCATAACAACAGTAGAAGAAAAAGAATTATGATCCCTTATTAAAATGTTGAATATTCGCTATAGCGCCTTTACTCTGCCATGGTAAAGAGTGAGAGAAAGAGAACGAGATACACAATAATGTGAGAGTTACAATATATTCATGGTATAGAATAATACCTGAGACCACAACTACTTACAATACAATATATATCTAGCCAGTTCTCCTAGCGTGTAAAGAAATGCGTATAATTATAACGGTGATGGAATTACAAAAGCGAATTAAAATTGTCAACCTGCTTATTTTCTTCAGACAAAGAACCAGCAAATTAGAGATGCTATTCAAAAACCGATTATAATAGCTTTTTAAATGTAGTGGTAATCAAGCAAGACAAGTTTTGCAATCACAGAATTCTTAGTAAATATTTTTTTGTCACTTGAAAATTATTATAAATGTTAGAAAAATTGTAACCAAGAAAATTTGTTCAGAAATTATTTCGAAAACTTATTGTTTTCAAAAATTATTGGTAAAGGCAGCCGCCCAGATTGCGGAGGACGCGGGTTCGTTTCCCGTATCGTAGTAGGATATCCGTAGGTGGTATAACAAGCACACTGCCGCCCAGTCCTAATCACTGTTTTCTTAGATTCGCCATATATGATACCCGCAGTAGAGATTGGTGGTGGTGACAATTGCATTCTGGTCTGCCGTCACCACACGGCTTTTTATTATCAAGTGACATTCTTCGCTCATGCTTTTAGTTCATGCATAGTGTAAAATGACAAGGGTCGCATATTTCATACCAAATACTACTTGTCTGGCTTAAGTTACCCTCTTATATTCTCAGTAGCTAAAAGTATAAATGGTATTTGCATAAGAATTTCATAAACGAAGGTTCTGGCTATTTAGGTCCCGCTTATTATGTTGCTGAGTATCGTATGTCGTAAAAATATCGTATATTATATTTCTAGCTTCATTTCCAAGATGAACGTAAACTGTATAATATAACGTTGTTCAGAAGACGGAAGACGGTAACTGTTCGTCTGCCCGACATAGTGTAAACAATTTGGACAATCAAAAAGGTTATTTAACTTGGCGAATTTCTTTAACCTTTACACTTCACCTTGTAAGCCAACGGATACGCTCGCAATGTAGAAAAAAAATTTTAACATCCAAAGCAGGTACTTTTACAAATACGGTGCATTCGGTTAACCTTGGGTTTGCTTTTTAATTGTGTATTATTTTGTTTTTTAATTTGAATATTATGTAAATGTTAGAAACGATGAAAATAAATTTTGAGCCATCGATCGATTGGTCTGGTAAGATCCTGATCGGTCTGTGTATGGCAATACTAGAAAACACCTAAGTGAAGAACTTGCAATTAAAAACACTACCAGGCTATGCGGTCCTTAAAACTTAGTTCAGTCCTCTGCAAAGCTACTTAATTAATCTTAACAGCAATAAAGTTGGCGCACAATTTTCAACAAAACCACTTACATATTCAGAGTGCAAAATTTTTCCAGCCACTCCTTGTTCTAATAAAAACTGGGGGAATTCTTTAACTGATAACTTATTCAATACAGCCGGTTTTAGGGGATTAACGAATTCGTGCCTATTATCCTTATTTAAAATTTCATCCGAGTCTGCAGGAACACGTCTCGACGTGCCGCGAACATTACTTCTGTTATGAAAGGGTTTAACGTCTACGATAACGAAAATGAATTCTTAATTAGCGCTTTCTTTTTCATTTCGCTTGCGTTCCGGAGCGACAGTAAGTTTGGAAATTGTATGTGCTACTCCAAAGGATAGGCTATGATTTAGTAAGACTTAGGTACAAACATTAATTCTTACTATTAGTTATAAGCAATGGCATTACGTCAAAATTTTAATGTAATAAGTATCAAATTAGTACAAAGATTTTGGGGTTAGAAAAAGAATTTCGAAAAATTATGATCTTGAGGCGGGAATCGAACCCGCGTCCGCTGCTATCCGGGCAGGTGCCTGACCGCTCGGCCACCCAAGACACTGATTAACTTGCCGAAATTCTTCTAACCTTTACACTTCACGTTGTAAGCCAACGGGTACCCTCGCAATGTAGAAATAAATTTCAAACACTCCAAAGCAGATATTTTTACAAATACCGTGCGTTATCTTAAATAACCCCAAAATCTTTGTACTAATTTTTCTAACATTTATATAATGTTAAAATTAAAATCGAATAGGATAAAATTAAGCATTCAAAGGTAACTACAGCACGCGAAAAGAATAACACAAACGAAAAGCAACTAATAATAATTAATCATTTATTTCTTGTTCCTGACGAACTAGATAAGACAATAGTTAGACTTAAATGCAAAATGGTTACAGTGAAGGAACAAAATATGCAGGCAGAACATGTTTAATTACTTATTTGGACTATTTTGGACGGAGTATTTTGGACGATCATTAAAAATTATGTAGCTGCATATACATTGGTGAAAACTTGAATTGATCAAACTTGTATTTATCAACTTGAATTCTGTTTATAAAAATAAGAAGTTAACATTTTTTTCAATTAATTAAGTCGACGGACAGTCAGCAGCATATACCAGGCCACCACAAACTGTCAACTTTTCTCAACCTATTTTTTGCTTTACTACAAACAAGTTAAGGTTGACAATCGACTGAAGAGATCCAATAGTTTAGTGTAGCCCGAAGCGCTAAATTAAAAATTAAATAGACTCATTAAAAGCATCAATAATTGAATGGCCTAAACTCAACTTTTTAATACAAACCCTATTATAACTACATGTATATTATTCAGATTATTTATTCAACTAGATATAAATTTATGATTAACTATAACATTAAATTAGAAATCACTAGTAGATACTGTTATTATTGGGGTTCGGTTTTTTGTTCAAATCGTGTATTTCATTAGCAAACTTACTCAAGTGTCGATTCATTAGTACGAATAAATATGTGCGTGACTTCACATATAAATTTGGGCCACATAACAAACTCAGAGCCAGTAGCACTGACATCAAGGCATTAAACAGGACAAATAACATTGTTTGCAAACATAATGCTCAACTCTGTGCTAACAAGAGAATCCAACGAAGCAACCGCTGGGCTACTTCCCATGCCGTTTAGGTTTCGGTTAAATGAACAGTGAATATTGACAGATTCTGTTCTTACAAACATTTATGGTCTCTGGACATGTTAATTATTATCATCACCAGAATTAATGAGGAGCTCGCTAGTGCCCACTGCACATAGAATAAAATGTTCGATAAGGGCGGTCATTGGATGGGTGACCAAAATATTATCTCGAGCTCCTCCATGCTTCGGAAGACACGTTAAGGCGTTGGTACCGGCTGTATCTGCAGTCCTTACCCTTAGGAACCTTTTGCAAATTCTAACGAAGGTTTATTTTATTAAAAGCTCAGTAGGCCTATTCGCAAACTTTTTTTGAAACTTGAGAGTGATAATCACTGAACTATTTACTGATCCATTACTACTTTACTATAACGCTATTGTGACACTTGTCCTGTGAAAACAGTGATGGATAAGTAAATAGTTCGGTGATTATCACTTTCAACTGTCAAAAAAAGTTAGCGAATAGGCCTATAGGACTACGCGACGAAGCGAGACACTTTTACACATTAGCTGACGCCAATTTCAATGTTGATTAAACTAACATACATAAATCACGCCTATATTCCCGAAGGTGTAGGCAGGGATGAATTAACACCCACGTTTTGCCAATTATGTTAGGTCCCATGTAATAGGTGGCGAGCCCATTGCCATTAATCAGACATGAAAGTACCTTCATTGCTAGGTGGTATTAGAGGAACGCTGCTGCCTTATTCTTCATCACTGTTTTAACCCTTAGTCGCCTTGTACGACACCCGTGGGAGAGATTTCAGATGGTGACAATTGTATTCTACTCTGCCGTCACCACATCATCATTATTTATTAAACATTTAGGATAACAGCAATTCTTATGAAATATACCTGATATACTACATTCAATTACAGGTGAGCACATCATAGTGTGCTCAGCAAGACACGCCGTTCACTGTACCGGAATCACTGCAGAGGGCGCGATCATTCTTGGTGGGCGCCCGTCGAACAACACCGAGCAACAAAGGAACGTTCCAATATTTTATTTAAAGCCCCACACCCGACACGCTACGATGACTCCATGAATTATCTACCTTCTGCTTTTAATGGTCTTAATTTCTAACTTGTGAAAAATCTCCGGCGAGTTCCCGCGTTAAGTGCGCCCCGAGATTCCCGCAAAGTTTCGGGAGCGTTCCTGGAGGATGATTCTTGTAATCTTAACGGTTTAATATTAAAGAATCATTTCCTTGGTACCTACCTAATCTTCGGTGTGGACTTTTTGCGGTTTTGCTGCGTGAGTTCCTCAAAAAAATTTTGGAAGGTTTCCGGGCTTGATACATGGCGATGATAACGTTTGCTGGTTCCGGAGAAGGAGACTTTATTGTGGCAAAGAAATTTGTGATTAGAAAAAGTTCGGAAAATTATTAAACTCTAGATGCGGGAATCGAACCCTCGTCCTCGGCATTCCGGGCTGATGCCTTTACTACTCGGCCAACCAAGACGTCAATTAATTTGCCGCAATTTCTCTAACCTTTTCACGTTGTAAGCCAACGGATATCTTCACAATGTAAAAATAAATTTTCAAACATCCAAAGTAGATATTTTTACAGGTGGTGAGCCTATTGCCATGTATCGAACACGTAAATCGCAGTATATTGCTAGGTCGTATAAGAGAAATGTTGCTGCTCACAACTTAACGTTGGCTTTCTTCTTCGTGTCATCATCCTCTCTTTGGGTTGATGACAATTCTGGGTAAGGTTTCTTTCTCATTCTTACTTTTCAATGCCCTGACCAGTTTTCTTCAGCTGTTATATAAATATATTCCATAATTTATCCACAACCACAGTACCTAATTGTTTTGCGATTTTCGTACTTCTTAAATTCATATTTCAGTTCGGTACTCGTATTCGTAAAAGCTGCAGTCTACCGTGGCTTTCGCCTAGCGCCCAACACAGAGCATAGGCGCCAGATAACTTGCATTCGACAAATATACGGTATTTCTGAGCGGAATTCCATTGCGGCGTACGCGAAGCGTCTTCAAAGGCACCCGTTCCTGAGAATCGTTGACACGGGAATAGTTTTATTGTAGGCCTGATTGATAATGTGTGCACGTGGCTTTAGCCCGAACCTGGAGACGGGAATTTCATTTGAATTTTCATTGTGATTGAAGACATGTGTGTTATTGTAGATGGCAAGCCGTTCACTATAACGGGGGCAGAGTAACGTGTACAAATCTTTTTGTTTAGGGATCTGTGTATTAGCCGTGTGGTAACGGCAGAGCAGAATACAAAGCTGTCACCACCCCAAATCTCTCCTGCGGGTGTGAAATGTGCAGCAGCGTTCCTCTTATAACACCTAGAAATGTACTGGGCTTTTTGTGCCCGATAAATGGCAATCGGCTTGCCACTTATTACATGGGACCTACCATAATTGGCGAAACGTGGGTTAACAAACGTCGTTAATGTTACCTCTGTCTACCCCTTTGGGATATAAGCGTTATTTATGTATGTATGTATGTATCTATGTAATAATTATTATTAACTTGCTCTGCATGCCTAGATAAGTGGCCAATCTATGCGAAAGATGCATGAAACTGTCTGACTGAGAAATCAACATCACGCCTAGTCTAATGTAAGAGTACTTAAACACAAATCATGCCTTTTATCCAGAGAGGTAGGCAACTAGGTGAATTGTAACTCACGCTTCACCATCTATCGAGCACGAAAACCGCAGTACATTGCTAAGTGGTATAAGAGGAGTCATGCTGCCCATTACTCATTGCTTTCTTAACCCTTAGTCGTAGACACCCGCAGGAGAGCTTGGGTGTGGTGACAATAATAATTGTATTCTGCTATGCCGTCACCAAACGGCATTACAAAAATGTAAGAGTACTTAATGTTTCCTTATATTTGCACGAGCACTACACATTTGAAATAAAACAACTTTTACGGATAAGACTCGCGTATAATTTGGTTTTTGGCATATTAATTATTTAACCCGACGTTTCGATCACTTTACAGTGGGCGTGGTCACGGGGGGACTAAAGATGACAGGTGTCCGCACAATAAAGTAATAATTAACTACCGTCATAATATTTGATATTTTAGGTGTTCCAATTTACACAAACAGAGCTTACAGTATCATTGTTTTTGGCAGTATGAGGACGGTGTTGGGATTTAATTATTCTAATAATTGGGTCCCAAGCAGGTGGTATGTGCCAACCATTATCCCTATTGAAGTTTGGATGTGTCTTGATTTCAATAGCTTCACGTATCATTCTAGGTATATATCGTTTCTCTTTTGCTAGAATTTGCGGTTTGTCAAATCTTAAATAATGGTTGGGTCCGTCTAAGGCATGTTCACATACTGCAGATTTTGTTTCGCGCCTATGTTTCACATCAGCTATGTGTTCTTTTACCCGGGTCCGGCCCGGTGTAAAGTGATCGAAACGTCGGGTTAAATAATTAATATGCCAAACACCAAATTATACGCGAGTCTTATCCGTAAAAGTTGTTTTATTTCAAATGTAAGAGTACTTGTCAAAAAATTATATTTTTTGTCCCTGCGCTATCGAGCTCGTCAATAACAACATTATTATATAAAAATTATATAATAGTTAAAACTAGTGGTCGCGGTCGGTGTTATATAGCCTATAGCCTTCCTCAATATGGACTATACACTATACTATACATATAAATGGACTATACAATACAAGTTGATTTTTTTAATTTGAACTAGTAGTTTCTGAGATTAGCGCGTTCAACCAACCATCAAAACAAACTCTTCAGCTTTCTAACATTAGTATTGATATATCACAGTAGTATCAGATATTAAGGTGGTATTTAATGTATAATATAAAGAAAATATAAAAACACAAGCCCTTGGCGAAATATCAGAGGCGGAATATGTCAAAACTATTCAGCAGTATACGAAAACAGTGGTATTCAGGGTATATCCAATTAGTGCTTGGTTCAGGTGAGACTTGCTCGGTTTGCACTAGGGATGTTGCGTGTATCCGCTTAGTATACGTGTTCAAACTATAAAACTTTAAACTGATGCCTATTTTAATGTGGGTAAAGGTTAAATACATACATACATACATAGATAATAATCCTTAGTCGCCTTGTACTACACCCACGGGAGAGATTTGGGGTGGTGACATTTGTATTCTACTCTGCCGTCACCACACGGCGGGAAAGATGACACGGCATAAATAATATATTAGTTAATATAATAATAATAAATCTTTATTGACAAAACGGGGCTAGAACAGTTAACAATAGTTAAAAATATTAGTATACTTAGGTAAGCTATTCGATTTTAATTTTAACATTATATATATGTTAGAAAAATTAGTACAAAGATTTTGGTGGCCAAAATCTTTATACTTAGGTAAAATTATCGCAATATACCTGAGGTAGGAAAATCCTGTGTTTTAGTATATTTGTCACTCATCTAGTCTCCATAACCCAAGGGCTTACTTTGAGCTAGATTATAGCTGTGAGTTTATGGAACATTAATTAATTATTTAATTGTAATTATCGGTGATTGTAAAGACCTAGTTTCTTATGTTTCGTCGCAGGTTTGCCCACCCACCGTTTAAGTAGCTGAATGGTGTTTTTGCCACTTGTACAAAAGCTCATTAAAATTCATGAATTAATGAGTTCTTTCTTAGTCTTACGTAAAATGTAGCAAGCATTTCCACTAGATTTCACCTCAGGAAAACTAACCGATACTAATTAATAAAAAAAATACAGAAATCACGCCTATTTATCCCCGAAGTGGTAGTCAGAGGTGAGTTAACACCCACTTTCGCCAATTAAGTTATCTGCCATCTAATAGGTGGCGAGCCTATTGTCATCTATCGGGCACATAAAGCGCAGCACGCTGTTAGGTACAATCAGAAGAATACTGCTGCCCATTACTTATCGCTGTCTTTACCCTTAGTCGCCTTGTACGACACCCACGAGAGAGTTGGGGGTGGTGACAATTGTATTCTGCTCTGCCGTCACCACATGGCTATACTTTAGGCTTTTTAGAAATTAGTTTTCTAAAGCTCGAGTTTACCAAAACGTAAATAAAACAAGCGATTATTATTTAATTTTAACTGCCGGTTTTTGACATTTTATCGAATGGAATAACTGTCACACACTGACGGTTACTTTTGAATCACTTGTTTTACGTTTTGGTTAACTCGAGCCTCGGCATGTTTTGGCGTAAACAATCCATGTTAGTGAAGAGAAAGAATGACGCCGCATATTACATAAGCTGGCGATTTCTAATTGCTGGTTTTACTCAATCATGAGTTTAGTCACGTGGAAGTTTTTTGTCTAGATCGCCAGCAAGAGGCCTTTGTTCGAACCCATCGGAGTGGAGAAGAGTTCCCGTCACAGCTACACGTCCCAAGGCGAAACAAACTTGTGGTAATGAATTGGTCTTGGGTTGAGCTTCCGATTACGGTATCATATACGCCGTTGCTCGATAGATAACTACGCAATGTTCATTAAGGCCCGTCATTGGATGGGGACCAAATATGTATTATCTCCACTTCCTGAGTTTCTCCGTGCTTCGAAAGGCCTGCATCTGCAGTAGTTAATACCCACCAATCTGAATTGGGCCTGCGTAGTGGGTTATGGCCCATCCTCCCTATATTCCTCCATATTGTGTTGGGAAGGCAGGGGATGATGATACGCCGATTGAGGTAGCCTATCTCAAAATTTTGAATAACCAAATTAAGGCATGCAATGGGCATTTTAATGGCTTGGATGCGCACAATATGTTTCATGGAGTGATTATTAAATTTAAGTGTATTAAACTTATAAGAATAAGAATCGGGATGATACTAATATTTATTTCGTAACATAGACTTTTACTTTCTTTTCCAATACACTTTCGAGTGACTTTAAATTTTAACGTTGATATAATTTATATTTTTACGGAATCAAGAGGATATAATTATGTTTGTAAAACGGACTCAAAGGCAGCGAACATCACTAGCGGTTCCAGCCAGTTGGGCCCGGCAGAAACTGGATATTTCTGGATGTTTCTGGAAATTTCCCGCTACGTGAGGGTTAATTTCATTTGGCGGACAGCAAGCGTTGCGAATATTATAGCCGGCGACCTTTTCGGTGCTTCTACTTCGTGCCGTGTTAAAAAGGAGACTCGCTGCCTTCCCGGTTTTAATTTTGAAACGCGAAAAGCAAAACATGGGACATTGTAATTTTTATTTGTAATTACCGGACACGGTAGCACGGTAGACATGGAATATTCAGGTGGGGTATTTTCGTAGGGATGCGTTTTTGTTTATGTTTTAATTGTGGTGGCATGGAGACTGGATTTAAAACTTCTTGATTTAACCCTTTTAGCACCAGAGATTAGATTGAACAGGAAGATCATGATTTTTTGAAATTCTTTTTCTAACCAACAAAATCTTTGAACAGGAAGATATTTGTCAGATAAATCCGACGAGACTTTTTCATTAGTTTTTTTAACCCTTAGCTCGTTTCAAGCTTTCATGCTGGCCTGGGACCGAAAATCTAACGCAGAAGGCCCCAACTCATCCCAGTAATGTGGACTAAGGGAGATTGCCCAGTGTAGCTCAATAAGCACATTGGACACCCGAATGGTGAGCACCATTAACAGCACACTCAAAGAGGGTGCAGGCAGGTGGCTGGGTATGAAACCTAAGTCAAAACCTAGAGTAGTATGGAATACATACTAATAACACTCTGAGTTCATCGGTCCGCGAACCATTTTCCTGGCTTTTCTATACGTTCATTCGTAACAACACTTTTCTAGTGTGAAGGATGATATGAATCAAATGAGTCCCGTACATCTTACCGAAAATCGTTTTCTCCATTAACAGATCCCATATAAATTTTTCACTTTTACACATCTCACCGAATGAACGTTTGACCAACGCAACGTTTACCTTTCCTACAGTTCACCGAATGCATGTTAGACAGAAAATCCATTGACATTATGTGTACAAGGATATACAATTTCTGATGGGGTTCTCAACTCGTCTGTATTTTTTTTTGTATGTTTGTTACCTCTGAACTTTCGACTGAGTGAACCGATTTTGACTATCATTTTTTTATTTGAAAGCTGGCGCTTCCCGTGTGGTCCCATTGTCACCAAGTTTTTTGATCAATGACACAAATGATCTGTGCGGTTAAATGCGGAGTAGGAAATTGTATATGCTTGTACACATAATGTCAATGGTTTTTCGGTCTAACATGCATTCGGTGAACTGTAGGAAAGGCAAACGTTGCGTTGATCAAACGCGCGTTGGTCAAACGTTCATTCGGTGAGAAGTGTAAAGAGAAAAATTTATATGGGATCTGTTAATGGAGAAAACGATTTTCGGTAAGATGTGCGGGACTCGAATCAAATGGGAGTGATAGATCCATGTATTGTATGCGTATATTTTACCGCATTCGTTGTTTCCGATTGAAAAAAGTTTCCAATAAATAAAACCTCTATGATTCATAGCGGTTTTGCTGCACAACGCTGATGATGTTAAAACCGACGCTTCACTGTTTTGGTATAAAGCATTTTTTTCAAGCGCCACTTTAAAAGGTTTCGATACGATTTTAAGAGTGCAGCTTAACTTTTCATTTCGCTTTTTGCGCAGTTTACACTACAGTGCTTTCAAACACTATTGAATAGTTGTTTTTAAGAGTTCCATCGGCATGATTTTGTTTAGTTCGGTTGAAGCTCACTTCAATGGTAGATCAGACTGAATTTATGTCGTGTGATGTCGGTATACATTACTCCACACCATCATACAATGGCCCTTATAAATAAGAAGGGTCAAAGTCACTTAAAGGGCAATGGAGAGGGCTATCTTCAGTGTTTTACTTCGTGATTGTATCTGCGTATCTCATCATGCCTATGGTCACCGAAGCGGTAATAATAAAAAATGTGGACCTTAAATGACAGTGGGTAAAGCATATTTCAAGGAGGAGTGAAGGCCGTTGGGATGGAAAGGTTCCCCAATGCGGCTGCTTACTGTTATGCAGCGTTAGTAGTCAACAAGGTGGTCGAACTATCTAGTAAGTAAGGTAAGGTCGCAAGATGCCACTGGATGCGTGCAGCCCAGGACCGATAGGTTAAGAGATCCCTTTCCCATCGTCACTGTAGCAAAATATGCTGAGACTCGGGCCTTTTGGCCTCTCACAACGTTACAATGGACCTTATAATTATTATCTTTTATTTGTGTGTTTTCTATACTTGTAATCTACAATTGTACCTATACTTTAAGCGAGGTCAATAAATGTATTTTTTTCTTTCTTTCTTTCTTTCTTTCTTTGTTTCTTTCTTTCTTTCTTTCTTTCTTTCTTTCTTTCTTTCTTTCTTTCTTTCTTTCCTTTCGGATGGAATGATGATGATAAAGAAATCTTACTGTCTCCTCTCTACTTCTCCTGTACTCGCTTCCCTGTAGACCTCATCTTTATTAGGCCAGACAAGAGAAAATCTTTTCAAATATTCATTTATTCACCATGATTTGCACAATATGGTACAGCACGTAGGTAAGATCTTAAAAATAAATTACCTTTTCAAGCCATTGTGAATTTTTCTATAATAAAAAAACCGCCGCGTGGTGACGGCAGAGTAGAATACAATTGTCACCACCCCAAATCTCTCCCGTGGGTGTCGTACAAGGCGACTAAGGATAAATCAATGATGAGGAATGGGCAGCAGCGTTCCTCTTATACCACCTACCAATAGTAATGCACTGCGACTTTTGTGCCCAATAAATGGCAATAGGCTCGCCCCCTATTACATGGGACCTAACATAATTGGCGAAACGTGGGTGCTAGTTCACCTCTGCCTACCCCTTCGGGGATATAGGCGTGATTTATGTATGTATGTATGTAAAAAAATCCATCTCCCGTGGGTGTCGTACAAGCCGACTAAGCGTAAAGATAGCAATGAGTAATGGGCAGCATTCCTCTTATACCATCTAGCAATATACTGCAATTTTATGTGCCCGATATATGGCAATAGGCTCGCCACCTACATGGGACTTAACTATATATAATTGGCGAAACGTGGGTGCTAGTTCACCTCTGCCTGCCCTTTCGGGGATGTGGGCATGATTTATGTATGTAAAAAATCTACTCTCTAAATACCACGACAATCATTACCTACGAAATGATATCCATGCCACAGCAAAATTTCTGTCGACCTATTGAGTTTGCGACTTTCACACTAAGCATATTAATGCCAAGAACATCTACAGTTCCCAGTATTAAACAAGCCTCCTGATAATCTTCGACTAAGCCCGGCCCCATCAGCTTTTAGACGCCATCAAAACTGATATACTTCAAGTGGCATGTTGACCTCCACTGAACAATTACTGAACTACCGGACCCTAGTAATTAGGACATTCGTTGTATGC
Organism: Cataclysta lemnata; assembly: GCA_963931975.1. NCBI lineage: Eukaryota > Metazoa > Arthropoda > Insecta > Lepidoptera > Crambidae > Cataclysta > Cataclysta lemnata. The sequence goes on from OZ008355.1 coordinate 13,278,257, forward strand.
GTTCAAGTCATAGCATGTAGCGGGAAAACTTTGCAAGCTTTTTGGCAACGGGGAATAATGATCACTTTGACATCTTAAGTAGGGTGTGCTTAAGGTGTCAAAGTGACTATTAGTCTACAATAGGTATTATTAACCTACCTATTATCATCATCATCTTGCCATTTTTCCAGTTTATCTGGTTGTCGGCGCAGTTCAGACATCATCAAGCTATCCATTTTGTAACAGACAACAATTTGATAAGTATTATAGGCCGTTGTCACTGGAGTCGGATGCAAATAGACTCAAAAAGAGTCGGAATGCTATTTTAATTTTTTTTTGCACTTTTTTTTGAACATATTATATATCATAAATGATACAGAAAAATATTACAAACCAAAACGGAATAGAACAGTGTCGAAAAATTGTTGTCCTCGTGCGGGAATCGGAAGGATAATTTTTATTTTTCTGACATACATTTTTTACTAAAATTTTCAGGCCTCTTTTTTGCAGAATTATAGTGCATAAAGTGCCTATGCCTAATTTAGATCGCCAATCGTTCTTCCTATAACGGCCGACCAAATAGTAACTAAATTTAAAACAAAAAGCTCCCGCTCCAATCTCACCCCTTGTATCAAAACCTCCGGTCTTAACATTGTAACATGTGTACGCATCGCATGACCAACTTAACAGTTCGGAACAACTTCAGCCGTCACGCAAATATGGCGGGATCAAATCACACTTTAATTGTTTAGTTGTTGCACGCGAGATTAGTTATGTGTAATTATGAAGATGTTACGTTACGGGGAGTTGGTTAATTAGAGACGCTGGTCTTACCGGCGGTCTCGGAGGCTCCTCTCAGTATTCGCTTCCTTAAGGCAAGATGAAGTTAGGAACCTAATTGGTACCTGACTTGGTTTAATAGAAACTGTGCCTTTGTTCCCTCTGTTTGTATTATCCGGCTCGAAGGACCGCGTACTGGTTATTCTAGACTAATAGGAATACTTTTTTAAAGTATTAATATTTATTTATTATTCGATTTTCATTACATAAAAATGAATAAAGGTCAGTAAATTATAGAAATATTTTCTCGTGGTGCGGGACAATAATCTTTCAAAAATAACCTTAGGTACGTCGTTGTTTATCTAGTATCCATAGCACAAGTACCTACCTACCTTTGCTGTTTACTTTGGTATAGATAGATGATAGATGTGAATGTACAAAAATATTTACAATAGATAAAAAAATATTATTTATCGCGTTTATTATAGCAGTATATCCCTTTTACTTTTAATGTGGTTGTTAATTCACCTCTGCCTACCCCTTCTATATGTGTATGTATGTATGTGTATATCCTTTTCTAGGTCTAAGGAAAAATTAATTCATTTGCCATTGCTTCCAAATTCATGGCGTATTTGTTGGTGGACAGTTTTATTTCACTTGCACTGATTGCATCGAAATTGGAGAAATTGTAAAGACAGTCTTACAATAACGAAGATTGGAGAAAATCGTGCCTTTATGCGAATTGTCGCAATTAAGCTGCGAAATGCAGCTCTCAAACTGCGAAGGAGGAGTTCGATTTGTTGATTTTGCTGCCTCTTGGGTCGAGATAGAATCTGCATACAGTTCGCTCGTTCACAGTGTAGGAAGAACCTTCGTGTTAAATAGTTTTACTGAGTTCGGGTGTTCCAACAAGAATGTCGTCATAGTGAGCAAATTTTGCTATTCATTTTCATACATATTATTATGTTACCGGAAATGTATGTAATCTGTCATTGTATTCAATTTCGAGGAACTGTATGAAGCTCCAAAAATCGCACGGAAATGTATGAAATAAATTATATTAGACACATTTACTAGGAATCTATACATTTCCAAAACAACAATCGGAAATGTAAAAATATTAAGATATCAATGGGAACGTGGGAATATAACCTTTCTATATAAGCACGACTTACTGTTCGTTGGTTCATGTTCTAACCTAACTAACCAACTACTGTATTACAGCAAGATGTGATAGCGATAGCAACAGAATTCTAAGCCAGAACAAAAGTAAACACGTATTAATAGTCCGCGTCCCGATCAATTCGCTATTTCGTGGAATATATTCCAAATAGAAGAGGAAAGCGAAAGTCAACCCTCAGCTGACGCCGAAGCACTTGGGGGCGGTGGAAACGAGTCACCAAACATAGTTTCAAATATTTACTTAGGAGGAAAGAATTTGTACGACGGACGCGACTCGCCCGCGTTCGATCCCCGAGCGCGATACGCCACACACTCGTTTATCTGTTCAAACATAGTGATGTGACTATCAAATATCTATCGATAAATGAAATGGATTTTTCGACATAAAAAATAAAACTATTTTGTATTGTTAACTATTTAATTGTTTAATTTCAAAGTCAAAGTCAAATTTAATTTATCCATAATGGTGCTTCTACACGGTGCAAGTAGCTGGAGTACGTAAGGCTGGTTTTATCGTTACGCGTTTCGACAGCGCTGTCAGGGCGCATGCGCTCGGAGATGTATGTGCTTAGTAGTTGCGTTTCAAATTTATTGGCGCTTGAGCAGAGCCTTTCGATGAACGCGTGCGCATTCATCTCCGAGCGGCGCGCCCTAACGGCGCTGTCGAAACGCGTAACGATAAAACCAGCCTAAAGGCGCGAGTTATTTGCGCAACATGCTCAGGTTAGTTAGTGTATAAACAAAGGCCTGCCCGGCTAGCATGACCACAGAAACATGATATGATACAGTCATTTATCGCGTTAAACAGTCAAAAATCATTGGATTTTAACACTTGAATAAGCCTGAATTGAATAATTAAATATAGCCTCTTAGGCTATATCACAAAAATATAGCGATTTATCGCTTTGAACTATCGAAAATCCAATGATTTTTGTAAGTTTTACGCGATAAATGGCTATATCATATCGTGTTTGCGTGGTCATGCTAGCAGGGCTGGACTACTTGTGCCCGCGCGAGTACTTTATGTATGGGTCTTGTTCGTTTCAGCTGTAAGCATATCTGCGCATGTAACCCGCGTGATGTGGTGCGCGCGCAGGCTACTTGCGCATTTACTTGTGCAGGAACATCCTCGAGTCGCTGGACTCACTGGAATCAACAACATGTGGAAGCTGCATGCACCGTGTAGAAACACAACTGGTATGATTGCAATAATAATGAATCGTCAAGACGCTAGATACCAAAAGCCCGTGTGTTTAAGGTAAGATTGAGGAGTACGTAGCATGCCTCAGTCTATAATGATAGGTCTCCAAAAGCTACCCACGCCCCGATCCGCATCGAAGCGCTAACCCCGATGCGTTCCATACCAAAGTTGATACTTAACGCGCCAGAGCCCAACGCCTCGCTAAAAAAACGACACTCAAGTGGGCTGTAAAGAAGCCCATCATTGTTCACGAGTTAGAACATTGCAGATACATTGTAAATTATGCACCAGATTATAAATCACGCACAATATACATAAATAACGCCTATTTAAAGGGCTAAGCAGAGGTGTATTAACATCAAGTGTCGCCAATTATGTAAGGTCCCATATAATAGGCGAGTCTATTGTCATCTATGGGGTATGTAAATCGCAGTACATTGCTAGGAGGTGTCGTACATTGCGATTAAGAATGGGCAGCAGCGTTCCTCTTATTTCACCTATCAATATACTACGAATTGTGTGGCCGATAAATCGCCATAGCCTCGCTACCTATTACATGGAACCTAACACAATTGGCGACTCGTAAGTGTTTATACAATAGATAAAGGGTATATACACTACCCCTGCGGGGATAAATAAAATATTAAAAATATATATTTAAATTATCTCTAATTATTAATAAATACATGAATAATTATTATTCATTATTTATTTAACTGTGTGTGTCCTACACAAGAAAATAATAACCTGTTTAATAATTCAGCGATTATTGCACAGACATCACTAGCAACTGATATAAAGAGATTCTATTAAATTTTCTATGTTTGATCGTATTGATGTCAACAGAAAGTGTATATTATTTACTGACCGACAGGGTTGACAATGATTTTCCAGCTTTACTTATTTATTTAATGGTGTTCTTATTGTGTTAAAAAGGATTCACGGGAAATTTCATACTTAAACCTATTCTTGAAAAAACTTAAAATACAATTTACCTACAATGTCACAACTCTTTTTTGTGCCCAATAAATGTTTATAGGCTCGCCACAGTGACTTGGGACCTATTATAATTGGCGAAACGTGGGTGTTAATTCACCTCGCTTACCCCTTCGGGGATATAGGCGTGATTTTATTTATGTATGATAGTAGTGCACTTATTCAGTTTGTATCATCACCTGTAACAGCTATTTCATATTCTTACTGCTGACGGCATAACTAATTTATTTTATTTTGTGTGATAGCAGATGAAATTTCAACATCGTGCCAAAGAAAGCTTACGCGGAATAGCACAAAGTGCATAACGAGTTCAAGTCAAAAAGCAAGCCATAGTTCATAGGAAAAACTTAAGAACTGATCGAGAGCCAATCAAATCTCATAAGGGCGAAGTTTCGGAGGGGATTTGTCTTTGCGCGGAAAAGTGCCGAAACCGTGCCCCAAGCGCGAACTTTTCAAAGATTCGAATCGTAATCGTATCGAGAAAGCACTCTGAAACCAAAACTAAAAAAAAACCAAATTTTTTATCGAAAATTTATTTATTAAATAGCTCGGCTGCGATTGCGTAAACTAAGCAATGTTCGATAAGGCCGGTCATTCGAAGAGTGACCAAAAATATATTATCTCGAGTTCCTCCGTGCTTCGGAAGGCACGTTTAGGCCGTTGGTGTCGAGTACATCTGCAGTGATTAATACCCACCAACCCGCACTGGACCAGCGTGGTGGGTTACAGCCCATTCTCCCTATATTCTTCCATCAATAGAGAAGGCCTGTGCCTGCAATAATAATAAGAATAAAAACTTTATTACTAAAACAGTACTACATTTCTTGTGAGATCCACACTAGGCAAGCCTGTATCGTGGGTCTTAATATGACTTCCAGAACATAAAAAACGGCTCTAATTGTCTTTCTACAACATATTCAAGCGTAAATTGGTGGACAGTAGGGGCATTAAAGTGCTGGTGATGATGATGACGTTACGAAACTTCGAAAAGTTCGTGCTAGGGGCACTGTTTGCCGCCAAGAAACGCGAACGAGCCACTCGCTCGGCGGAAAGCTTTGTTTTATTACCGATAATGTTGAAGAGCCCAATTGGTTTGTTGGTAGAGGACTGTTCGGAAACATTCCTGAGCTCGGAAATAAATATGAGCGTTTGTTCGCGTCGTTCTTTTTTTAATGAATCCCACTGCTTTGCTGTGCAGGCTATTTAGTATCTGTACATACGTTTCGGTTTACAGATTTTATTTTTCAAAAAGCGATCTGTACATAATTATATACAAAATCACGCCTATATCCCCGAAGGCAGAGATGAACTAGCATCCACAATTTTCGACAATTAAGTTAGGTCCCATGTAATAGGTGGCTAGCCTATTGCCATTTATCGGGCACAAAAGTCGTAGTACATTGCTAGGTAGTATAAGAGAAACGCTGCTGCCCATTCCTCATCACTGATTTACCTTAGTCGCCTTGTACGACACCTACGGGAGAGCTTTCTTTTTACCGCCCGGGGCAAGTACAAAGTTTTATGTCACCCCGTACCAGGAATTGGGATTTTCCGTACGCGTGGCGGACGGAAAATGTCACTTTCTGGTCAGGTGTAACATAGACGCTGTAACGTCGAAACCTCTTGTATCTAAGGTATTACGGGTGAATGCGTAACATGCTTCAGTCAGTGCCAGAATCCAAACCCACTCAACATCCGCCTCGCCCACAACGCACAGATTAAATATCACAATACACATCAACACAACACGTTCAATACTAATGCTTAAATTAAACGTTTCAAAGTTTCACGTATTATCGGCAAAACGGTACGCGACTAGACCAAATAATCCGTTATTATCAACGCGTTGTGACATTTCAGATATTAAAAACAATGCACAAACTACAATCCAACAAATTCTTAATCAAAAACCAATCAAGTCCATTTGTGAGGACATTCAGCAACAGTCGTCCATATAGTGATAAGTCATTAAAAGAGTTATGTCTTCACCTCAACATTTCTATAGTCACAGAAAGAGCTTCAAGTCGGAATTCGACTCTTTTACAAGTAATCAATTCTTAGAAAATAATACCATTAAAAGTCAAAGAAGACCTGTCGTCATCACAAAATAATATACTTAGAGTAAATTTGAGAAAACTGCCTTGAAGACCAGAGTTACAACTGTAAATTGGTTATAAAACAATATCGCAGAAACAGGTGATAAAACTATTTCAAAAATACCCGATTAATAACTAGTTTGTCTGTCCAGTCTAGAATATTCATTACGAAGCTTTAGAATCTGATGCTGAGGCCCAAGAGAGCCTATTCTCATCCACCCTGGAATAAATAAAAACTAACACTTCGTTTAAAAAGCAACAGCGCCTGGTAATAAAAATATCTACGTTTCAGTAGCAAGGACAGAGTTTATTGTGGAAACAAAAATATCGTTCCCCGTTCTACCGCATCCAGTCCGATAACCTCTGACAATTAGCTTTGGGAAGAGCTCGTAAAAGTTAGACTGGAACAATAATTTCGGATGTACCATTGTTTATGTTCGCCGGGACCGTTTTGCTGTTTCGATTCCGTTTCAGGTTTATCCACTGCAAGCAGAGTTGCTAAAACACCTGTAGGGTTATTATGTAAGTCTCTCACTCATTGAGAATGATAGCAAAGTGTGAGAGTGACGGGTAGACCAAAGCAATTGAAATCCGCTTACATAATACGACGTCTGGGGACCTAGCCACTTGGCAAATGATACAACGTTTCTATCGAACAAAATTATGTCAATTTTTGACACGACGGTCGCCATGTTGTTTGCTCTACAATACTTCAGTTTTATACATTTGTATTCTATTCGTTCGAAATGTATTAAGGGGCAAGCCTATTGCCATCGTACACCGCAGTATGTTCCTAGGTAGACTATTAGAATGTTACCGCCCATTCTTCATGACTGTCCTGACTGACCGTCGTCACGCTGTAAGTTGGACAGATGGGGGTGGTGACAATAGTATTCTGCTCCGTCGTTACCACACTGCGAACCAGAACGAGCATCTAAGAGTGAATATGCATAAAAATATTAAAAAGTTGAAAAACATTCAAAGGGGACTTCGTCTGATTCTTTCTTAATATAAACATAGCCCGAGTACACAACAGAAACCATTTCCTCGGAATGTACATAGGTACCTACTCGGGAAAAGATTATAACGTGAAACTTTGCATTAATATCTCCATTTTATTTATTCCCGCCCTCGACATGTTTGAAGCACACTCCAAAGTAATTTTACCTGGACGATTTCATAATCAGAGGGGACCTTTGTAAACACGTTTAAATTTTAACTCAGTCCAAGCGTTCGGGGCGGTATTGCAAGAAATCTTATTTACGCGAAGGGCCTTAAAAAAAGAATTTCTCTCCCGATCTCTTCGGATCTCGATGAGAAAATAGCGGAAATTAAAATATTCACTGCTCAAATGTTCCTCCGTTTTGAATTTAAATCTCGGGGCTGAGTAGTTTGTGAGGGTTGTGGTGGTCTGTGTGCTTTATTAACAACTGGTAGCAACGCCCGCGGCTTCGCTCGCGTTAATTTTGGTTTTTATAATATCCTATAGCCATCATCGATTAATTGACTATCTAACTCAAAAATAAATTTTGAAGTCGAATCAGTAGTTACTGAGATTAGCGAGTTCAACCAAACAAATAAAATCTTTAGCTTTAGCGATTAGTATAGATTTCTCTGTAAAATGAGTCAAATTGTAATGATGTCTCAATTTTGAAATAAGTTCAGGAGTCACATGTCATTGTGACTCATTTCTCCATGCGATTACGACTGATATTGTGATATGGACGGGACGCGATATTTCTTTAAATGATTCGTGGAAGCAATAAACCTAACTTTTAATGATATAAAATTTTTACTAATCAAAATTCAAATACCAGTGGACAAAGGGCATTCACAAAATTAGTTGTATGGAGAGAAGGAAGTTATCAATATCTTGGTATTCACTTTTATTTTGTATTAACCGGTCAGGTTTCCATGACAATTTTTATTGTTCCAATTAAAGTTCCCGCGGGATAGACCTGCTATTGGAATGTCATTGTTGTTTAAATTGAAAAATTCCTCGATCTTCAATGTATTTTCAGCACTCAGAGTTTGCTTGAGTGAATGTTTTGGACTGTCGCTTATATTTAAATTAAAGTACATCTAATTCTCTTTCTTTTGTTTTTATTTCGCGTTTTTTCTGCTTTGTCTGCAAGTGTAGCGTTAGTTGATTGAAATTCAAGTCTAGTATTATGATTGCATACAGTTTAAGGACCGTTTACACTAGCAGTTCTTTAGCTTTGTCTAGCGTCTTAAGACTGAGTAGCAAGACGCCGCCGGCAGCTCATAATTCATGACTGTAGTTCGTAGTCAGATCTTAATTCTATTCATGATCTGCCTGGTCATATTGTGAACTAGGGACCAGGGCCCGTAGCCAAGTGGCAATCGTTTCATAACGATAACGTGTCGAAGTTCATCACGATCGGCCATATTACTTTGGTATCTACAGCGTCTTAGCTTGCGCTACCAACATAACTAGGAACTTACGAAGACGATTTTGGTCACGTAATTTCACGACGACTTACGTCCAATCCCATACATTTTGCTTTATCGAACTTCGTTATCTTTGTCGGTATGTTACTTTGTCTAGGCCCCCAAGCTGTTAACCAATAGTGTCAACTTCGCTTGTATGTAGATATAATAGCTAATGCACATTTTCTGATATTCCTAACTGTCAACGTTCTGTTAGTCTGGTTTAATTAATGGCCTTAAGTATTAAATTTTCTCTAGAATTAAGTTATCCTTTTCTAAATTGATCAATCCTGAATAGTTAAGTTAAGTTAAGTTAGTTCTCTTGTTCTTCCGACATACCACAGATCCACTGCTATTAAAAAGAAATCGATAACCATTTTAAAAACTTTTTCTGCAGATAAAATTTGTCAGCGTTTCTCGATATTGGGTCATTGTGCAGTGCCCGATATAATTTTCGAATATTAAGAAGAGAAGGATGGATTGTGTGAATGATACGGAGAAGGGATCATGCTGAGCTATACCTGCTGCTACTGCTACTGCTGAATTACTGCTACTGCTGATGCTACGTCTGATACAAGAGAATGGTCTTTCTCTTCGTCATGTGTGCGGACCCCACTTATAGGAGTGGGATAAGGGAAGGGAGAAGGAAGGTTAAGATATGAAGAGCGTCTCTCGTCTTCTTAATTGATATTGTCTAAGAACTGACTAATAAAAGGTTACATTAAATTATTCCTTAAACAACGTACAGATAAGGTTTATGTTCCCACTGTTTAGCACAGTTACCCCTTATCTGCTTTCTTGGTGGGAAACAAGCAATTTTGGCTGAATTTTGTCACAGTGAATGTATAGTATTGAAAACTTATTTTCTATTTAGTGAATCTTACATAGTACGACTTATGTGCCCGTTGGGTGGCAATAGCATGGGACCTACCATTCATTAGCGAAATATCAATAATTTAACAAAAAAAGGACTGAAAATTTAAGATATTAATTTATGTTTTCAGAAGTTCAACTGACAATCTGGCACGTGACTCTGATAGCGGCTATTATCAAAGTATCACTGACAATTTGTTTAAATGTAAGAAAACGTCTACTCAAGACGCCATCAGTCCAGTTATGACTTGAAATACTTTAACCATAATCTTAAATAAACTTTATAGCAATATTTTATATTGCTAAAGTTGGTTAGAAGTTCGACTACTGTTTACCACATACACTAAGCACTTACGTCACATTACGAATCTTCAGTAGGAATATCTAATTGAAATTACCATTGTAATTGTTGTGGTCACAAGACATTCCGTTATATTGCGCCATTTGCATTATTACACCGGTATATTTCAGCTCGAATTGTCTTTACAAATAACACAATTTTGACATGCTTGTGTAAGTATATCAGTACGTAATTTTCCGAAGCGCACTGGCTACGAACCGTATTATCGATGTGCTATGCAACATTACGTAGCATATGCACTACGGCAAGTAGTATCATGCAATGCAAAATTGCAACGCTGAAATGCAATGTGTGTTAAAAAGAAGTTACTTATTTACTTTTCGTGGTTTTTGTTTGATAGAATTGAGAAATGGATAACATTAACATTAAGTAATAAATAACAATAAATATTTTCACACTCTCACCTAAGTCCTAACAATAAGTGCCTAATATATTTTATATACAATACGTTTTAAGGGCCTGTCTTGATGTATATTACATAACACTCGCATGGCATACTGCCGCACTCAGAGACGTCAATTAACTTTAATGAGTATTTAATGTCAAATAAATTCATTCAAATCTAGACTATAGACCCGGCAAGAATAGCGACTAGTTTTGAATTGTCATATTTTGACGTAACGTACTCATTAACGTTATTTGACGTCTCTGAGTGCGGCAGTTAGTCACGTAGAAATGATGAGTGATAGGAAAGTGAGAAAACGGATTTATATGTTGTAAGCTAGCGGCTAGGGAAGGCCTCGGCGGATCTTTCTTAAACAAATTCTTAATCAAATTGTATATTAAAAAAGAGCCAGATCAAGAGTATCCGAAATCGACGAGCATGCATGGGGACACTTATGAGATTAGGTGAAGCGAAAGAAGTATGTAAGGATCGTAGGAATCCTTATTGTATAATTGTTCATAAATAAAAAAAATAAAGGTGAAAAGCGTACTATATGAGGAATTGTCTAAGTTCAGCTTGTCCATAGACGTAAAACCTCTAGACAGCATAAATAATAAATTACTCCCCCGATTTGGAATCTGGGGTCTTTCAAGTTTTGATACCGGTGGGTGATTCACTGGACTGGAGAAGCGATAAGCCTCTTAAATGCCGGAACGCGGATCCGTGCCATGCACAATGCAGATTTCACTGTCTTTGGAATGAAGGTGGGCTAGATTTTTTAAATTTATTTATTTCGTGACTGCATCGGATTTTTCTATTGCAATTAAAACTTGGAATAAATTGTAAAAGAATATGTCGCTTATTAAATGCAGAGAGACGCAAAAATTTATTATAAACGAATTGTTCCTCAAAATTAATATTGATGGTTAAAAACTTGATCAATTAAAAAAATATCTAAATGAATAGAGCATTACAAATGGAGCTAGCACCTCTATCACCTACTTCTTAAACTATAATATTTTTAATAGAATTTTAAAGAAATAAATTAGCAGACCTAAGAAAACAAGCGGACCGCATTAAGCACAAAGTGCAATTAGTTCCCGAGACAAGATCTGACCACAGCGTGCGCTCGCTCCTCCAAATCGCCTTGCAAAATTTACTGGAGACACCGCGATGTTAGCCGAGGTAACAAACTGCGGTGAATACTGCTTCCTGACTTCAAGGTGTTTGCTGGAATCTTCATGCATTTTCGGCAAGCTGAAGATTCAAAAGAGCTTAAGTGCGGTCGCCTGTTCAAGTAGCCAATTGATTATCAACCCTAATAATGGTGCCTTGAAGATGTCTTCTTCATCTGGGGTCAGCGTATGATTTCTCTTCCAATATTAGCGATCAGACGTCATCAAGCCAATCAATTCCTTTTGATTCATCACACCGGAATAGTGATGAATGAATGTATAGAAAAGACGGAAAGCACCGCGTAGAGAGACACCGATGAATGGAGAGTGATCGGGATGGCAACATTCCATTCCATACTGGTCAAAGTTTTGGCTTAGGTTTTACAGCTAGCTGCATGCCTGACATCCCTCTTTGGGTATGCCGTTGTTGGTAGTTTGCCTAGCTCGATTCGGGTACCCCAATGATTTTTAAGTTTCTATGCACACGATAATATTCTTAATCAGCTTGATGCATACTTACTAAAAGACGTTAGCTTTTTTAGTACTTTCGCAAGAACCTAACTAAATATGGCTGGGTAGAAAGAGAAGGCGAAGGTGAGTGTTGACATGTTTTGAAGGGACCTCGTAAAACCTCCTGACTTACCTCTCTCTCGCACTATGGACCCGGCACCCGCACGGTGAATCCAAGGAATGCTAAGAGTTTTATACAATGCATACATAGTTTTATACGTATACATTATATAATCAAATAAGCGGTTTATATTCTAAGGAGGCTTTACTTGTGACTAAGCTTATAATCCTAGACAGGTCATATTTTTCAATCATAAGCAGACTAAATTTAATCAATACCTAACACACACCCATTGATTATTGAGCCGGGAGACAACTTGAGAATATTAATTACATTAGCAAGTCGCGTGATATAATAACTAGACTGATGTTTATGTTCAAGTGGAAAAGGTAATAAGGTATGTAAGATTCGAGACCAATATTATTAGTTCTTATTTCACCGACTGTTTATCTCCGAAGGGGTTATTTCTTGACACCTACAACTCTCCAACGAACAATAGAGATCACAACCCAACAAAACGGGACGGCAGAGCAGAATACAGCTTTCGTATGCTATGGGGGTGGTAAGAGGCAAGTAAGGGTTATTGACTCTGCATATCGGTATCTAAGGGTTATTGTGGTTGGTGGTAGGACTTCTTTGAAGTACGCCTGGCTAGCTACCACCATCTTATCAAAATTTGTCGCCATAATAATGTTAACAGCATTATTGTGTTCCGACCGATGGTTATAAGATGGCCAGCCCCTCTGTGGTTGAGGGTTCCAGGTGAAGCTCGATTCCTTTTTCGGCCCTTATCGTCGCTTACCATCAGGTGAGATGAAGGACAAGAGCTTCCCTGTCTAGCATAAAAAAATATCGTCTCAAGGCAAAACTTATAATGTTCATTGTTAATGTTGTGCTAGTTTCAATGTTAATGTTGTGCTAGAATTGCTGGAGAAAAGACTAGGGGTGCCATACAGAATCCCCGTTCTTTTTTAATGTACCAGGACCCAATAACGCGGGGGGTAAATTACTAATCGTCGTCATTTCGCCGTTTCGGTGTCGCGCCGTCATCGATTACCAGCAGTTTTGGGAGACATTGATAGATCGCCGCGGGGCCCGGTATACTGCTTTCACCGGTGATTCCTTTCAGCTGGTCCAATTGAAGAGAGAATGACTTTTAAAAGTGCTTGTGGTACAATCTGAAATGTTGTATGTTTAGATTTAGATTTTGGAATCTATTGAGGCAGGACTAGGCAGCGAGTTTGCGAGTTCCGCAATCCGACTGCCGCACACAACGAATTGTTAACCGCAATTCATTTTGCATACCTATGTAGGTAAATCAATATATAAAAAATCATGTATGGCCATTCGACAGAGGTGTTGCAACTACTTTCGACGGCATAATTATAGGTTCTATGTAATATTTTTGTAAGGTCGTCTGATCACTACTATTTCAAGTGATATATCAATTCTAGATACATACATACATAAATATGTGCCTATACCCATGTTTCGCGGATTAGGTTAGGTCCCATGGTGGCGAGCCTATTGTCATTTGTTAAGCACGGAAATCGCAGTACATGCTAGGTGGCCTAAGAGGAACGCTGCTGCCCATTACTCATTGCTGTCTTAACCCTTGAAGGTCACCCGCGTGAGATAAGGAGGTGGTGACTATTGTATTCTGCTTTGCCGTCACCACACGGCGTTACGTTGTTAACAAGTTTATTATTGATAGCCGGCCAGATTGCGAGGGACGAGGAATCGATACCCACATCATGATAATATTTTTTCAAAATTATTCTCACCGCATTTTTTTCTGATGTGTAATTAGTTGAAAAGGAAACGGGGCAATAATAAGCGAATGTTAGCTGCCCCAATATTTTATACTTATGAGTGTTAATCCCATTACTCAATGTAAAATTATTTAAAAGCTTCGCAACTTCATTGTGACGGCCGCCATGGTCGAGTGCTCAGATTGCTGGGTATTGGCCAAGAGGTCCCGGGTTCGAATCCTGGTAGGGGCAAACTTTGTGATGACCACAAATGTTTGTTTCCAAGTCATGGTTGTGTGTATATGTTTATGTAGTATATTTTCAACATTTATATACACAATTATATCAAAAATATGTCCGTCGTCTAGTATCCATAACACAAGTGCTTAGGCTACTTATTTTGGGCTATACATGAAAAGTGTGAGTGTAAAAATATTTATTTATTATTTATTTGTTTGCTATTGCATTTTAATTTCATTTCATTTATCTAGATCTAATATTTATGAATACACGACGTTACGTGATCTCCCGCTGTCTTTGCAGCCCATTATTTTAATTAAGTACTACTACCTTACCACAGCCACTCAACAAATTCAGCACACTGAAAACGCCAAATCGCTCATGAATTATACCAAAACGCTATACTTACTTTCGTTTACTATAAGTAAATATTGCTCTGAAACTTTTCTATTACTGATGTTTGTGATTGGCCAGACTGTTTGGTGTCGCGGGGCGAGTTCATTTCTTTTGGAAGTCGCTTTTTTAATAAGTATCTCTGTTGACTTTTGCTTTCTAGTTTTGAATTTAACTTGTGACTCGTAATAGCTTTTTTGGACTCGGATTTGAGGGAAACATTCATTTGGCAGAGTACTTGATCCCTGTTAATAAATACTAGGAATTAATCTATTGTAATGTACATTTTATTAGGTAATCTTCTCATGATATAATCAAATATGTAATGCTGATGTGACAGCATATTATTATATCAAAGCAAACTTGAAACCAATAACTAAGTAAAAATTATTTAAATTACCTATACTTAATTTTGTTTCACATACAATGTTAAGTGTTAACGTGGAAGGACGTAGAAGAAGAGGAAGACCAAAGAAGAGATGGATGGATTGTGTAAAGGAGGACATGATAATGAGAGTATAGGATGAGAAATTGGGGAAGGATAGAGAGGAATGGAAGAATAAAACATTGCCGACCACGCTTAGAGCGGGTTTAAATGATTTAAATGACGGTCGAAGATCAGAGGTGAATTAATATCCATGTTTTGCTAATTTATTAGTTCACATAATTTACAGGCGGCGAGCCTATAGCCTATTGGCCACAATCCACACCACACCTTGATATTAACTCTGCTAATTAATACCCACGTTTTGCCTATGTTAGGTCATATGTAACAGGGTCGAGCCTTGCCAGCCTATTGCCAGAATAGCCTGTTGGCCACGACCATCGCAGTCTAATCAGATGTATAGGTGATATATGAAGAACGGTGTTGTCCGTTACTCATCGCTGTCTTTGTCCTTAGTCGCCTTCTACGATACAGGGGGGCTGAGATGGTGGTGGTGACAATTGTATTCTGCTCTGCCGTCACCATGGCACATTAATTTTGTTTTGTTTTTGATTAAACAGTTGAGATTATATTTCAACTTGAAACGAGAGTTCAGTGCCTGAAATAAACTCTTATTAGTTACAGTAGCGTCTGCTTGTCTGCCATTATGGTGCTTCTTGTTCAAGTAGCTGGATCAAGTAAAGGCGCGAGCTATTTGCGCAAGCAGCGTGCTTAAGTTAGTTAAGTTAGTTGATCAGTGCATAAGCTTAGGCGCGGGCTACTTACGCATGTTACCTGGTCAAGCTCTGCCCGCGCGAGTACTTTATGTATGGTTCCTGTTTCTTTCCAGCTGTCAGCATGTCTGTACAAGTAATCCGCGCGAAGTGTTTCGCGCGCAGGCTACTTGCGCATGTTACTTGTGCAGGTACATCCTCGAGTCGCTGGACTCGCTGGAATCGTTTCTACGATGCATATAACCTGCGCAAGTGCTTCAACATGCGCAAGCTACATGCACCGTGTAGAAGCATCGTTACGTTCAAACGTAACTGCGTAATTTTATTTTCCATTTTAATATCTATTAGTTATGAGACAACTGGAACATTACGTTTTCTAACTGCAGCATTTAATAAGGTGTGATCGGGTGCATTGTTTTCTTAACGGCGCTTTTTAACCATTTAGATTTCGAAAGAAAATACAGAATTGAATTTATTTTTAGATGAGTTATTTTAGTGCTTACTCGGTGTTAATTTATAACGTTACGATTAGAGGAACGGTTTTTTGTTATTTTCCTTTCAACTCAAAATGTTGTGTGAAAACATAATTATGTATATTCATTACTATATAATGTTTTCATTGTTATCAATGCTCAAATAATAAATGAAATATTTTATGATAACCTCCGAACAGTGGCGTATAGCATAACTTGTAAAATTATATTAGAATCATGTAGTAAGCTGTGCGTGTTGGCGGCAGAGTAGAATACAAATCCTATCACAAAGGATCATCAAAGGATGGATCTTTTAGGGTTCAGAAGTTATGATGATGTTCATCGTATTTTCTGATCAGATCTGATCTAATTAGAGTATAGCACCCGAAGATTCTACAGTGGCGGTGTGTAGTAGGTAAACATAACATTTTGATATTAGAGATTTGGAGCCTCTACATTTATTTCACTTTCTTGGTATAGCGATGGCAGGAAAATATTTCATATTGCTGCATGTGATCACTGTTTAAAATGGAAGAACTTAAAATATTATTATTTGATTTTTAATTTTAACATTACATAAATGTTAGAAAAATTAGTAAGTACAAAGATTTTGGTGGTTAGAAAAAGAATTTCGAAAAATTATGATCTACCCGCCTCAAGATCATAATTTTTCGAAATTCTTTTTCTAACCACCAAAATCTTTGTATTAAAATATAATTATTTATTACTCCTGCCAATCATTGCATACGTTGTTAAAGTCTAACTCGGCCATGTTAGATTTTAAATACCTGATATCTCTTGAAAAAAAAGTCGAACAATGAAATATTACGTGTAGGTATTAAAATAATCGAGCGTTCGCGTATCGAACCACTCGTAAATCACTCCAGCGAGGCTGGAGTAACAATGCAGGGAGAGAAATAATAAAAAAATATAAATTTATTGCCGTAGCACAAGCCTTAATGACGCTTAATGGTGCTAGAGAATTTGATCTGACTGCAGGTATTTGATTTAGGTACTTAACATACTGCAAACTGAGCGAATGCTTGCGATGCACAGTGGTTTGACTCCATACAAATGGTTAGACATAGGAAAAAAGTTGAAAGTATAAAGGAGCTCGATAGCGCAGTGGTTCAGCGCGCTCGGCCTGCGATTGCGTAAACTAAGCAATGTTTGCTAAGGCCGATCATTAGATGGGTGACCAAAAATTTATTAGCTTGAGTTCCTCCGTGCTTCGGAAGGCACGTTAAGCCGTTAGTCCCGCCCGGCTGCTTCTGCGGTCGTTAATACCCTCCAACCCATACTGGGCCAAAGAAGTGATAAAATCGACAGGATGAAACGAGTTAATAGATTGCTAACGGAATTATTTCTGCTGTTAAAAGTTAAAAATACCTACCCGGGTGATAACTGCAGAGCAGAATACAATTGTCACCACCCCCATCTTTCCCGTGGGTGTCGTATAAGGCGACCAAGGGTAAACACAGAGATAATTGATCGGCAGCAGCATTTCTCTTATATCACCCAGCAATATACTGCGATTATTGGCGCCACTGATTAGGATATTCACTATTTTATTATTCCCGTGTGGTACACCTTCTCCTTCCTATTTTCCATCTCGCTCTCGCGCCTTACTGGATTCCCCGTGGATCCATTTTCCTAGTAAACCTACTAACAATAAACAATTGTGCATACGTAATTACGTATATTGACTGTGTGTGATTGTGAAGTGTGAATCAACAAGTGCATACAAAGAAGAGAACGGACGGACCTAAGCTGCCCAACCGGCTGGCCGCCATGATGTTGGTCGCCGCAGCACACCATTAGAGAGCGAGGTATCTTTTTCCTCTTTTTTGTACCACACGCATCGTATCCTATTCATTTTCTATTCTGCTGAACCGGTTACCTATACAGTCCACTTAATTCCCCGCGATAACAGCGATGTATATGCCCAATAGATGGCAATAGGCTCGCCACCTATTAGATGGGACCTAACTTAACTGGCGTAAAGTGGGTGTTTCATTCACCTCTTCCTACCCCTTCGGGGATATTAAAATGTGTTATGTGTTATGTTAAAAATATAAGTACTTAAAATTCACATCATTACGATAGTAATTAAAAATTTTGCAATTATATAAATAAAAATAATCATTTTTGTACAGTCCCACCGAATCGTTTTCGCCATTGTTTTCCATATAATTACATACTTATGTACATCCATCAGCACTTGAGGCTAATACACAGAATATTACAGCAATTTGATCTTTATAGTCACACATAAAAGGGTTGACAATCTATTGGAGAAAAATGACGTGTACCGACTGTACGTACACATGTAACAAACGTAATAGGGGCAATATTGTAATTATTTGCTAATATTTTTAATAAGTTACAAACACGCAACGACTCGTCAATTGGAGTAGTGTGAAATCAATCTTACCGCGTATTCTGGAAGGTAGCATTTTGCGTATCTGAGGATAATGGCGAGACGAGAGCTATTCTAGACCGTTAATTATTTAGAGTGGTCCGATATTTTGTTTTTAGATAAATTAATCGAATTTGATTTGTCCAAGACATAGCTAATTTTACGCGGGAAAACTATTTTTAACTCTCATTCATTATTTCATTTAGTGTTCTCAGTGCTTAGTCACAGGCATTCTTCTTGGTTGGAATATAGGTAAAAAGTTTAATAGTCCACCTCAAAATTAAAAAAAAAATATCTGAATAATAGATACTCTCGTCTAGTCTAAGAATTAATCTAGATAGTTTGAAATACGATAGCAATCATCTGTATATCTACAAATAAAATAAAAAATAAGCTCCGCTATAACATTTCTAGGGCATATGTGCACGCAAAACCTATAAAATGTCTACTTGAAATCGAAGGCTAATATTGAAAAAATATTTTATGTGATTTTTCGAACAAAAATGTTTGTCAAAACATGTTGACATCAAAACGCAAGTGACGAGCAAACACAGGAGTGATTTTTCTTACATTATCCATATAATTGAAGATCGATAAACATACAGAGCATTTATTTGCTGTACTAATGCTGTCAAAACATGGAATAGAAAGTGTTTTGGCGTCGTCAATGTTGTCGATATTATAATATATACAAGAGGAGGCATATTTCTGGCATTCCAGCTCTATGGCTTTTCGAGAAGAGCTTCTGTAGAAGTTAAGTTTTAGGTAGGAACTTAATGTAGGTTAACAAATAGCTCTTGTTTGTTCTGGTATGATTATAAATATTGTTTTTATATACCGTATTAATTCTTTAATTTGCCGTGTGGTGACGGCAGAGCAGAATACAATTGTCACCATCTCTCCCGTGGGTGTCGTACAAGGCGACTAAGGGTAAAGACAGCAATGAGTAATGGGCAGCAGCATTTCTCTCAAACCACCTAGCAATATAAATTTGTACTGCGATTTATATGCCCGATATATGGCAATTGGCTCGCCACCTGGTACATGGGACCGAACATAATTGGCGAAAAGTGGATGTTAATTTCACCTCTGCCTTCCCCTTCGGGGATATAGTGATTTATGTATGTATGTATGTAATAATTCTATTTTATGTTACGAAGAAAAATAGGGTCAAAAATGTTCAAAAATTACCTAATTATAGTTTTTTTTTTGCGGGATTTATGCGGGAATCAAACTAGTGTCTTTTGTGCGGCCAGAATATCACTCAATTTTAAAAATATTTATTTATTATTCTCACAATTTTGCAGTTATTTGGTTCTCCCAGAATACCCTCGACATATTATATTACTGAAATAGGTAATTATTAAAACACTATTCGTAAGTGATAAAGGTGTTTGCTGTCTTTCAACATTCCGAATCGGAGTAGTAGATAAAAATGACCAAAGTTTGCTTTAGTGAAATTCCGAACTCCAGTAATTAAATTACAATTTTGTTGTGAAAGTAACTATGCTTAATCCCGGCTCAAATTTGATTTGGTGCCTTACGGAACTTTTTGAATGGGTTTTGATTTGAGTACTGCCTTTTTGGCGTGTTGTTTACACATCACCCATGTTGTGTAGGATAGGTGGAACTCACATGAGGACTTCAAATAAAGTGATTCAATAACTGAAGTATGATTGTAATAGAATGATGAGTGCTAATAATTTTATTCTACTCTATCATCTAACTACATGGTGGAATAAAAGTACAAGAGACAATAAACTAACATTAAATCATCATCTGCCTGCCCTATTTTGAATACAGTAAAGGCATTATAACAAGCCAGACAAGTGAAACTGACGTAATACGGAGAACCCATGTTGCGAACCTCTTTTAAAGGTTTTAAATTTCATGTTTTTTTTTCTTAAATTTAAATAAGTGAAGTTGTCAGTCAATTTTCTGTGTGTGACTTAATATTTTATTTTTGTAAAAACTTATTTTTATTAAATCTCTCTATATTTCCAAGTTTTCTTTTTATATTGGGCTAGAACAACCCACAAAGGCGACCGTTGTGTCAAATGTAAGAAAGAGAAGTTATCAAAAATAATTTACCTCTGTTAGATAGAAACGTTGCATGGTTTGCCACTTGGTTATAGGCACAGGTCTATTAAAAGAAAGGAGCAGAAGAAAGCAACATTTATTGAGACAACACAACAGAGAAACAATAGTAGATAAACAAAGAATGTCTCAGATCACAAGTATTTGACTTGCGTATTCGAATATGCGATCTGAGGCTTTTTTTTTATCGCCCGAGGTAATATCAAAGTTTTATGTCACCCCCTGACTAGGAAGTGGGATTTTTCGTACGCGAAAAGGGCAAAAAAGTCCACACATAATAGTTAGTAACTTGTCTCAAAAGCGAACCATGAGCGGAAAAGCGCCGCCAGGGTAGCGCTTAAAGCGCAAGTTCTAACGTCTACGTACGCGTAGTGTGGCGGTGTGTGCGTGCTGCAGGTATAGAAGCGTAGCCGGCTCCTCAGTACTGTCTGAACGCGCGGACGTGATAGCCGCGTCGAGCGCGATCCGACGTCCGTATTACGAGCGCGTAGTCGTTTACCGATCTCCTTTTGGACCTCCTTGGTTTGTGAATTCAAAAAAATATAAAAAAATTAACAACTGTCAGTGACACTGTGCTGCGAGAGGAACCATTGCGTTTTTTTAATTAAGTGCGGTTATGGTCTGTGATTAAATTGGTTGGTGCCGAATTGATTGATGAATGATAATAATTCAATGTGATTACTGTGAATGAATGCTGTTTTGTGTCTTGTGTGTCCGGTCTAATGGTTGCTCTTTATTGAGGATTCACAGGTGAGTTATTAATTAGATTCTTATTCGTGTAGTTTTACTGGATATTAATTGTTTTCGCTGACAAAATTTGACCTTTCAACTGATTTCTCAATATGTTTTAGCAACAAATTTTTGTTTACTTCTCATCAGAAATATTTTAAGATGGACACAGTAGAGTCTTAAGTTTGACAGCTCACTTAATATGCGAGGAGATTTCACCTCGAATGAAATTGTTAACAGTTATCAGTAGATAATATAAAGTTTCTAAGAGACTGTATTTAATATACAAATGTGAAGGTTATTATAAGATAATTAAATCTTCAAGTTTTCAATAAATTTGAATGATCATTTAGGTTCATTAAAATTATGAAGAGCAATTAATCAAATCGAGTCAAAACTACTAGGCGTACAGAATTAGGGCAGAGTTGCGTTCCTATTTGAATCTGTGATAAATAACCTTAATGTCTAAAACTTACAGCTTAGGACATTTTTCGAGCTTTAAGTTTTAATACGGTCTTTTTAATTAATCTTTCTTCTTTCTATCTTTAGTAAAAACAATGAGACATTGTCTCAGATAGTAGATCATTCAAATAATTTAAAACATCATTAATCTTTACATTAATTTGTTAATTAGTCGGTTGGTGGGTCGGTAGGTGTAATAACACCTTAATTTAAGTAGACTTACTAAAGTTACGCCTTCTACCAATTTTTATTAAATTAAGATGAAAAATAACAAACGAAATAAGCGGTACCTACTTACAAACATAACTAAATAACGCCTATTTATCCCCGAAGGGGTAGGCAGAGGTGAATTAACATCCACTATTCGCCAATTATGTTAGATCTCATGTATTTTAGTTTCGTGTCTATTGTAACGGGCACGTAAATATTAGTCATATAATAGGAACGTTGCTGCCCATTACTACGTCTATACACATATTTTGAATGATTCTAGTTTGAATTATTCATGATTAAATCATTCATGATGGGGTGAGAAATTAGATGAAATTCTAGCTAGATCCGAAATGTTTAAATCTTAGAATCTACTTTTTCTCCTGGCTTCTGTTACTTAACTTTTTTAAATGGTATCTCAATAAAAAACATGACTAAAACAGAAATAATGTACACTCTGAATACTAACCATGCTGACAAGATCATATAAACACTATGGTGTTAATGAACAATCTAAATTATTATTTTTTTCTTCCTCCATACAAAAAGTACGCTCAGTAAAGCAAAACGTATGGAAAATTCTAAAATTAATTAGACACTTTTGAATTTTGCACTCCCTACACTTTTTATATAACTAAGGCTCCTGTTCACCAACACGTAAATCAAGCGATTAAAAGATAACCGGTAGTTGTTGACTGTTCATCATCCTTACGATAAATTTTCTAAAACTGATGGTTAAATTATAATCGCCTGTTTATGTGTTGATGAACACCAGCCTTAGTTAGCATTGGCAATGTACAGGGTATGCGTTATTTCTGTTACAATATGTTGTATGTTGTATATTTATTTGCTAGTTAATTAATAACTCAATGAGCTATAACGGCGCAAGACACGGCGGAGTAATGGATATAAGGCAATTAAGCCCGACTTAATAGTCTACCCGTGGGCTCAGGAGCCTCATCTTTCTGTGTTTTGTCATTACCTACATTATTCCGTAATGCTCCTATCGGTCATTATGCGTTATGGAGCCCATTCTGTTTTTGCCTTTACTGCTGAAAGAATTGAGGAGCGTGGCGTATCTTATCTTATAGGCGGTCTGCGGTAATCATGGGGCGCTTCGAATTACTTACCTTACCTTACTCCTACTTTCAGTGTTCGCTACCATGGCTCTATACATATTTTTATCATGAATAGCATATAATAGTTACAATACAAACTGTGTGTTGAGGAGCTCGATAGCGATTGCGTAAACTATGCAATGTTCGCTAAGGTCAGTCATTGGATGGGTAGGTAGTCAAAAAGTATTATCTCGAGAGTTAAGACTAACTACCCGTTTGCCTGTTGACTGTTCTTTAAATACAGTTTGTTAATAACTAGAATATAACAGAAAATTTATAAGTACTTACCTAAACCTCAAATTAGGAAAACTAAAAATTTATTTATGTTACTCAAGATACCAATCAACCACTTAAAACGTTAAAATGTTTGCCCAATGTTTAAGTCAATCATTTATAGAGAAGTACTTTGTCAATTGCTTTGTTTTAGCTAATAACAAAAGTTTTCTAAAAATGCTTACTTAAAGTATACGAAACTGAGCCAAGGTCTGACCGCCATTACTTTTAATTGTAATTGTGTTTTGATTGGCACCTGGTCGAATGACGAAAATCAAAATGGACGGTGAAATCCGAAGCTAGTGCAAACCGCTACGTCAGCGCGGTGTCTGATATGAATGACAAGCAGACAGCTGGGTGTGATCCTTTCAGATACCCTGGCATTGTGTTGCCTTCGTGGTCTAATAGTTCGCCCGTCGGAATTAAGATCTAGATCAAGTCCCGAATTCGAACCCCAGGGGAGCACAAATTTGTACCCGGTTTGGTTGGTGGTCAAACTTTTTTCAAGTCCGCCTGGCTAGCTAACATCATTATAATAATATAAAAATCTGTCATCATAGTTATAATGTTAACAGACTCTTGTGCCACCTTGCAAGCTATTCAATATACTGCGACTACGAAAGTCGCCCGATAAATGGCAATAGGCTCGCTGTCTAATGCATGGGACCTAACATGGTTGGCAAAACGTGGGTGTGAATTAGCCTCTGCCACCCCTTCGGGGGCCTTTGGCAATAAATAGTTGTGATTTATGAGGTACCTACATGTATTTAAGTTCAATTTAATACACACAATTTAATGCGCATTATATTCAAGTAAGAAAATAATATTACGATTTCGCTAATTAATTTTATGATTGATACTTTGGCAGACAAACAATGAATCTAAAAACATCTCGTTGGAGAAATCAAGAGACACTTAAATAGGTACAAGAAATAAGAGGATTTCGATGTTGCTTTCACCCTTTTCTTTTTATTTTACTTTTTATACATACATACATACATACATAAATCACGCCTATATCCCCGAAGGGGTAGGCAGAGGTGAACTAGCACCCACGTTTCGCCAATAATGTTACGTCCCATGTAATAGGGGGCGAGCCTATTGCCATTTATCGGGCACAAAAGTCGCAGTGCATTACTATTGGTAGGTGGTATAAGAGGAACGCTGCTGCCCATTCCTCATCATTGATTTATCCTTAGTCGCCTTGTACGACACCCACGGGAGAGATTTGGGGTGGTGACAATTGTATTCTACTCTGCCGTCACCACGCGGCAACTTTACTTTTTGTGATTTTTCAATATACCTACTTTCGTTCTCTGAATTAGGTACCCAATTTTCTTCGTAATTGCCCGATTGTGAAGTTACTTTTGTTGCTGACCTTATTCCAACAAAAGAAACTCAATAAGTTGAAGTAATTTTATTGAGATAATCAGTTTTGTTAACTCATTTCCTGGGGATAATTTATTATTACGTTCAATTGAATAATTCTCTCTCTATTCATTGGTTAGTTCAGTACGAAGATGGTGCATACAACACAGTAGCGATTGCGTAAACTAAGCAATGTTAGCTGAGGTCGGTCATTGAAAGCGATACCTAATATAGAACAAAAAAATTATAATTATGCTGAGCTAATAATTGGTGGTATGTCTTTTAAAAAAATCTAAATTATTCGATATATTTATTGCTATACATCGCTAAAATTGTACACAGATATACTTAAAATCACGCCTATTTATCCCCAAAGGCGAAGTGAATTTGTGACCGCTTACGTTTAGGTGAATTAACACCCACGTTTCGCCAATTAGATTAGGTCCCATGTAAAAGAAAGACGAGTCTATTGCCATTTATCGGGCATGTGGCACCCCCCTCGAACATTTTATAACCATAAGTTTCTTTGAATTGAAACAACTATAAAGTAACCTATGACGGATGCTATAAATGATCGATTCGCAATGACGATTTTAATATTAGGTATCTATCAATACCTTGCAATTAAGGCGTGAAACTTAATTATAACAATGTTATTATCGATCTAGCGGTACTGAGATTTCCACTTTGATGAGCCGACCTTTTTGCGGGTATCTGTTTTTAGCGATCTTTACGCGTCTACGATGACGTAAGATGTAGAAAACCGTCATCAATATAATAAAATGGGCTGACTAACTTCATTTGAAATGTCTGCTTTTTTGTTTGTCACAGTATAAGTACTCATTTGCCACAATAAGTGGTAATAATTTTGTCAAAATATATAAAATTAACTATACCAACAAAAACATTATATATGTTTAATTCTAAACACACTTTGTAGAATTAGTACGTCAATCTTCTGCAACGTGTGATCGATGTAATGCACCAGTTGAGTCAAGAGCTTCGTTCAGTTGATACTTTTTACATGTGGGCGATTGTACTGCCAAATTTTGTCTATTGTTGTCAAAGCGGACAGTGGAACATAAAAGTGCTGACGATAATGATGACGTTAACATACTACGTGAGACCGACATACAGGCTTGCGTTGTTGTTATATACAAAGAAAAACAATTGTCACTCTACCATGCATAATTACGATTATAGATAGTAAATTTTGTTTATAATGGTCCTTTACTTACAAGGTTGCAAAACCAACATAGAATTCAACTGTATCTTCGAGTCTTCAAAATCTTCTTTCTTCTTCTTCCTGCCCTGTTCCCAGTCTATCTGGGGTCGGCGCAGTATGTTTCCTCTTCCATTCATATTGGTCAGACGTCATCAAGCTATTCACTACCTTTTGATTCATATCATCCATCCCACCGTTAAGGTGCTAGTGATGAATGAATGTATAGAAAAGAGACGGAACGGACCATGTCGAGAGACCCATGAACGGAGAGAGTGATTAGAATGACAACATTCCAATCCATACTGCTCAAGGTTTTGGCTTAGGTTTTACAGCCGGCCGCCTGCCTGACACCAACCCTCCTTGGGTACGCTGTTGTTGGTGGTTTGCCCTCCACCATTCGGGTGCCCCAAGGTGCTTATTGGTCTACACCGGGCAATCTCCCTTAGTCGACTTTTACGACACCCATGGGATGAGTTGGGGCTGGCCTATTCTACGTTATTTGTTCGCTCCCAGGCCAGCATAGAAGGCAGTCTTCAAAATGACAATATAATAATTACTTACTCTCCGTTACCGATAGCTTAACCTAAAACATACAATCAGTCGCTCCAATCCCGATTTAAAATTGTCCGAGTAATTTATTATTAATCGAAATATAATACGGGCGGCCTCCGCCTCTTGACTCTTGTTCATTTTTTTATTCATACTTAACTGCCAGTTATCAGTACTTCAGTTGGAACGGTATTGAGTATTGATTATTTGCTCAGCGCTCACGAGCAAGTCGAGTAGGTAGGTACTACGGCAGTGGTCCCGAATTGTTTACCAGTCTTCTCATGCGCTCCTCTAAATTACATAATTGTGTTTTTGGGCCGTTTTACTTCTGGGGAACTAAGCGTTCCTCAGATTCGCAGCCCGGCTAGCACGACCAACGAAACACGATATAATAATGCGATTTATCGCTTGGAACTGTCAAAGATCCATTGTTTTTTGACAGTTCAGAGCGATAAATGGCTATTATCATATCGTGTTGCCGGCCGGATCGTGCTAGCCGGGCTGTCGGACTTGACAATTCGCCAATCTATTCAAACGAATATAATACAAATGTCAATTTTTGATGTCATGTGGCGACGGCAGAGCGGAATACAATTGCCACCACCCCCATCTTTCCCGCGGGTGCCATACAAGGCGACTAAGTGTTAAAACAGTGATGAGGAATGGACAGCAGCGTTCCTCTTATACCACCTAGAGATGTACCTACTGAGACTTTCGTGCCTGATAAATGGCATTAGGCACGCCACCTATTACGCATATACGGCGAAACGTGGCTGTTAATTCACCTCTGCCTACCCCTTCGGGGATAAATGTATGTGGATTTATGTATGTATATAGGTATGTTTATTGCAAAACCACAGAGGTATGCAACAAGTTCGCTAAGCAGATCTTACAAGGTTAATGATCAACCCAGGTTTAGGCTTTAACATACCTACATACATACATAAATCACGCCTATATCCCCGAAGGGGTAGGCAGTGGTGAATTAACACCCACGTTTAGGTATTAAGCCATCAATTAAGTGTGCGTCGAAGCCCGCTCTCTGCCCAGTCAAATTCGCTAGCATCTTGCAACTAAGTTATTCATTATAGCTCACGGTATTTATAATAGCTCTTGAAAGTCAAGATCGTTCATGGCTTGTAGATCGTCGGTAATTTAATATGCGTAAACCATCTTATCAAATTAAGTCGAGTGAGTATTACAATTAATATTATTATTGGTGCTTCTAAATGGTGCATATGTAACTTGCGCATGTTGAAGCACTTGCGCAAGTTATATTATGCACTCGAGTATGTGTACAAGTAACATGCGCAAGTAGCCTATCTATACGCGGGTTACTTGCGTAGACATGCTGACAGCTGAAACGAACAAGACCTATACTTATAGTACTCGCGCGGGCAGCATGCACGTGTAGCTTGACCAAGTAACTTGCGCAAGTAGCACGCGCCTTTACTTGTACCGTGTAGAAGCACCATAAATTCCCAGTATTACGAAGCATACCTGGGCCGAACCCTATCTGGGAGTAGGGTAGGTGAATATGATAATAAGAAGGATGGGGATGACTTTTTCTTATCAATGTGGTGGTGGTTCGTTGTGCTGGGTCAATATTTTTTTTATTTTTTTTTACACTCACACCTATCATCTAGCCCAAAGTAAGTAGCCTAAGCACTTGTGTTATGGATACTAGATGACGGACATATTTTTAATATAATTATGTATATAAATGTTGAAAATATACTACATAAACATATACACAACCATGACTCGGAAACAAACATTTGTGGGCATCACAAAGTTTGCCCCTACCAGGATTCGAACCCGGGACCTCTTGGCCAAAACAATCTGAGCATTCGACCAAGGCGGCCGTTTATTGGCCAATTATTGGTGATGCAGGGCGGATGCTATTGTGTAATTTTGATTCGGCGGCGATAGTTAGTTGGTAACTTTAACGTTCACAATCAACAAAATGAAGTAGCTAATATGCACCAACCTTGAAGCTGCACTCTCCTCCTCCTTAGACCCCTGATACAGGGATACAACTTGAACTGCGGCGGTAGGTGTCTTGAGAGCGAATGAGAGCGGAGCGGTGCGATGAGAAGTTAGTAGAAGAAGAAGTCAGAAGAAGTAATTTTTGTACGTCGCGGGTGGAGCGTCCTCATAAAGCGCGGGAGAATCATAGGAAAATCCGGTGCGGGGGCCGCGGGGAGGGGCGCGGCGCGGGGTCGTCAGGATTCGGAAAGAATGCGTGCAACATGATAGGTGACATACAGCCACCTCAAAATGTTGATGTGAACAATTAACAAATCGAAATAATTTTAAAAATAAACGGCGTAAGCAATTATTGTTATCCATTTATTCGACCAATGATTCATAAAGACGGCTTATATTGAGAAAATCTACGTATATAGGTACATAAATCACGCAGATATCCCTGAAGGGACACATGCGTAATTACTGGAAATATTAGTTTCACACTGTTCTAGGATTTGGCTAGGCTACTGACTGACACCAAACCTCTTAGGGAATGCTGTTGTTAGTAGTTTATTTGACACCGTGCGGTTTCAACTCCCTTGGTGGCCCCGAACGCCCACGGGTAGCCGACACCATGCGGCTATGTATGTCAAAATCTTACAAATATAATTTCTCGAATTTTTTTCACCTGTCTTTTTTTTGCAAAATATTATATTTCAGATTTTCAGAGATAAATGGTAATAGGCTCGCCACCTACTACATGGGACTGAACATTATTGGCTAAACGTGGGTTTTAATTCACCTCTGCCTACCCCGTCCCTTGTAAGAAATATTATAGATTTTTATCCTTAAGGAACACTTGTCTGTACCCAGCATTAAAGGACTGGTGCTAGCGATGTCGACTCCCATTTCCAGTCTCAACTGTAGCACAATAAAAGAGCAATTAGAAAAACTCCTCAAACGCAATCCACGGAGATTTATCGCACTAATTACCGAGCTAAAATAACGGGCGAGACGGCAGAGCCTTATTTTCATGTTTCACTGCTACTTCTAATTCAGCTGAGTGTCTTAATATGATTAGCCCGTATAAATTTTGGCGAAATATCTTCGCGGAATTTCAAGGTGTCACCCCGGAGTTAAAAAAAGGCAGATTGGTCAAAGATTGAGCGAGCACTCCGTAGGAGATTGGGCTATCTCGAGATTTGGGTTAATTTGTAATGCCTTCTCGTCTTATCTCTTCAGAAATTGAGGACAATAGGGAAAATGGTCGTGATTGTCACTAGTTTAAATGCAGAGCATGGTTTTGATTATGATTTATCTTTTAATTAAGCTACAATTATGTTTTTGTCAATGTGTTAGTTTAAACGGACTGGGAAAATACTAGTAACTGTTGTTAGTAGAATTTCAATGGTAAGAATAGATACATACATACATAAATCACGGCTATTCACCCTGAAAGGGGTGGACAGAGGTATATTTATGTTGTCAGTGCCATGTAATATAACATAGTGCTATATACCATCAGGCATCTAAATCGCGATATATGCTAGGTGGTACAATGGGAATGCTGCTTTGCTGTACTAACTGATCCATGATGATGATAACACAACTGATGATGATCTCGGAGCTGAGAGACTAAGAAGAATCATACAAGCGACAGAGCGCATTCCAAGAATAGCCTTTAATATACACAAGTCTATCAATTTGCTGAATCAAAATGAGCTCATGAATACAAAGCTGAATATAGTTTTGTTTGTTTTAATTTGTTCCTCGTAGGGCGCGTTCCCAGTTGAGGAGCTCGCTAGCGCAGTGGCACGGTGCGCTTGGCCTGCGATTGCGTAAACTAAGCAAGTTCGCTAAGGCCGGTCATAGGATGGGTGACCAAAAATTTATTATCGCGAGTTCCTCCGTGCTTCGGAAGGCACGTTAAGCCGGTGGTCTCGGCTGCATCTGCAGTCGTTAATACCCACCAACCCGCACTGGGCCAGCGTGGTGGGTTATGGCCCAATTTCATTATTTTTTTCCATCCATAGGGAAGGCCCGTGCCCCAGCAGTCACATTGAAGGGCTGGTGATGATGATGATGAGGGCGCATTCCCACTATGTTGTGACGGATAAATTGTCGTCGGACCACTGTCGTCTTTAGCTGTTTCCATTATAACGATTGTTTGTCGTCAAATTTTTTTACCGTTTAGCGACTTTCGTATCTAGCTGTTTCCATTGGATCGCGACGACCTTTTTATCGTTTCACAGCAGTCGCTTTGTCGCTTACACATCATTAGCAAGCTACAAATCTACAGTCGCCTCTACGTTATCTTGGGGATCAGTAGTGCGTAACACGTGTAAACGATTTTTTGTCGCTTTACGACTGTCGTGCTTGCCGTTCCTACTGTCATGACAATCTGTCATCACTGTAAAAAAGGTCGTAGACGACTATTAGACGACAGTAAATAATGTCGTTTATATGTGAACACCTCTCATCTACACGATTATCTGTCGTCACGTCAAAGTGGGAACGCGCCCTAAAATAGAAACTAAACGTTTTGTTTTTGACAAAGCCTACGCCGGTAGACTGAGAATCCAGACGCAATTACTTCAACTCCCACACTCTCACCCATATTTCCCAGTTACTGTTTTATAATAGTTGCGATGGAGACATTCTGTGTTGATACTTAATATTAATGAAACACAATATCAGTTTTAGGAGTTACTCAATAACCGCCTATTACACATACATACATAAATCAACTTGGGGGAAGCTGTTGTAACTTGCCTTGCCACCAAGTAAGAAAACCGATGATTTGAGACGAGTTATTTCCTACAACATCCACTTCATATGAAACTTTGTTTTCTGCTGTTAATAGGGGGTTAGCCATGTGGTGACGGCAGAGCAGAATTCAATTGTCACCACTCCTCATCTCTCCGGCGGGTGTCGTACGAGGCGATTAAGGGTAAAGACAACGATTAGTAATGGGCAGCAGCATTCCTCTTGTACTGCGATTTATTTGCCCTATAGATGACATTAGGATCGCCACCGACACCGGACCTAACTTAATTGACGAAACATGGGTGTTTATTCACCTCTGACTACCCCTTCGGAGATATACGTGATTTATGTATGTAATTAGTACAACTGCTTTTATTTCATATTTTTATACTCCTGCCCTATACCATCTAATTAAAACACAAAATAAAATATCAGTGACTAGGGCGTAGGGGGTTATTATGTAGACAGACTTGAATTAACTTTGTTTGACCTCGTATGTCCTTTACTAAAGGTCTTTGCGTGTATTGTAGGTACTTGTAGAAAGTTCGCTTGTAGTCCGTTTTGCTTAATCTAAACTTGTGAATCATTGTGGGAGTTACAGCAGTGCGTTATAATAAAAATAAAACCTGAATTTGTAGAATGTGTATTTTTGAATTTCGGGCTTGGCAAACTCAATCAAAACTGAATGAGGTAAAACAAATAAGCCGAGTGTAGTAACGGCAGAGCAGAATACAATTGTCACCATCCCCATCTCTCCCGCGCGTGTCGTACAAGGCGACTAAGGGTAAAGACAGCAATGAGTAATCCTCTTATGCCACCTAGCAATGTACTACGGTGTAAAATGGCGAGCTTATTGCTCGCCGTCTAACATCATACACGAAAAGTGGGTGTTAATTGCCCTCTGCCTACGCCTTTGGGGATATAACAGTTATTTAAATACGCATATAAAAACAAATTCTGTCTAAAAATCCAATGTTTACTTTAATATTTCAATTGTCTGATATGTTTGAATAGGACAGTGTCTATTGTTGGATCATTTTATTGCAGAGTTACGCAACTGGTAAGTTAAAAATAAAATATAACGGGGTGGAATTGTGATGAGTGGCCGATGCCGGCTTAATAGTGCGTATTTGATAGAGCTCTGGCCTAGATTGAGAGGTACATACATACATATGTCACCGCCCTTCTCCTACAGGGATAGGCAGAGATCACTTATTTCCACTTGCTACGATCCTTACATACTTCTTTCGCTGCATCCTTTCATTTCATTGAGAGGTGCTTACATACCTTTTGTATCGTACTTACCTATTTTTTTATTTTTTTAATTTCATCTCTTATTAAGGTTTGCGATTGAAGTAGCATTAGAGCCAAGTCTGCAGTGTCTCTTTCTTTTTTCAAAATACCTACATACATCAATCACGCCTAGTTTTTAGCCGGTAAACTCGTATTATTCAAAATAATAAAATTGGTATCCCTAATAAAAAACTAAACAGACTTAAAAGAAGCCTAAAACAAAAACTCTTTACCTAAAAACACTGTAAAGCGAAAAATAAACTTATTACAATCCTTCTGTAAAGCTAAATGTAAATTTAAATAAAATTTTATTATAATGTGTGCCGACTTCAAAGAGAGATCGGTAGATACCTAAATCTACCGATCTCTCTTTGAAGTCGGTGCCAAGCCAAATACGTAATGTATTACTTGCACCCCCGCAATACACATTTAAAGTTCACATTACTACCCCTCGATTGTGAACGCGCCCGAACGGAACTTATTATATTGGAATATAATGTTTTCGTGATGTAATGAAGACAATTACTTATTGCGATTAAAGTTCCTGGTAAAGGCTCAATCCCTATTCCATTGGATCTGGGATAAGCTGGCGAAATGCGGATGTACCTTTGCCTAAGCCTTCTTCACCCTGCCCTGTTCCCAGTCTAACTAGGTCGGCGCAGTATGTTTCCTCTTCCATTCATATCGGTCAGACGTCATCAAGGCATCCACTCCCTTTTGATTCATAACATCCATCACACCGTAAAGGCGCTAGTGAATAATGAATGTACAGAAAAGAGACTGAACGTACCATGTCGAGACCGATGCCTGGGAGCGAAAAAATAACGTAGAAATGACCAGTCCCGATTCATCCCATGGATAATGTAAATGTAAAAGTCAAGTAAGGAAGATTGCTCGGTGTAGACCAATAAGCACCTTGGGGAACCCGAATAGTGGAGGGCAAACCAACATTAACAGCATACCCAAACAAGGTTGGTGTCAGTCAGGCAGGCGGCCGGCTGTAAAACCTAAGCCAAAACCTTGAGCGGTATGGATTGGAATGTTGTCATTCCAATCACTCTCTCCGTTCATCGGTCTCTTGACATCTGTCGAGAGCCTGATGATACCTCAGTCCGTTCCGTCTCTTGTCTTTATATTCATTTATCACGAGCACGAGAGGATGGCTTGATGACATCTGACCGATATGAATAGAAGAGGAAACATATTGCGCAGACCGCAGAAGGACTGAGAACAGGGCAGGGAGAAGAAGAAGATTCTTAGCATTCCATGGATTCACCGTGCGGGTGCCGGGTCCACAGTGTGGCAGAGGGGGGAAGTCAGTGGCAGCACTTGGGACTTGTGACCCAAGTGTAGGTTTACGGGATCCCTTCACAACATGTCAACACTCACCTTCTCCACTCCCACTTCTGACTTTCATCATCATCATCACTAGCCCTTTAATGTCCCTTCAAATTCAAATTTATTTTTTCAAATTTCTTTATTGCGATACACAGGTTACATTAATAAATTGATCCTACTGTGATCTGCTATCAAAGCATGCAATGCTTCTGCTGGGGCACGGGCCTTTCCAATGGCTGGAAGTATATAGGGAGATTGGGCCATAAACCACCACTCTGACCCAGTGCGGGTTGGTGGGTATTAACGACTGCAGATGCAGCCGGGACCAACGGCTTAACGTGCCCTCCGAAGCACGAAGGAACTCGAGATAATAAAATTTTTGGTCACCCATCCAATGACCGGCCTTAGCGAACATTACTTAGTTTAAGCAATCGCGGGCCAAGCGCGCTATACCACTGCGCTAGCGAGCCCTAATCCACTGCGCTAGCGAGCTCATCATGGAATTCCGACTTTATTTTATTAATAATTTCGTAACGAATGGTTCCAACAAAGATATACTTTAAATAGCTCTTTTTCGACCTCCGCCGGCTTTAAATTGGGCAGCCAGGTACAGCTTTATCAAAACTCAAAGGCAGGCGAACTAAGCAAACAAAACGTGTACACAAATTTAAAGTAACTCAATCCGAATTGGCCTGACCCTTTTCTTTCATACGAACATTTCATCCCAATTCCGGATATCCTCAGTAGGTGCCTACTACTGGCGGATTTTCTTTGACGGTAGGTACGCGTGCCTTCAAATGATTTTCTCTTAATTAATACATACTCTGAATGTGTTTACCTACTTTCCTCGATAAAGCTTCGACATAGTCGTATGTTTCAATGGGCAAAATAAAAGTTAGCGGATTCGTTTCAGGCATGTTACTGCGAAACTTGAAATATGGGTAAGGTCGAGAGTACCCGGACTCAGTGCGAGCCTATGACGAATTTGATGAAGAAACAGATACAAACCAACCAAGTTCAAGTTACTCATAAATACATACATAAATACATAAATCGCGCCTATATCCTCGAAGGGGTACGGAAAGGTGAACTAGCACCCACGCTTCGCCAACCATGCTAGGTCCCATGTGAGCCTATTGCCATTTATCGGGCACAAAAGTCGCAGTACATTGCTAGGTGGTATAAGCGGAACGCTGCTCCCCATTCCTCGTCACTGTTGTATCCTTAGTCGCCTTGTCGTCTTGTAGATTTGGGGTGATGACAATTGTATTCTACTCTGCCGTCACCACACGGCACGTTCAAGATACAATTATTATATATATATCTTTATCACGAATTGGCAGAACAACTCCTAGTCTTATGATTCACGTTTCCAATGGACGGCATGAAACATACATAAATCACGACTATTCATCCCCGAAGGGGGTAGGCAGAGAGAAATTGTGGCCAGCCTGCACTTACGACGCAGGCAATTTCCTTAAGATGTCAGATCCCCGTGAAAAGCAACTAATTTACAAAATAATAATAAAAAAACGATTCCTATCAACAGCAGTCGTGATTCTCTCGCTTTCTTTTGCTTGACTGCAAATAACCACAGGATATTTAACCTAGCCAATTAGTTAGAAAAGTTCGAAAATTTTTAGGCATCGAATGATATAGGCATCTGTGCAGAATGCAGAGGACGCGGGTTCGATTTCCGCATCAAGACTATTATTTTGTGGACTTAATCTAAACACAATTTTCTTTATCTTTAGTTTCCTATTTAACGATAAAACTGGTTTCATCCTAATCCTATCCTAAATCATCCGATCCGGCAACCTGCCTAGACATTACAAATTTAAGTCACCACTTAAGCTTCAACAGTCACAACAAAGGAGCAACTTAAAACATTGCCGCGAGCCTAATTAGGGGGACGGGGCAATCGCAAAATGAACGCCAAATAAAAAAACACGCGATCCCCAACCGCCCGCAAACATTCGACAACCTTAGGACATGTCGAGAGGAGAGCAGACGAGGAATCAAATCAACGATGCTTACACAAGTTCCTCATTATAACGGGGAATCCGCTTTTGGATGGGCCTCGAGAGCTTATTGTGTTTACGAACCTTAAAAGTAGCTGGGCGAATTGCGAATTTCTTTTACGGTTCATTAGGACCAGATAAAAATATTCGCGACGCGACGGCGCGACGAACAGTGAACAGAGGCGACATGAGAGACGGGGTTGTAAGTAACGCAATCATAAGGGCGCACAGGACCTCTGTTCAGGGATTTATTGTTGACACCAAAATAATAATAAAATAAATAATAAATATTTTTACACTCACACCTATCACCTAGCCCAAAGTAAGTAGCTTAAGCACTTGTGTTATGGATACTAGATGACGGACATATTTTTAATATAATTATGTATATAAATGTTGAAAATATACTACATAAACATATACACAACCATGACTCGGAAACAAACATTTGTGGTCATCACAAAGTTTGCCCCTACCAGGATTCGAACCTGGGACCTCTTGGCCAATACCCAGCAATCTGAGCATTCGACCAAGGCGGCCGTCGAAAGAAGAAAAAAAGTGTAATTTTTAATGGTGCGACAAGTTTGTGCGCGACCTTCCTGCGGTATGAGACGGCGGCGGGGACGGGGCGCTCTGGATGTTAGCGGGGGCTGGTGATGCGGGGAGGGGCGAGTTTTCCCTCCTCCCCGCATCACCTGCTCCGCCACCGCCTCTACATACATACATACATGCATAAATCACGCCTATATCCCCGAAGGGGTAGGCAGAGGTGAACTAGCACCCACGATTCGCCAATTATATTAGATCCCATGTAATAGGTGGCGAGCCTATTGCCATTTATCGGGCACAAAAGTCGCAGTACATTGCTATTGCTAGGTGGTATAAGAGGAACGCTGCTGCCCATTCCTCATCGCTAATTTATTAGTCGCCTTGTACGACACCCACGGGAGAGATTTGGCGTGGTGACAATTGTATTCTACTCTGCCGTCACCACACGGCCACCGCCTCTCATACCTCAAAAGGGTCACGCACAAATTTGTCGGACCATAATGCTTAACTAAACAAATACAAATATTGCTTTGTACATTCCTTTTCTTCTTTTTCTCCCTGCTCTGTTCCTAGGCTATCTCGGCGCAGTGTGTTTCCTATTCCATTCATATTGGTCAAGCCATCCACTCCCATTTGATTCATGTTGTCCACACACCGGAAAGGTGTTAGTGATAAATGAATGTATAGAAAAGAGACGGAACGGACCATGTCCACAGACCGATGGACGGAGAGAGTGATTGGAATTACAACATTCCAATCCATACAGCTCAAGGCATTGTCTTAGGTTTTACAGTCGGCCGCATGCCTGACACCAACCCTCTTTGGGTATGCTTTTTTTGGTGGTTTGCCCTCCACCGTTCGGGTGCCCCAAGGTGCTTATTGGTCTACACCAGGCAATCGCCCTTAGTCGACTTTTACGCCACCCATGGGATGAGGGCGATGGCACATTCTACGTTATTTTATCGCCCCCAAACCAGCATGGAAGAGCTTTCGTCTCTATTTATGTAATCGGAGTTTTATTTCGTCGTGGCAATGACTGTCGTCCCCCCTCCCCCCTTAAATGTTGTACCACCAACCCAATTCCCGGATTAATTCCCGTTTAAAATTAAAACAGTTGCATCTAATAGAAGGCTTCGATAATTTTCCGTCCGTTCATTATGTTAATGGTGCGCATAAATATTCCCTATGAATATTTAACGGGTACCCACCAACGTGGTATTATCCAATAATTTTGTGTTTCTATTCTCTTTTGCAGTGTTATTCATTGCGATCGTGGTAGCTGCGATAAATAGGTACAGTCAGTCAACAAAGCTTTAGGCTACCCTGAAATGTCAAATTGTCTCATTACTTCGTATTGCAAACAAGTTAGGGTTAACAATCGATTGATGAAATTTGATTAATGAGATTGGATGAAGTGAAAGAAGTAGGTATGCAATGACCGTAGCAAGTAGAAAGAAGGCATCTGTGCCTACCTGTGTGGGAGAAAGGCGGGACGTAAGTATGTATCTAATATTATAGCATCTCCTATACACTTACGTAGTTTATCCAGCTAAACATAAAGTCCCTAAAACATACTCTCTGAACATCACTTTACGACGTAGAATATAATTAATTATCATATAAGCGACTACGAATTATGGCATTATTTGCAAGTACGTTTGCTACTGAAATAATTTGGACCGTTTATTTATTAAGTGTTATATAGAATTCTTTGGAGTAGCGTTTTAATGATGATCTTTGTCTCGATAACAATATAAATAACATACTTACAGTTGTTTCGTTTTGTGAAGGGTATTTGGTGCAATTAAAACTTTCGTCGAAATGTAATAAAAGTCAAGTAAAACGTTTTTAGCGAAATGAAATAAATAGTAACAGTTCTTAATTATTGTCTAAAATTAAAAAGACATTTCGTAAAAAAATAAGGGTAATATGTCATCGAAATAACGCCATCAATAAAAAAATACAACCTATGTTATTCGTTATTGGTGAAAAAGTTTTAAAAATCGGCTTAGTAGTTTTAGTAGGTACTTGTATATGTTTAGTAGGTTCACTTTCGCATTAATAATAAATAATAGGATTATTCCAGTGAACTTAAATTGCAATACAGCTCGCAATCAAATATGACAAAAAACATATCAATCTACAGACTAACGCGTAGACGTTATTGAGCAGATAGATGTATGCAATAATACCAACAGGATTATTAAGAACCATATTAAGATCTCTCGCGGT
Organism: Cataclysta lemnata; assembly: GCA_963931975.1. Taxonomy (NCBI): domain Eukaryota; kingdom Metazoa; phylum Arthropoda; class Insecta; order Lepidoptera; family Crambidae; genus Cataclysta; species Cataclysta lemnata. The sequence continues at coordinate 13,316,942 of OZ008355.1, forward strand.
ATAAGCTGCGCGATTTATTCGCGGTACTAATACCATGAGCCTGGAATTGGTCTGTATAATTGAAACTATCTTGTGGAGACGAAACCGTGTGGAGCAGAATACAATTGTCACCATCCCCAATCTCTCCCGTGGGTGTTATATAAGGCGACTAAGAGTAAAGAGAGCCATGAGTAATGGGCAGCAGCAATTCTCTCATACAACCTACCAATGGTTAAAAATATTGAATACAATTACAACTGTAATCATTCACGTCGAGCCCTATCGGTGGATGTGGGTCTCTTTACCCGGGAACCAACAAAGAAATCAAAGGATGAAGTGGAAAAAGACAAACGGATAATACGTAGGATTTTCTTAAAAGTGCCCCTCTTGATGGCGGTTGAAACAAAACGTAAGCTAGGGTTGGCAACGCTTGTCCGATAATTCAACGGAAAATGACTTTTCATCTCCGTAGCGAAGCAGGGGTAGCACCTACATCTAGCCGGATCTATACTAATATTATAAAGCTGAAGAGTTTGGTTGTTTAGTTAGTTGTTTGGATGAACGTGCTCATCTCAAAAACTACTGACTCAAATTGAAAAATTATTTTTGTGTTGGATAGTCCATTATTCGAGGAAGGCTATTAGGCTATATAATAACCGATATTAAAGCGAGCGAAGCCGCGGGCGACCAAATACATACATACATACATACATGAATCAAGCCTATATCCCCTATTCGTCGGAAATAAATAATAATAATGTTGCCATAAATTGATTGATTAATATTTGGTTTGATTAATGCACGTAGGTAGCCGCACTTAATTGTTAGGAAACCAACAAAATTAGAAGCTAGTCATTATTTTTACTAAAATTAACGAAAAATCCGATTTACATTTATAAAATGTTCGAATAAAAATAAAATATCTATAATTATTAACAATTTTTGACCATGTTTCATCCGTAATAGACTCGCTGCATCACATTCACTGTCTACACTTCACTATGTCACAACCCTGAGAAAGCCTTTAGAATTTAGGGGTACCCACACGAAGTAAATATTGATAGACGACCCAGCCACGCAATACGACCCTGACTTGACCTTTTTGCCGTGGTTCCGTAGCGTCTCGGCCAGATCACCGTTTTGATGTCAATCAGCCTGTCATAGCCCCGGACCTTCTTTCTATAAATATCTATCGTCATACGTAATACACTATTTAAATCCACTAAAGATAAGACACATTAAAGGCTGTTCACGTTTAAAGGGCAACCCTGAATTGTTTATAAGAATGATGCTGCGACACTCTTATTTTACAGCCTACTTAGTTCCCGAATTAGCAGTCAAACTGCCGCACTCAGAGACGTCAAATAACGTTAATGAGTACTTAACGTCAAAAAATGACAATTCAAAACTAGTCGCTATTCTTGCCGGGTCTATGGTCTAGATTTGAATGAAAATTGTTGACATTAAATACTCTTTAAAGTTAATTGACGTATCTGAGTGCGGCAGAAAGTGATGTTCCTGTTGAAAACTTAATTTAGATGCTTAAAACATTTTGGTAGGATTTAGTTGGCATTAATATTATTATCCGGTTAATACGTAAACATATAGATCTACTAATAGTATAGAATAGAAGAAAATGTTCTGCAAGATTTAAGGTTGAGATAGGATAGATTTAAGTATTCACTTATCACCAAACCTCCTTAAAAATAAGGAGGTTTGGTGATAAGTGACACCCAGGCTCTGATCTCTTTAAATAGCTGTCAAAGTTATCTTTATTATAATAATTAACAACAAAATTTTATAACACAAAATAATATCCATAGTAACCTAAAAACAATTAACAAAATAGTGGCGCATTTCAAATAATGACTTTTATAGGCAAATTATATTGATACCTTGGGTTGTAATTTTCATAGGGACCTTTAATAAAAAAATAAAGCCTACATTACTTGCCTATAAAGGAGCATTCTCTATTAATGAAAGAGTTTTTGAAATAGGTATAGTGGTTTAGGCGTAAAAGTGTTGCAAACAAACAGACTCAGTTTCCCGTTATAATATTAGTTAGGAAACGAGAGGTGAGACCAATTTTTTTTTCCGTTCGATTTTTCTCTACCCACCAACGTAGAAAACCAGATATATTTGCCCACACATACACCTTGTAAAATATGGCAGACAAATATTTTTTTTTATGACAACGCTAATTTTCCGAATAGCAGTGTAACAATAGAACATCAACCGCACCCCGCCTACATGAAATTGCGCGAAGCCTACGCGCACCTTTGTATTCATTGTTGTATGTTATTAAAACATAGTTAAAACGATCTACATTATAATTTGATCTGAGTAACAGTATAGTAACAAATGTTAGGAGAACAGAGACAGAAAAAGTTGGATGGTAGAAGTTTTTTTTATGCTAGACAAGTAAGCTCTTGTCCTTCATCTGACCTGATGATAAGTGACGATAACGACCGTATATGGAATCGAGCTTCATCTGGAACCCAGAGGCGCCGGCTATCTTATGGTTTGGCCACGTAGAAAGAATGGCAAAAAGGATTTATAATATCGGCTGTCAATTGATAAACCGAAAGGCCAAGGAAGATCTTCCATAATCACATTGAAAGTTTATTAAAATGGGCCAGGTCAAGAGTACCGGAAACCAACGGGCCTGGCATGCATGAGGATATTGGATGAAGCGAAAGAAGCATGTAAGCCCCTTCGTATAGTAGGCTACGCAAATCTTCAATATTCGACGCTTTTAGTCTCCAAGCGACTATTGTCTTACAAATAGAATATTGGGACCAATGTCGGCGATGCGACATGTGTATGAACCTCAATGGATTTGTGTAGCGGTAATCGCTTATGGACTAAAATCGTCAAATATCGAAGATTTTTGTAGCCTACTGTACGAAGAGAAAGCGGGAAGCAATTATTTAGGCGTTTGTGGACTAAAATTGTGGAATATCGAAGATCGAAGAATTTTTTTAGCCTAGTGTACGAAGGGGCTTAGAAGCGTAGCAAGTGGAAAGAAGTGATCGCTGGCTACCCCTGTGATAGAAAGGTGTGATGTCTGTATATTTGTTTGTAAAGATTAAAAACTGCATAGTGCGGAACCCTCCGTAAATAGATCGTATTTTTCTTGTTTACATTTCAATCCGGGAGCCAAAGAAGGGTGTAATTTTGACATCGAAACTGTACAAAGGGTATAATTTCGAAAAGCCCCCTGTCAGAGGAATTGCTCTTTCGCAAACAGAACTGAATCCCTTCGGTTAAGGGTTACACGCTCATGTGAATCAGTCAATTCCATCTGTCAAGAACGATTTCCGATCGTCATAGGAGCGGACTGGGTCGATCAGTCAACATTATTAAAAACTAAGGTTTTGTTTGTCGAGAATGAATGAGAAACAAATTAACGAAATCAAAATATTTTGCAGGTTTTTGGATTGATTTTGGGAAATTTATCGGACTGATTAGTTTTATTCGGGGATAGAACTTATCAGTCCGATGAATCAAAATTAAACGTCCAAGCTGCTTACTTTGGTCTGGATGATAGGTGTGAGTGTCAGAATAGTTCATATTGTGCTGTAGGAATATAGGGAGATTGGGTCATAATCCACCACGCAGTACCTACGTATTTGATGGGGTTAGGTTAGGTTAGAGATTCACCGTGCCGGTGCCTAGTCCAAAGTGTGACAAAATATTCATAATATTCTTGGAAAATTCGTTTTCTGGGGCATTATAGCGAAAACCGCAAATAACTTCCAATATAAAAATAATTTGAAATGTCTAAATAGTTACATTTTGTAACCGTAAATCTTTTTCCAAAATTAAGCTCTAAAAGCAAGAATGAAAATAAGATGGATAAAATAACGAACTTGGATGGCATAGCTTGATGCGTTGCCTTCTGTACAGCGGCATTCAACCCTAGAGCGGTCAAGTGTGGTGTTGTAAGTGACTTGGACGGCATATTTGAGCACGCCTCTTAGCGGAGAGCGTTTCGGTTTTCGGTTGCGTACGTAGGCACTGCGTAAGACAAACAAATACTTTATCCCTAGACAAATATTCTGATGGATTCCTGATTCCGTTGGATGTAATCTCTTTAATTATATTTTTGAAAAGAATCTTAAATTGCGTGTGGTGACGGCTGAGCAGAACACAATCGTCACCACCTCCAATGTTTCTCTCCCTCCTCTAAACGTTAATTTTTTAGCCAAAGGATCTCTTTTATATATCTTTTATTTATCTGTCTTCTATGCTGGCCTGGGAGCGGACAAAATTAACGTAGAATAGGCCAGCCCCGACTCATCCTATGGGTGTCGTAAAAGTCGAATAAAGAAGATTTCCCGGTGTAGACCAATAAGCACCTTGGGGCACCCGAATGGTGGAGGGCAAACCACTAATAATAGCATACCCAAAGACGTCATCAAGCCATTTTGGTTCATATCATCCATCACACTGGATAGGTGCTGGTGATGAATAAATATAAAGAAAAGAGTACGCACGGACCACTGACGAACGATGAACGGAGAGAGGGCTTGAAATGACAACATTCCAATTCCAAACCAAACCGCTCAAGGTTTTGGCTTAGGTTTTACAGCCGACACCGACCCGTTGGGTATGCTGTTGTTGGTGGTTTGCCCTCGACCATTCGGGTGCCCCAAAGTGCTTAATGGTCTAGACCGGGCAATCTCCCTTAGTCGACTTTTACGACACCCATGGGACGAGTTTGGGCTGGCCGATTCTACGTTAGTTTTCGCTCTCAGACCAGCATGAAAGACTTCGCGAATTAATTCGTCCAATTAACGTCTTGGTTAGCCGAGCGGCTCGGCACCTGCCCGGGTTGCATTGGACGCGGGTTCGATTTCCGCATTAAGACCATCATTTTTCGAACTTTTTCTAACCACAAAAATCTATGTACTAATTTTTCTAACATTAATTATACAATTTTGAAATTAAAATCGAATAGTACGTCCAATTATTCACATTCGCCCCGTCCAGAATGGGCACACTTCATTAGTTGGATTACCATAACCACGATAAACAGCGAAAAACGCGCAAACTCTAATACATCAGCGTAATCCGCATAAAGGTCGAAGCCCTGAACCCTTCTTTGGCTCGAGGATTATGCTAATTTAAGGTCCAGATATTTCGTGCTCATTTCAAATAATTTCCGTTCGGTTCAAATGTATAATGAAACAACTTTAAATCTGCTCAACGCCGTTTATAACAGACGAACGTAATCTGATTAGGAGGCAGAGTGTTCCGTTAGTTGTCTACTTCTGAGGATTTGTAATGCGGATTGGGATAACATAGAACGTTTGTTAATGTTTTATGTATACATGTACGAAATTAGGTCGGACAATTGTTTGGTCTTAATATTCATCATTAATTTAAGTTAAGACTTCATTTGAATGAAAAAAAAAACATTTATATTCTTAACCTGCTATGTTACATATCGTTGACTATGGTGGGTCTCTTACGACCGTTTGTTGAAGAGACTTAAAACTCTGACACGTTCAGTAGTTATCAAAAGAGGTGAATTATAGACCCACTTATCGCCAATTAAGTTAGGTCTAATGTAATAGGTGGCGAGCCTATTGCCATCTATCGGACACATAAGTGAATGGACATGGGATCTAAACAATTTACTTACCTCTTCGGGGATTAATCGGCGTGATTTATGTATGTATGTATTGATATCTGCCAATAACCGATCACAAACCCATTTCATACCTCCCACGCCATCTTGAAATAGCAATTGCCCGAACAGCACTTCATAATAATATTATAACAAATTATGGACAACAAATTATTGTAACTATCACTACAAAGTTTCATTATCATGGATGACGTAACACCGGTGGTAAATAGTGTGGAATTTCCATCTCTGTTGTCAGAATGTGACACAGTTAAGTAGTAACCAGTAAACAAAGTCAGTAAAAAGTTCAGTCTTAAATCGAGCCCTCGGATTAAGACATTTTTTCGTACATCAACAACACCACGTCAAATGTTTTTTTAAGTGTTAGACAGGAAAGTTCTTGGCCTTCAAGTCACCTGGTGGTAAGTGACGATAAGGACCGAAGATGGAATGGAGCTTCACCTGGAACCCCTAAACCACAGAGGGATTGGCTATCTTATCAATATTTAGCTAGCTCTTAACATTAAGTAGAGATCTAGGCGGCCTTGAAAAAAGCCCTACCATCAACCAATCCGATTATAAATTTGTACTCCCTTGAGGATAGTACCTACGTACGTAGGGCACAAATCTCTACACGTGTTCTGTACAGTTTTCTCAGCATATTAACAAGTAAAAAGTAATAAAAACAATCTCCATAACAACATATAAAGCTTAACCGTTACAAAAATTGACCAACAATATGTGTAGAACGTAGGTAATAAGGTTTAGGCACCTGTCCAGATTGCAGTGGACGCGGGTTCGATTCCCGCATCAAGACTATAATAATCGAAATTTTTCTAACCACAATATTCTTTGTACTATTTTTTCTAACATTTATATTATATAATGTTCAAACTTAAATCAAAATAGTAACAATATGTGTCTATAAATAAAAATAACATACCGTTGTCCCTTCAACTGTGCCACCGGAATGCTCAGGTAGCGCAGCTATCCTATGCCTCTTAATGAGATGACACTTGATGTCAAATCGCGCGCTCACGGACCGAATCGATAGTGATGTAACTCTTATTCAGATCGCTTGGTAAAATGTCGATGTCGAGTGGTGAATTATTTCAACTCTGGTTGACAGGTTAGTGATGTAACGTTTTTGTGTGCGGCGTAGTACTTTATTTATTTACACTCACGTATTACTATCGAAGCGGCTTGAACGTAATTCTTTGCGTACAAAATGGAGCAGACAGCAAGCGGAATAGAGTTTACAGACATGAGTAATGTTAGGGCGAGTGTGTAAGCTGTCAGTTCAAGAAAATATCTGTTAAATAAGAAAACTGGATATAATTACATTTATACGGTACTAAAACAAGATAACATAAATAAACTAGGTTTAAAATAATTATCACAATTAACATGCCGTACATTCAATTTACTTAAAAAGTGAAGAAACAAAGAAAATATTATTATTATTATATTATTAGGGTTATATAGAAAACTAACATATCAACTAGATAAACAATGATGTATGAAAAATGATAGGTAACGTATTTGAACGGCGGTTTAAATTATACAATTTAAATAGTCTATCTACTCTGCTATCGCCAAGTCTATTAAAATCACAACGAATACATTTCGCCACTATCTGGTCGCTACAAGCGGTGGTCAGACTCGAAGCCGAGTATAAATCACTCGCATCACACAAAGAGACGTAAAAACCAGTCATAACTCCAGGGGAGAGCTTAAGCTGGTGCCCGGATTATGAGGATATAGGGAAACTAACGCTGGTGGTTAACCCAGCTTTGACAGGCCCATTACCTTTTCATCACACCCTTGCTTAATTAATTAAGGTCAAAGGTGCGTTAGTACAAGCACCGGCACAGCACACGAGACATCGCCGATGCAACTCTGAGTCTTGCTACCCAGAATTTAGGTTGCAAAAACTTTACGTTTTTGTGCGCCGACGCGCCAACTGTGCGCAAGCGATAATTTCAACTTTAAGCCGCTTAGTTTAACGATCATTTTAATGCTCGCCCCTTTGGGAGGATTCTCGCATTCCCAGAATGGTGCTTATGTTTTAACGGGTGACGATATCAGGCATATGTTTTGCTTGGTGTCCTGTCAATTGTAGTGAAATTGAGGTGTTGGGAATTTATTGGGGAGTATTCTGGACAAATGTGAATATTTTATCCGGAGGAGTAAGAGGAAGACATGTTGTGCCGACTCTACTTAGAGTAAGATGAGGGCAGGGAGAAAAATAAGAAGTTTTTCAAGGATTTACCGGTGGGTGCCGGGTCCATTGCACTGGACCCGGCATGGCTCCAGTCTTGGAGGGCAGGAGTTTATAGCCTCGACTTGTGACCAAGGCGTAGATTTAAGCATCCTTATATGTTGATGGTAAACAGGATTGTTTTTTAAAACACTTTCTGCCGCACTCAGAGACGTCAAATAATGTTAATGAGTACTTAACGTCAAAAAATGACAATTTAAAACTAGTCGCTATTCTTGCCGGGTCTATGGTCTAGAACATTTTTGACATTAAATACTCATTAAAGTTGATTGACGTCTCTGAGTGTCTCGGTAGTAATACAATCTAACAACCATTTAAATATAATTACCCATTTACTCATCAATACAAGCTACTTTTACTATGAAAGTTTCTTCTGAGAATTATGCTCTAGAAACTAGGCTAAGGATAAATCAATGATGAGGAATGGGCAGCAGCGTTCCTCTAATACCACCTAGCAATAGCAAAATACTGCGACTTTTGTGCCCGATATATGGCAATAGGCTCGCCACCTATTACATGGGACCTAACATAATTGGCGAAGCGTGGGTGCTAGTTCACCTCTGCCTACCCCTTCGGGGATATAGGCGTGATTTATGTATGTATGTATGTATAAACTAGGCTAGGATTTTCTCATTTTTATTCCAAAATAATTATGACTTTAATAACACTAGTTCCATTCAAAATTGAGCCTCGTGTTTTCTGTTTTTAGGTCTATTTTGAGTTTGCTGACTCATTAATCCGTGTTTCCCATGAGAATGCCAATGTGAAAGGTTACGCCAACTATTCCGTTTCTATTGTTGGGCCATTTAATCTATAGTAACACAATCGGCTGTACAAATTAGATTTTTTACACCGCGACGATGACTAAGCATCGAATTTGATCCATAATTGGTACGAAATAAATTGCTGTGTTGTTTTGCGACACGTTTTTAGTTTTAGCAATGTTCAAGTATCGTGCTGGTGTTTCAAAGTGGTGTGCAGTGACATACATAAAAAACACCACCTAAAGAGTCACCACCTAAAGAGTGTTTTTCCATTAGATCTGGGTCAAGATGCGTTGCGAGGAATGAGTTTGAGGAGTTCCAATAAAAGCACTCAATTTTCAAGTACAGTGATTTTATTAGTGTAAGGATGTGTTTGAGGAGAATCAATAGAACCACCTTATTTGAAAATGGAGTGATTCTGTTAGTTCATACCTAACATTCTTCTGCCAACGTTTTTGTTTTAAACAATAACTAATATTTTCGGTCACCCACCCAATGACTGGCCTTAAAGAACATTGCTTAACGTAATCGCAGGCCGAGTGCGCCAACATTTTGAAACCAATCCCATTAAATTAATACGCAACGCTTTCGTGCTTCCCGGGCCTATCGTCTGCAGGGAGCTGGTAAACTTACAGAATCAACTCCCCCTCAAGATAAGCACGCACTTTATTAGGCACTTGTTTCGTTGGAACTTCGGGCAGGGATCGCGATCAGCCAATTTTGTTCGGCGGGACCTTTTGAAACTATGTAGGTGGCTGTTAATAGTTTTTGCTTAGTCCCGCCTGAATCGTAAGTTCCTGGAAGTATTTAGGAAGACTTCGAGCAATTAGTCGCTCGATTGCCCGGAGCCGTTTGAATCCGTAAAAGGAGTATATAATATAGAAATATATATATAAATATAATATAGAAAGTAGACGCTTCTAATATCTAGATTGCGATCATCGCTTTCAGTTCAGCTAATCAAACTAGAAGCCTGATTATAAACCTATCAAAACAGATGTCTGAATCATGTAAATTTGAGGAAAAGATCACTTGCTTTGGTTACAGTCTGGTCACCTGAAGATCTCAAAAGCTCTGGTTACAGCCTTCGTTGCTTGTCAAGAAATTCTGATAAATAATTGGCCTGAATAGTTCCACTCAATTTGCAACATTTACATGCAATGCGCAACGACTTTCTAAGTCAAATGTATTGGTTTTCATTGACGTCATCATATTCGCCTGTCATACTTCCATCAATGACATCAGATAATAATGCCATATTGCTGCTAAGGGTGGGAACACCGAATGCGAAGGTATGCACAGGTTTAGAAAACTCGACACCTACTCAGTCGTCTGCTACGACTCCTACGGATTTAAAATCGGATTTTGAAAACAGTACTGTGGGCAGAACGCTTTAGAATTAACAATACAATTTCTATTTTACCTAAGCTTTAAGACAAAATTATTGCTTTATTGCTATGTAAATAGTTTTAGTCACCGTACTTGTACCAAACCACGCTCTTCTCAGTAAATCATTGTTTTTGCAATAAAGCATCGCGTTAATGCGATTTGAAACAAGAGGATCACCGTAATTTACTGTTAAAGCCGAATCGTAAATTTATAATGAATTTAATCCGTACACGGTCGGTTGACCTTTGAACTCTTACATGTTTCGTTTACCTTACATTATCTAAACTAATTTTAATTAAATACGTTCAAAATTGTATGCTCATCTCATAATAATTATTTAAAATTTGTCGAACCTGCCCTCATAAGTCAAAGAATGCTGTCTTAACAATGCCATTTATTAAAAATAATATTTCTATCTAAATTAATTCAAATGCACGAGCATACCAAAGCATACCAAAAAATTTCAGAGGGAATTGAGATACACAGAAATATCAAGTGGAATTTCTATGTCTGCTTTTAAATAATTAACGCGTTGGAATCAGAATTTGTGATTTTTTGAGATACCGCTTTTTAGCTTATGAGGCCAGTATTTTCTTAGAAATAATTATGTTATTAAAAGCATATCGTATTACTATATCTGTTGTTATTATGTACATTTTTTGTTGTTATTTTATCAATACTTATATTAAAATTTACCTTCAGCTAAGATGTATTAAGAAATGGTTGAGTTAACTATAACTGAAATAGATGTTAATGGATATAATAAGTAGGTAGGAACACAGTCTATAGTATGATTTTTCATGAGTTGGACGATAAAAATGATCAGATTTTATGGAAATGGTTAGAATTGAGACAGCCATTTGGTCCAACATCCATCAAATGACGTCCTCCGTCTGAAATGAGTATTGAAGTTGCGGCAATATTTAACAAGTTAAATATTTAAGTTGCAGTCTCCATTCCTCATTGTATTCTAATATTGTCAACTGCCAATCCAAACTTGTCGGATTGATGTTTTATTCAACAAAATTAAGCATCCTCCCGCTTCAAGTTGAAAACTTGAGAGCTTCTATCAATTTGTAATTACCAACTACTTAGTATTTCGTCGATGTGATCATTAAGAAGTGTTTGTGAGCAATTTAATTGAATCAAATTTACGGTTATCTGATTCGAGAGATATGGAAACTTTTGTAAGGATTTCAAATTATCCTTGAGTACTTTCGTAAATATGATTTGGATACTAAACTTTTAGTTAGCGTTTAATATCGATACGTACTAGACATTAACTCTGACGTAGTAAAATAACGGGAAAAAATTAGGGCTGTGTGTTTGTGCTATGATGGATGATATTATGCGGAACATCAAATCAAGCATACCAATTACAGCATCGTAAAGTTTTAATAAATTCAAAAATAAATACATACATACATACATAAATCACGCCTATATCCCCGAAGGGGTAGGCAGAGGTGAACTAGCACCCACATTTCGCCAATTATGTTAGGTCCCATGTAATAGGTGGCGAGCCTATTGCCATATATCGGGCACAAAAGTGTCGCAGTACATTGCTAGGTGGTATAAGAGGAACGCTGCTGCCCATCCCTCATCACTGATTTATCCTTAGTCGCCTTGTACGACACCCACGGGAGAGATTTGGGGTGGTGACAATTGTATTCTACTCTGCCGTCACCACACGGCCAAAAATAAATAAGTGTAATAATTGAGTGTGATTGATTTTATAGGTAGAAATCACAAGCAGCGAATTATTATTCGCTGCTAGCGATTTCTATTTATTTGGAAATTACTAATAAGCTATTTAATTCCCTTGACTCTGCTATATAAAGCTCGATGCTAGATGCTATGTAAACAATTGATGCCAATAATAATATTAAATAAGCAACCAACAAATTAAATGAAAATAAAGCAAATATTGGGAAAAATGAAATCACCGACGCGGACAAAGGAATATTACGCAGCTCCTAACTACTTCAACATATTTCAAGCTCGTCTCCCGATACTAAGGATGTAAGCAATTTTAATATCGGCTTTCCATTAGAGAGATTTTTGTATAAAGTGAATTTTAGAACGGTAACATGCAACGAGCATACTTTATGGGGATTTTCCGAATACTTTACGTGATCAAAACCCTTTATTTATTGTAAAGAGTCGGAGAACTTTTTACAAAAATTGAGTACGTAGTATTTAAATTTATAAATTATTTATTAGTATCAATAGTACCTAGTAGAGATAATTTTTTTAATAATATTTTTTTCACATTTAATTTTTCGTAAGTATTATGACTTTAATTTCTCTAATTAAAATTTTTATGTTCAAAAATTTTGTATAATGTTTAAATAAAAATACATACATACATAAATTACGCCTATGTCCCCGAAGGGGAAGGAAGAGGTGAACTAGCACCCACGTGCCGCCAACTATGTCTAGTCCCATATAATAGGTGGCGAGAATATTGCCATTTATCGGGCATAAAAGTCGCAGTACAGTGCTAGGTGGTATAAGAGGAACGCTGCTCCCCATTCCTCATCACTGATTAATCCTTCGTCGCCTTGTACGACACAGGATAAATCATTGTATTCTACTCTGCCGTCACCACACGGCAAATAAAAATCTATTCATAATTATTCAATTACATACATACATACGTCACGCCCTTCTCCCACAGGGGTAAGCAGAGATCACTTCCTTCCACTTGCTACAATTATACATATTTAGGAGATTGAAGTAAGAAATTTGAGGCGACATTGGTTAGACTTTGATCAGTCCTTGCTAAATATTTGACTCCAAGGCGAGATCAAACCATATTGAATTTTGAGATTTTATAAAGGGACACTTGAGGCGCAAACAAAGGCAAGTCTGAGACTTTTTGAGTACGGAGTTCTTTACCGATGATTACCATTACTATTATGTATCATCATACTAAACTGGAGAGCAATGCAAACGTGTCAAGTCTGAAATAAAATAATGTTTGTCAATTTCTGTGAATTTTCAATAAATAATAAAAGGGGTTAAAGTATAAAATTGCCGTTTATTGTAATAGGTTTTTTTATTGTAATAGGTTTTTTTAAATTGACATAGAATCTTCATGGTTTGAGGTTTTCGAATGAAACTTTTTTCACATGGAGTCACTTGCAATTGTTTTTATTATTCAACTTAGACAAGAAAGATGGATACTGCGAAAATTCAAGTGATTTTTGAATACGAGTTTCGGCGCGGAAGTAACGCGGCAGAAAGAGCCCGCAATATCAATGTTGCGTTTGGTGAGGGGTCTGCTAATGAACGCGCCGTGCAATTTTGGTTTAAACGCTTTCGTGATGGAAACTTCGAATTGAAGAACGAGCCACGAGGAAGACCGCCCTCATCTAAGAAACATAGAATTATTATTAATAATTAGCATTAAAGGCCTGTTTTACAATCGACAAGTAAATTCCAAGTAGCTTACTTCGCGGATCATTTGAAAGTTGTAATATGAAATATATGTCACACAGGTGAATAACGATGAATTAAGAGAGATGGTGGAAGCCGATCTTAGTCAAGTTTAGATTTTCAGTAAAAAACGGCAATTTCATACTTTAACCTCTAATATAATTTAAAGCTAATTTAGTAAATTAATTGCTACTGCTTTTTAAAACAATTATTAAGTCAAAATTCAACTGAAAGATTTAGGGAGTACCTACTGAGATGAGCAGGAACTAAACTAAAAACTGCACTAAAACTTAAAAGAGTAATTTTGAAATAATTGATTGAGCTTGTTTATTTATTTAACCCCACAGATAACAGCGGTGGCAGACAAATAAACTCTCGCAATGAAGATACATCAGCGACGGTAATGTTAGGACTATTAAGATTTGAAAGCTCACAATCATCCTCTGAGCAGCCTCATTTATCTTTCCCGGCGTTGACGAGACTAAAATTAATTCCCAGTATCATTTTTAATGAAAAATGTTAACCAATTCGCCATTCACACAACATTTAGTCACAATTAAATAGTGCGGGGTAAACGGCAGTGACAGTGCCGGATAAAAAACCGTATTCATGGCCGGTGTAATTACCGAAAGCTATTTTAATTAAAAACCGATAAAAATGCAAATAAAGTTTACGCTTTCGGCTTAATTAAATTCATTGCTTTATTGATATTCGTATCACGTTTCTACGTTTGGGAAGCGTTTTACTGTAGGGTACTTGCGTTTTGGTCTAAGTGACGGAAGACGAGACTTCTTGGCGGGCTTTTGAACTGATATAGCGCTAAAATTTGAAAATTATTTTTCAATAACTTTTTATTTCGTTTCAGTTGTTATAATACTCTTAATATAATTGTAAATTTATGTATTAGTAAATTAATATTAAATTATGCCGGACGGGGACCTGGCGGACCCGCCCGGCGGTGGGTCAGAAAAACGGAAGGTTCCGAATGGGTCTGGCATGGGTGGTGATACTACAGCTCAAGACTTTTATAAACCGTATGTAAAGCCTGGTTATAAAAGATTATTTCCTGAAAATGCGGTGAGTAGCGATTATTCAGTATATGTGGAAAGCTTATTGGACTCTGAAAAACTGGGTAACAAAAATCCCATAATTACCACCAACTTATTCAAAAATGAAATTAAGGGCATTTCTAATATAAAGCGGGTAAATCCTGATAAAATATGCGTATCTTTCTCACAAGCTAATAATGCCAATAATTTTCTGAAAAATGACGACTTTCTGACAAAGCACAAGTTTAAAGCTTTCATACCAGCTGCTGCTGTGGAAAAAATTGGTGTGTTGAGATTCGTGCCAATTAGTATTAGCAACGAGGAATTGTTTAAAAAGTTAAGTTCATCTTATGAGATCATTGCAGTTCGTCGTTTCACAAAACGCATTGATGGCGAGATAAAACCTTTTAAAACTGTCAGCATAACTTTTTTGTCTAATGTATGACCTGACCATGTGTACCTAGATTTATTTAGATTCAGAGTACAGGAGTATGTTGCGCCCCTATTACAGTGTTTCAAATGTTTTAAATTTAACCATGGCGCAAAAATATGTAAAGGAGTCCAAAAATGTTCAATTTGTACAGAAGAGCATCATTTTTCTAAATGTACTAATAATAATAATATTAAATGTATAAATTGTCAAGGTCCACATCTTTCTATTTCACGGGATTGTCCCATAAAAAAACAGAAAATACAAGATAAAAAGAATAGATCAACATATGCAAATATTGTAAATAATTCAAATAAAATGTCTACAGTTAAGAATAATAATTACAACAATGATTTCCCTGCACTTGCAACAAAGAATAACTTACCGACTATGTCTAAGAAATTTCAACAAAATCTAGCACCCAAAACCACTTCTGTGGCGTCTAATACTAATAATACTGTCGATGATACGATCTCCAACAGTAAAACAAGTAATGAATCACTGGTTGATGAAATTATTAACAATGATTTTATATGTAAAGGTTTAATTGGCACATTAGTAGCATTAGGGAACGATAATAGGCCTATTAATAGCAAAATTATTCAAGAAATGCTTATAAAAACTTTAAAATCTCCTATCACTAAAATTCATGGATAAAAGTCTTCGCATATCACAATATAATATTGAGGGTGCTATAAATAAAAAACCCCTACTTATTGATTTTTTAGAACAAATCAATATAGATATTTGTTTGTTAAACGAAACTTGGTTTAAAGCTGATACTCAATTTCGTCTTCGTAATTATAATATAATTAATCAGATTGGTATTGGAGGTCGAGGTGGAGTATCAATTTTGGTGAAAAGTCACTACAAGTACTCTGTTATACCCTTGAGCTTTTCGGATGAGTTGCAGGTAGTGGCTATTAGATTACATACTAGCAATGGAAAATTAACAATACTATGTGTTTACTGTCCTCCACCAAAGAGTGGGCGTTCTTGGTTTAGCATAAACAACCTGAAAAAAATTATAGATGATATGCCAAAACCTTTAATTGTAGCAGGTGATTTTAATACACATCATGTAGCTTTTGGTTGTCGGTCCTCAAGTAGTCGTGGTAATAGTTTATATAATATGTTTGATGAATGTGATTTATGTATTTTAAACACTGGATGCCCTACTACCATTGGTAGGTCAATTAATACTCTCTCTGCTATTGATCTAACATGTGTCAGCCCTAATATAGCTCCTTTATGCAACTGGTATGTGCACTCTGATCCAATGGGTAGCTACCATTATCCAACCATTATAGATATACAATTGAAAGTTGAGAAATATATCATAGGCTCACCTACTGACAGATATTTATATAATAAAGCAGATTGGAATAATTTTTCTTCAGAAAGTGAGATAGTATTTAATAATGTAATATCTAATTCTATTAGTCCATTAAAAATGTATGATAATTTTTACGATATCCTTATTCAATTGCGTGAAAAATATGTACCTAAAATTAAAAAAGAAAGTTCATATGTAATGAACACACCAGTGCCCTGGTGGGATGACGAATGCAAAATTGCTGTCAAGAATAGTAAAGAAACATTAAATTTTTATAGGTCAAATCCAACACTAGAAAACTATATACAATATAAAAAAGTAGATGCTTATAAAAAACGGTTACTTAGTATGAAGAAAAAGAATGGTTGGTTAAAGTTATGTGAATCTTTTAATAGATGTACACCAGTTAGCATTATATGGAATTACATAAGGCGATTCAAAAGAGCAGCAACACCTCCACGTCCTAAAAATGATGACTGGCTTCCAATGTTTTTTGATAAATATGCTCCTTCTGCACCTGAAAATGAAATAAATTTAAATAATTTAGATAACTTTTTTCATACACAAGAAAGTTCAGAATCAAATTTTTTACAACAACATTTTACATGGCAAGAATTTATCAATTCAATGAAATACAGAAAAAATACAACTCCAGGACTTGATGACATAACATACAAACTTATAAAAATGTTACATGTCAATGCCCAAAAAGTTCTTTTATATATTTACAATCTTCTTTGGGATAATCAAATGATACCTTTATCATGGAAAACGCAATGTGTTATTCCTGTAGTAAAACCAAATAAACCGGTTGATGATAGTAATTCCTATAGACCGATATCTTTGTCATCTTGTATAGGTAAAATTTTTGAAAATATGTTAAAATTTAGACTAGATTATTTTGTAGAAGTAAATAATATTATACCTGATGAACAATTTGGGTTTTGTAAAGGACACAGTGCAATAGAGAGTTTCACAGCACTAATATCTGATATTAAATCATCATTTTGGAGCCACTCTTCTACTATTTGTGCTTTCCTTGATGTTCAGGAAGCTTTTGACAATGTTGATCCAAAAGTGCTTGTAAGGATTCTTCATGAAATTGGCATTCCACATAAAGTCTGCAAATGGATTTATAATTTTTTATATGATCGTATTATGTATGTTAAATATAACAACATCTTACATGGACCATGGCACGTGTATAAGGGCATAATGCAAGGAGCTACTATTTCTCCATTATTATACAATATTTATACATGTCAGATAAAACAATTCCTCAAAGAGAAAGATGTGTACTTTCTTCAGTTTGCTGATGACCTTCTTGTATATACTGTACATAAAGATGTAAATATTGCTGTTAGTAAATTAAATTGTGCTTTATCTCAAGTTTTTGATTATTATAATAAAAAATTGAAATTAGATATTAGTGTGTCAAAGAGTTCAGGTATGATTTTTAGTAAAAAAATACAGGTAGTTCATAGTTGTATAGTATATAATAATAATACCCTACCATGGGTATCAGAACATAAATTCTTAGGCATAAGTTTAGATTCTAAGTTAAGTTTTAGGAATCACATTGACAAAATTATAGGTAGTGCAACAAGAAGCCTCAATATTTTAAAATCTCTGGCAGGTGTACAGTGGGGGTCTGACCCCAAAACTCTATCAATGCTTTACAAAAGTATTGTTAGAAGTCACTTTGACTACAGCAGTTTAGCTTACTTTAATGCTAATTTTAGTCTGTTACATAAACTAGATATTATTCAAAATAAGGCCTTACGTATTATAACTGGTGCAATGTGTTCAACTCCAGTACATGTTATGCAAAGTGAAACTTGTATACCTCCTCTTATATTTCGACGGTATCAGCTATCTGAAAGATTTTGTTTAAAATTAGTTTCTTCGTGTAAGTTAAGTGTTATAAATAGAATAATACGTCCTCAAACTGTACAAAATACTCCAAAAGTTCCATACTCCAATATCTTATTACTTAAATCTGGTCGCTCTCCTGAATTTATGAACATTTTAGTGTATGTATATAAATATTATGAAACAGTATATAAAGAAAAACTTTGGCCATTGTATCAAATAAACTTCAATGCACTTGGTAATTGCCCATTTACTATATGTAAAGACCAAATAACCAATAATACTGATTTAATGGAATTTATAGATGGAAAAAATTATTATAAAATTTATACAGATGGATCAAAGTCAGAAAATAGAGTGACATCAGCTTTTTATGACTCTCAATTAAAAATTACCAAATGCATTTCAATTCCTAATGATTGTAGCACATACACGGCAGAAAGCTATGCTTTATATCAGGCTTTATTGTATATAGATAGTATAACTAATTATAATACAGGATGTAAATATTTGCTTATTACTGACTCTCAAAGTGTATTACTTTCATTGGAAAATGCATGTAGGTTTAATTTTAATTATATTGTATATCTCATAAGAGAACTTACTTATAAACTAAAAACGGTTGGCAAAGAAATACATTTCCTGTGGGTGCCATCCCACAGTGGCATAACTGGAAATGAGGAAGTTGATAAAGCAACGAAAAACACACCTGATACGGATCATACCACAATTATGAAAGTTCCATTCACAGACTTCTACCAAAGAATGAACAAGACTTTGCTGGCCTGGTGGAAGGAGTATTGGGCTGAGATATGCAAAGAGAAAGGTACATGGTACAAGGAGATCCAAGGAAGCCCGCCCGCCCAACCTTGGTGGAATCATCAATTACCTGTAAATAACAGAAAGTTTATTACTACAATGAACAGGCTTAGATTTGGCCATGGTCAGTTTCGCACTCACCTGCATAGACTCAAAATGGAATGTAATCCTAAATGTAATACGTGTAATGAAGATGAAGATTTGGAGCACATATTCTTCAGATGCCGACAATATGGGATACAACGACTTGTGTTAGCATCAGCATTAAATACTACCAATTCCAATATTTCAAGCAACAACAATAACAGCATCACCAACATTACGTTACAGAAGCTTCTCAGTGACATTGACAATTATAAGTCATTGTACAATTTTGTTGTGAACACCATCAATTATCTTTAAAATGAAAAAAAAATCAGTGAAGATGCAGAAGATGTTAATAATTTTGATAGGAAGAATAATATAGAGGAATATTTTGTTAAGTTTGGCTTAAAAGGCCTTGAAGCCAGAGCCGTTAAAATATATAATAAAAAAAAAAAAATGACGGAAGACAGGGTAGATTAATTTATTTTCTTTTCGTTCAAGCTACTTCTTTCTGCCCTGTGGCCGTACCATGAAGTATTAGTGCGATCCAAACGCGGGTGACAAAACAGGACGTCGCTCTACGCGGCTTAAAGCGTTGTCTCACTTTGACAGTGGGAATTGAGTCGCGTTTAGAGTTGGTGGTAAGGCCCCAGTTCCCAGTCTATCTGGGGTCGGCGCAGCATGTTTCATTGGCCACATCCATATCGGTCAGACGTCATCAAGCTATCCACTCTCTTTTGATTCGTATCATCCGAAGTGTGAACGAAAGTATATAAAAGAGACGGAAAGGACCATGAAACCAATCTATTTCGAGGTACCAAGACATTCTTAATGAAATAATATCATCTATTATTTGGATGAATAGAAACTTTATAATTATTATTATATAAGTAGACCAGGTACGTGAGGCTATGGGCTACCTTCCCTTTTATACCTACATCAACCTATGGTCGATGTTCTAGCCAGATATTTATAGATCTTTCGTCATACTTAACATAATTATTTCTAGCAAAACTTTAATAAACACTAAAGCACATTTCTATTCTTTGATGGGGCTAATTCGCTTTCCCTCTATGACTTGAGACTGTGTGGTGTGATTACACTTTGTGAATTTTTACTGCATATTAATTTCACAAAGACGTGCTCGGGGCCTTTGAAAATTAAAATGTTAAAAATGTGTTTATTGTTAATCTCACTCGTCGCCGCTTAATTAACTGCTTTGAGTGGCTGAAGGGTGATGCGTTCAACAAAATAGGGGTTTATGAACTTGGGACTTAATTTCATCCTCAACTATCAGAGTGATAAGGTGTCTTGGGATTAGTCAAATTAGGATTTAGACTAGTGTGCATTTCAATGTCTCTTGGCTGACTCAATATCTAACGAAGCTTAACTTATTTGTAAACTGATACGTCATCAACCGGCCTTTATCGTTCCCACTGCTGGGGCACAGGCATTCCTTATGAATGGAAAAATAAAGGAAATGTGGGTATAAGTAATACATACATACATAAATCACGCCTATATCCCCGAAAACGTAGGCAGAGGTGAACTAGCACCCACGTTTCGCCAATAATGTTAGGTCCCATGTATTAGGTGCGAGCCTATTGCCATTTATCGGGCACAAAAGTCGCAGTACATTGCTATTGCTAGGTGGTATAAGAGGAACGCTGCTGCCCATTCCTCATCACTGATTTATCCTTAGTCGCCTTGTACGACACCCATGGGAGAGATTTGGGGTGGTGACAATTGTATTCTACTCTGCCGTCGCCACACGGCCACCACACGGCCACCACACGGCCACCACACGGTTATAGGAAATAAAGGAAGTATAACCCACTACGATGGCCCAGTGCGGAATGGTGGGTGTTAACGACTGCAGATGCAGCCGGGACCAACGGCTAAGCGCCTTTTCGGAAGCATATTGTAAAGAGAGATAGTAAATTTTTGGTTACCCATCCAACGACCGGCCTTAGCGATCATTGCTTAGTTTACGCTATCGAGCTTCTCTCAAATTTGCATAGGTCACTTGACTTTTCAATAACACCCTCTCCTTCCTTATTCTACCAACTTAAACGCCGCATGGTGACATCAGAGAATAGTACAGAATTCACACCCCTCCCCCATACACTCACACCCCGTGGGTGTCGTGAGAGGAGGCAGTGTTCTGAACCCGCGCATATCAACGCAACCAGTGTTTCTCATCACGTTTGCTTTCAAAAGTATCTATACATTTTAAATACCTACACAATAAATATTATATTATCATTATATATTTCGTAATATTTATTGTGTATTCAAAATGTATAGATTTTTGAGTCGTGTCGTTTTTTGATTAAGTGAGCTAAACGTCATAATGCATCCCAAATAATTTCGGCAGGGCAAGGAATAAGGCCTACTTATAACTATTATAATTTACTAGTGGTCCCACGTGGCTTCGCTCTATCTCATAAGAGTAGGTATAGTAAAGACTACAATTCGTTTATTTCCAAAGTAATCAATAGGCCATCTCCAAATCTTGTATAGCAACGACAATTTGCCAACTGACTTTATTTTCACAGACACGAGATCCGTCCGTCATTAATAAAAGAACAAAGTTAGCCATTCACACGCTCACCCAATCGATACAGTCCAATCAACAACATTGAAACGGCTAGCACAGATTATATATTATCTCGCGTAGCTCCCCATTTAGGCTTTGCGTCCGGGTGCTAATTGCTGTGCACTATGTTGACGACTCAGCTGGGTGATGTGGATTCATTCGGCTGTATGGTGCGATTGTATTGGGATAGATAGTGGAATGGGGCGGATGGGATGTTCTGTTCTTGTGGAATGAGGTGCTAGAAGAGGCAAAAAGGTGCTAGAATAGGCAAATGCTTGAAAGATTTTTTTTAGCCCAAAGTAAGTAGCCTAAGCACTTGTGTTATGGATACTAGATGACGGACATATTTTTAGTATAATTATGTATATAAGTGTTGAAAATATACTACATAAACATATACACAACCATGACTCGGAAACAAACATTTGTGGTCATCACAAAGTTTGCCCCTACCAGGATTCGAATCCGGGACCTCTTGGCCAATACCCAGCAATCTGAGCATTCGACCAAGGCGGCCGTCAAACTTCAGAGCAGTATATAGTTATTTACAGTTATATTGCTTTAATACGAAAGCGTGTCCAGAAAGGCTCGTTTGGCTCTCCATAATGGAGTGCTGGTCCAATCCGCATTGGTCCAGAGTTGCGGGTTATGGCCTCTTCCTAAATTCTTAATTTTTTCTTTTCATAGGAAAGGTTTGTGCCCTAGCAGTGGGGATATTAATAGGTTGGCTACGATGATAATGAACAAGTGAAGCCATTTAATTCTTACAAATTTGACAATCGAGCTAGTTACAATGAGCCAACTTAATATACTGTTGTCTGTACACTATGTTGCGCAAGCTTATAATTAAATATCGCCTTCTTGCTTATTGCCAACATTGCCATTCGATTACTTACATTCGGGTCTTCTCATAGATATTCATAAATAAAATATCATATATCTGAACGAATGGCTTGTTTTGACTTACCCTCCCGATGCTGCAATAATATTTTTATTTTTATGGTTTCAATCTGCTATAAATATAGAATAAGACGGAGGGCTATACGCGTCGATAGAGGTAAATCAAAATAAACTACTTTCGAATCGATGGGGGGAGTGATCTATGTGAGACAGATACGTAGATCGATATTACATACATACATAACACAAATCACGCCTTTTTATCACCGAAAGGGTAGGGAGAGGTAACTTAACACCCACGTTTGACTAATTAAGTTAGGTCCCATGTAATCAGTGGCGAGCCTATTGCCATCTATCGGGCACGTAAATCCCAGTACATTGCAAGGTGGTAGAGGAATGCTGCAGTCCTAACAGATCGCTATCATAATCCTTAGTCGCCTCTTACGACACCCGCGGGAGAGATTGGGGGAGGTGATGAATTGTATTCTGCTCTACTGTCACTTCACGGTATTTCGAGTAATGCTGTAAAGGCCTCTCGACCTAGCCTGGCCTAACAAACTGGCCTAGGTCCTTCAAAAAAAAAAAAGAATTCGCGATAGGGATTATTATTGTAATATTTTAACTGTGTACTAAAATCAGACCTGTATTTTTCAGAAAAGGAAGACGACATTTCTCATTATACGTAAAGTCCAAACAGATTCTATGCGTTGGCATGCATGGTTTTATGATTGCTGCTGTCTGACGGTGACTGTGGTGACGGCAGAGTAGAATACAATTGTCACCATCCCAAATCTCTCCCATGGGTGTCGTACAAGGCGACTTAGGATAAATCAGTGATGAGGAATGGGCAGCAGCGTTCCTCTTATACCACCGTCCTGGCAATGTACTGCGACTTTTGTGCCCGATATATGGCAATAGGCTCGCCACCTATTACATGGGACTTAACATAATTGGCAAAACGCGGGTGCTAGTTCACCTCTGCCTACCCCTTCGGGGATATAGGCGTGATTTATGTATGTATGTATGTATGCTGTCTGATACATGGTATTTTTGTAGTCCTGAATTACATCTCAAAACATCCATGGGGTCAGTTGGGTGGTAACAATTTTATCTACTCTTTTATCTATCACACCGCGGTACATTTATTGACCTATCCAATTTTAAACGTAGAAATCTAAAATTACCGTTGTCCAATTCTAAAATTAGCATCCGTAAGAGATCTACCATGAACACTGCCGACTTCTGATTAGTTGGTTTCCTAATTAAATTGCTCCCATTTCGGTCGAAAAGCTATTATCTATTTCGAAAACCATTACCGTTTAGTTGGCAATGTAACCGCGAACGGGATGAAATCGTCCATCGATAGTAACTGCGGGCTAAATGTTTGCCCGAAATATATAAACCGTCCATTTCTTGATAGAAAGTAAATTTTGGCTTTAGGCCTCCATTGCTTGGCTTGGAATTTAACGCAATTAACACGTAGGCTGTGTTTTGGAGGCTTTGTTAATCAGAGAGGAGTATTTAATATTTAAAACCACCAGAATGAGCAAAAGATGCTAAGTTACCGCAGTATAGGCGCAGTCAGACGGCCTAAACATGAATACTTCATTTTTGAATCAGAACATAATTCTTCGAGAAATTTCCGACCTACTTCTAACACATTTCTAGCCCTACCCTATGTATACTACTTATTTGACTTATATCTATACTAATATTAAAAAGCTGATGATTTTGTTTGTTTGTTTGTATAGTTAAACGCGCTAATCTCAGACTACTGGTTCAAATTGAAAAAATATGTTTGTGTTGGATAGTCCATTTATTGAGGAAGAATATGGGCTATAGGTATAACTAATCGACATTTACGTGAGCGAAGCCGCGGGCGACCCCTAGTTATCTAGACCTGTGTCCTGTCCATTACTCACCGCTGTCTTTGACCTTTGTCGCCTTGTAGTGTGTATTCTGCTCTGCCACATAGCACCCAGTTCTTTCTAAGCTTATGAAACAAACTGCCGCACTCAGAGACGTCAAATAACGTTATTGAGTACTTAACGTCAAAAAATGACAATTCAAAACTAGTCGCTATTCTTGTCGAGTCTATGGTTTAGATTTAAATGAAATTTTTTGACATTAAGTATTCATTAACGATAATAGACGTCTCTGAGTGCGGCAGTTAAAGTTGAAGATAAGAAAACTGAATCTTCTCATCTGGACCCCCATATACGAAGCAAGCCAAAGCGCCGTTAAAAATCTCGAAGCATTTGAGAAACTTTGTTCAAGATTGGCGTCAGGAGTAAGTTCGGGTGAAATTCTACAGGGAAAAGTGTATTTCTTCGAGAGTTTTCCGAGTCTAGATGTTTAATTACTGTAGTTATGTGTTACTTAGTTGTTTTATAGTTTCCGCGGTCTCCTTCGTTTGAATTGTTTACATGTGTGGTGACGGCAGAGCAAAATACAATGATCACCACCCTTTACACCGCCCTCATCTCTGCTGTGGGTGTCGTACAAGGCGAGTAAGGTAACTTTTTTTAAATGTGAATTGGATTCAGCAGAGCATTGTATTAAATTCATATTAACGTCGTTTTTCAATTCCAAATTCATTAATTACTAGCACCTTTACGGTGTGATGGATGATATGAATCAAAAGGGAGTGGATGGCTTGATGACGTCTGACCGATATGAATGAAAGAGGAAACATACTGCACCGACCCCAGATAGACTGGGAACAGGGCAGGGAGAAGAAGAAGAACGTCGTTTAGAATTTTTTCCTTATTGTTAGCAATATTTATGTCGAACGTCCCTAACTCAGTCTTCAATGTGTTTTGCTCACGCCAATATCATAAAGGCACATTACTCAGAAGCAGCCAATGCGTGCAAATCGAAATTTCTAAGACGTTTACCGTTTCCGCTTAACTCTAGTAAGACTTCTGCGACGTAATGACGCATGAGTATGTTCTGACCCATTTTCCGTCGACACTTCACGACAGGCCGGATGTCAAGAGGCGATTATTGTAAAGGAGCTGTAGAAAACGGATTTGTAAAAGTACAAGCCAGGAGAGTTACATACATACATAAATCACGCCTATATACCCGAAGCAGGGTAGGCAGAGGTGAACTAGCACCCATCACCCACCCACCCACTAGCCAGGAGAGTTGAAATCATAGTAGATTTCAATTTCATCTACCTAATCTAAGCAATGGGGTCGGCGTATGTTCCCTCTTCCATTCTTATTGGTCAAACGTCATCAAGCCATCCACTCCCTTTTGATTCATATCATCCATCACACCAGAAAGGTGCTCGTGATGAACGAATATATATAGAAAAGAGACGGAACGGACCATGTCGAGAGACCGATGAACGGAGAGCGTGATTGGAATGACAACATTCAAATCCATACCGCTCAAGGTTTTGGCTTAGGTTTTACAACCGGCCGCCTGCCAACCTCTTTGGGTATCTGCGGCGATCGGCGTACTTGGGTACTTGTTTTCTGTTTACAAAGATACATAAATCATGTCTATTTTTGCTAGAAGGAGTACATAGAGGTGTATTAACAGCCACATTTCGTCAACTGTTATCGCCTCTTGCCCGTTTTCTGTTTGTAACTCAAATAATTCCAATTACCTACTGTTCTACAGTTGGGTTTTGATCTTTATCTTTAGCCTTATTTATGTGTTTATTGCTGAGGTACATAATCTTGAACACCCTTCTAAGGTCCTTTCTAATACCTACTGATGTAGAAGTAGAAAACTTTTCAAGACTGATAGTCTTTTCGTTGCCAATAATCGAACAACCTCTTCACTAAGAAGCAGCCCATAAAAATAAAACAATAATACCATTGTATAATGTCTTGAATTCAACAAAAGCAGGAACGGAAAGTACGCCCCAAATTTTTTACGAGACCTCTCAAAGATATTCCTTCCTTGCCACCGCGTATTTGCATAACGGCCACGTAAATCACCTGTTTTTAATTATCAGACTAAACATTTTGCCCTTGGAAAACGTTTCAATTACAGAAATAGATTACACAATCAATCTCGGTTAGTTCACCCCAGACAATTACGTAGCACGCTAGCCTTTTGGGAAACATAAAGACGAAGTAAAAGCGCCTTTTCAAACGTGAAACTGAGGTATTTGAAATTTTAAATGTTTACAAACTTGTCTTTTTATGGTGCTTCTACACGGTGCACGTAGCTTGCGCATGTTGAAGCACTTTCGCAGGTTTTATACATAGTGGAAACGATCCCAGCTAGTCTAGCGACTCGAGGATGTGCCTGTAACATGCGCAAGTAGCCAGGGCGCTCATCACTTCGCGCGGGTTACTTGCTCAGATATTATTATGCTGACATCTGAACAAGACCCATACATAAAGTACTCGCGTGGGCAGCATGCTCGTGTAGCTTGACTAACTGCCGCACTCGGAGACATCAATTAACTTTAATGAGTATTTAATGTCAAAAAAATTCATTCAAATCTAGATCATAGACCCGGCAAGAATAGCGACTGGTTTTGAATTGTCATTTTTTGACGTTAAGTACTCATTAACGATATTTGGCGTCTCTGAGTGCGGCAGTAAGTAACAAAGTAGGCAGAGGTGAATTAACACCCACGTTTAAATAGGGTTAAACTTCCAGAATAAATATTTTGTTGCTTTTTAGAGTATTTTCTAACACGCCGTATATTGCATAACGGTGAAAGTGGTGAAGTGAGTCCCAAACATTTTTAATTGGCTATACACTAATTACAATAGCCTGCTAATGGGAGCCCTGTTTTCGCATGTAAAATTTGTTGATGATTTTCCCTTTTCCAGCTAAGGCGGAAAGGGAAAACAAAATTGTTCTTCTCGGATGTTTTTTTCGTCTAATTTTTCTATTGAAAACATTTTCAGAGTTACTCTCGGTAAAGAATGGAACAAGTTTTTGGTGTTTTGTGAAACAACCCTTATACGGAACCCTCGCGGCGTCGAGTGCGTGTACGTAATTAAAGCAAGGCTTGCTGCGGTCGCGCCGCGGAAGGCGCCGTGCTACCTAATTGAGTTAAGTTGCCGTAGCTGTTTGCGCAGATGTGTGCCCTAAATCCAATGCGGTAAGCTTGAAGTTGCTTTGTTTAATGGATATTGTGCGGCCGTGTGCGGAGGAACTGCTACTATTGTGCTGCTTTGTGGCAGGCTCTCTGCTTCCTGATTGGTATGTTGGTTTATTTTCTAAATTCGACTTTGTGTCTCAGTAGTTTAGTGTGATAATCCCATGACTGGGATGTAGCTGTTGGCTGTTTGTGAACATTCTTACATAGCGATAGGGATTATCATCATTATTTCTTTGGAATACTCCAAGTATCGACTTCATTGACCTACATGCATAAGTCTCGCCTATATCCCCGAAGGGGCAGGCAGAGGTAAATAAATACTACACCCACATTTCTTTGGTCGCCTTGTACGTCCCGTGGGTGTCGTACAAGGCAATAAGGGTAAGACAGCGACGAGTAATGGGCAACAGCATTGCTCTTATACCACCTGGCAATACTGCCATTTATGTGCCCGATAGATGGCATTAGGCTCGTTACCTATTACATGAGACCTGATGAGTTGGTGCTTAATTCACCTCCTGCTCCTTCGAGGATGTAGGCGTTATTTTGTATGTATAGGAAAATGAAAAAGAACTTAAGTTGGTACTTTTCTTTAGTCCACAAAAACGCAAACAACCTAAAATAATTCTGCGTAAGATATATTATTATATGTGTATGTTTTGGAGCTCAATGATATTAACAAGGGAGATCCGTAACAAGTAGGTAGTTCCCGAATTTTGTTCGCGACTTCCACGAGTAATTAGGATCATGCTCCTCTAGGGAACCGTGTAAGAAGGGTAGACGAGGATAAAACTCACGCTTGACGTGATATATTTTAATTGAAGGGCTACAACGGAACGTGTAGGGTTCCCAAATAGGTACAGGCTTTGTCTAGACCAGTGGTTTTCAATCTTTTTGAATATTTGACCACATTTTTTATGCTAGACAGGGAGCTCTTGCCCTTCATCTTACCTGATGATAAGTGACCCTCAACCACAGAAGAGCTGGCTATCCTATCACAACTGTCGGAACACAATAATGCTGTCAACTTTAACATTATTGCGACAGATTTTGATAAGATAGTGGTGGCTAGCCAGGCGGACCAGAATATACATGTCATACATACATAATTAACCCGCGTTTCGCCAGCTGGTTTCAGGTCCCATATGATGTCTCTGCATGTCACCACACGGCATTTTAAGAATATATTTTCTCTTTTTACCTCGTGTCTATGAAAATATACTAATTAATGAAGTTTATGACGACCGCCTTGGTCGAATGCTCAGATTGCTGGGTATTGGCCAAGAGGTCCCGGGTTCGAATCCTGGTAGGGGCAAACTTTGTGATGACCACAAATGTTTGTTCCCGAGTCATGGTTGTGTATATGTTTATTTAGTATATTTTCGACATTTATATACATAATTATATTAAAAATATGTCCGTCATCTAGTATCCATAACACAAGTGCTTAGGCTACTTACTTTGGGCTAGATGATAGGTGTGAGTGTAAAAAAATATTTATTATTATTATTATTATTATGAAAGTGTGACGAATTAACTTTGTAAAGAATGTAGGTACAACAACCCCGGTGTGCGAAGTTCCGAGACCTCCACGTGGTGCACCCTGGGCAACGTCTGTTCAATGGGTCGGAGCGGCACTGACTTTCCGGGCAGACGGCTAACTTCGGACTTCGGGTCGTAGGTGGTCTCCAATGGTGGTGCCGGAAGAGGCAGCGCTGGCTGGTCGATGGGAGAGCCTGGTGCCTACACGTTGGCGTCGGCTCACCACCTAAGACGTGGTGTTTGCGGCGTCTTCCGGATGGTTCGTATTTGGTAGGGGGCCAAAGCGTAGACCATAGCCTTAAATTTGGCGCTGAGTTTCATCCGGGCCTCTTTTGACACCACTGTTGGAGACGTGCGTGAGGCCGCGTCGGGGCACTTGCCCGGCGGTCACCAGGTGGAGGGCTGCGTCGGGGCGTTTGTCCGGCGGTCGGCAGTTTTCTCCAGTGGCGGTCGCGGCTCGTCGGCGGGCGGAGTGTGCGGACTTGTGCTGGGAGCTGTCTGAGCAGTGAGTGACAGAGCCCTATGTGGAGGCACACCACACGAGGGGTATGTCCACCGCCCAGTGCCGCACAGTGTCTTGGGCAGGTCCGATGCATCGCCCGCCGGGGGATCGCGATCGCCACTGGAGGAGACGGCAGGAGATAGCGGTCGTGTCGGGGCGTTTGTCCGAAGACCGGGGGGTGGGACCACGTCGGGGCTTTAGTCCGGTGGAGTCTAGGAGGGCCGCGTCGGGGCATCTGTCCTGCGGCGTTAGGTGTGACTGCGTCGGGGCGCTTGTCCGGCAGTGTAGTTAGGGTGAGGGAGCCTGCACCCTCTAGCTCCCTCAGGGGCTGGAGGAGGGGTTCCGGTCGTATGGGGGCCTGTCTTGGAAAGATTCCTCTTCGGGTGAAACTTAGTCAGGACAGGCGGGTCCTTTGTCCGGTGCAGTACGCTGGTGTTGGACATTGGACTAGGGTAAACGGTGCACAGAATAAGCCCGAAAGGGCGGGCGCAGGTGGCTGTCCGACATATGATGATGACATATCCTAACGGATGACCCCGGATGGCTGCCATAGTGTGCTTTGGCTGGATGCCCGGAGAGTATGTTTAGTGGTGTAGTGGGGGAACGCCTCTACCCCGAGTCCCAGATACCTCTGTAGTTGCACCGTACTGCAGGGATGATGCGTAAGTTACAAAAATTTCGTAGAATACTTTGTCCTGATGCGGGATACGAACCCGTGTCCTCTGCAATCTGGGAAGATACCTTTTGCCATTCGGCTATAGTAATTTTTTCTAACATTTTAAATTATATAAAAAAAGCAATTCATAATTACAATCACCTTTGACCTTTCCGGTGAGATGAATGATATAGGGGCAGCCGACAGCCACTTCAATACTATACTTGTTTCGCTTCGTGTTATCTCATCAGTATCCTCATACATTATGCCGGTCGGGTACTCATGAAACGGCCTTTTTGTAACGGGTAACCTTATCACTTAACTATAACATAATGTAGTTTCGACCTAACATATATTACTTGCGATCGTGAAACGCAATGTCAATGAAAATGTCTTGATATTACCTAAGCTTTTTAAATTTCTACGCACTTCACTATAATAGGTACTACTTTATTTTTACAAGTCCAACGTCTTATAGAGGATACAAATTTCAGACCTGAAAACCTAATTGGTCTGCACTCATCAACTTTATCTAAGGTTATTTTATTGACTGTACTTTTATGTACTTTTAAGCCGAGTGGTGACGGCAGAGTAGAATACAATTGTCACCTCCCTAAATCTCTCCCGTGGGTGACGTACAAGGCGACTAACGATAAATCAATTATGAGAAATGGGCAGCAGCGTTCCTCTTATGCCACTTAGCAATGTACTGCGACTTTTGTGCCCGATTGGTGAATCGTGGGTGCTAGTTCACTTCTGCCTACCCCTTCGGGGATATAGGCGTGTTTTATGTATGTACTTTAATGTTGTATCGGCGATCATTCTAAATATACGGACGATTTTTATGTAATTTATTCAATGTGGTAAAGGATGACCATATTTAAGTAATCATTGTAAAACTACAAAGAGTATGTCAGTATTATAGGAATGGATGCTCATAGAACGTGAAGTAGGTGTACACAAAATCATCCTTAGACATTGTTGATGAGTGTCTATGTTACGGTAAGTGTGATTAATTAAAAATTATTAATAATTACCAACACTGATTAATAATTACCAAAATTAAAGGCAAAAGAACTGAATTATTTTCTTTTACCGGGATGTTCATGTGACAAACATACACGATATTTTGCGACATATCGTGATTTTACATAATACACACACACACGGTAAAATAGCACGTAATCCAAGAGCATAAGCCCCACCTTTTCGAAGTGCCAACGGTCCAAACTCACCTCAGACTAGAGGTACACAATTTGCCTCATCTTGTGAAGTCTCTTAATCAACATAAGGCCATTATTTACGATATCAGTTTCGGTGCCGCTTCACTTTATCTATCACGAAAATGGCCACACTATTATTCAGCGAGCGGATAAGCCCACTTTGAAACACGATACAAAAGGGACCCCATCAAAATTCGGGGCCCGTCAGGGGCCTTATTTATCATTTTCCGCAAAATTTTCACTCAAAGAGACACATTAGGCGGGGCGCAAGGCAGGTCAGATAGCGGATAGTGGGAAGTAGTGACACGGGGTGTTATCTCAGACAACGATGTTTTCTCATGACGTATGACATTCCACTCTGCGTACATACATTGATGTGACACTCTCTCCGTTCCTCGGTCCCCCATGATCCGTTCGATTACTTTTCGATTCATTCATTCATCAATAATAATTGTTAGCGGATTGGGGTGTGAGTGGATTTTGGAGACTATTGTTATGGCCTTGCTACGCACTTCTCTATTCTCCCTTGTACACACAGGTTTCCGATGACGATTCATAAATAATTATCAAAGTAAATTAAGATTAAATTTGATTTTAATCACCAGCAAGCACCCATCCAGTGTGATGGGTGATATGAATCAAAAGGGAGCATGGCTTGATGACGTCTGACTGACACAAACGGAAGAGGAAAGATAAATAGTTATTTCTATTTCGATAACCTAGGAATATGGCAGGAAGATAAAATATGATGGTCATCAGCAAACATTGATATGACGAATTACAAAGCAGCGCATTTGAAACTTTTTGTATTGGTAATGGAAAATGTTTTTTTCGTTAGCTAAAGATAAAGTTTAAGATCATTATGGTAGTTTGTATTAACAACATAAATTATTATAATATATTAGAAATAATCGAGAAAGCAACAATTCTTTAATATCTTTATTAATTTTAAAAATCAGAGTTCTTTTTCAGCCTACTGGTCTAGTTAGCGGGAAGCTGCTGAATGTAGGTTGCCTTTGCTCAACAACGGCGTATCTCTGCTCAAATTACGATGACAACACTTAAAATCTAAACCCGCTCACCTTCCATAACATAGAACTAGCACTAAGCCGCTGTATAACATTGAAACACTTTATATTATGCTAGATAATAATAGAAAGGTTAAAGTTTCCCTTTTTGCCGAAATAATGTCCACCCGACTGTGGGTAACCAGCAAAACATCGTGAGGTACTCTGTAATTAATTAGCGATGTGGTTATTACAAAAAAAAAATGAGGTTACAGGGGCATAAAGGGTACGTATTTAAAACGAAATAGGTATGTGTACTTATTAATTAATTCTTCCGAGTGAAAACCTTATAAGACGTTTTCTAACCACAGTATTCGTTGTACTTATTTTTATAACATTTATATTATTACTGTTTTCACCCGCGGCTTCGCTCACGTTAATGTCGGTTATTATATAGCTTCCTCGATAAATGGACTATGCAACACAAAAGTGTTTTTTTAATTTGAACCAGTAGTTTCTGAGATTAGCGCGTTTAACCAATCATCCACAAATAAACAAACTCTTCAGCTTTATAATATTAGTTTGATAAAGATTAAAAATAAATTGATACTACTGTAGTGTAGGAGACATTAGATTTAATGTCAGCCCTGCGACAGTTTTCCGCAAAATTGCTGACCATGTCTGATGGAAAAGAAATTCCTTTCGCCACTCAGTGAACTGACGTGGTCAATAAGTTTAGAAGTCTAGTGGCAATCTGGGTGGACTGCGAAAATTGGACGTAGAACGTATCAGCTGCATGCTGATGCAGCGAACAGTTGGAAGGCGGCCAGTATCGTGTAGGCTGTGGCAATCGCTTACTCTCCTCACCCGAACGTACTGACTCGCATTGGGTAACGGTGCTTCTACACGTTGCAAGTTGCTGGAGCAAGTTAAGGCGCGAGTTGTTTGCGCAAGCAGCATGCGCATATTAGTTGATCAGTGCATAAACAAAGGCATGGGATACTTGCGCAAGTTACTTGGTCGATACACGCAAGCTGCCCGCGCGAGTACTTTACGTTTGGGTTTTGTTCGTTTCAGCTGTCAGCATAAAATAATATGTCTGCGCAAGCAACCCGCGCGAAGTGAAACATGGGCTACGTATGCGCTTGTTACTTGTCGCTGGACTCGCTGGAATCGTTTGCACGATGCATATAACCTGTGCCGTGTGGTGACGGCAGAGTAGAATACAATTGTCACCACCCCAAATCTCTCCCGTGGGTGTCGTACAAGGCGATTAAGGATAAATCAGCGGTGAGGAATGGGCAGCAGCGTTCCTCTTAAACCACCTAGCAATGTACCTACTGCGACTTTTGTGCCCGATAAATGGCAATAGGCTCGCCAGCTATTACATGGGACCTAATATAATTGGCGATACGCGGGTGCTAGTTCACCTCTGCCTGCCTCTTCGGGGATGTAGGTGTGCTTCAATATGCGCAAGCTACATGCACCGTGTAAAAGCACCATTAGTAAGGAGCATTTACACCGAAGATAGCTTTTTCAAATCCTCTAGACGCCAGGGTCTAGACAAGAGGACAATCTGGAGGTCTACTCTGAAACTCCGAACGATTAACTCACATCTATCCATCTTTCTCACGCCACTGCGTGTTAAAATAAGAGCGACAAAGACGCAAAGACTCGATCGAACGAAATAAACTTCCAGAGTAACGCCTCAGAATCTATTCGAACGAAAAGACCATAACATAGAATACCACTTCTTCTTCTTGTTTTTGCCCTGTTCCCAGTCTATCGGTCTATTTTGGCATTATGTTTCCTCTTCTATTCATATAGGTCAGGCGTTATCAAACCATTCACTCACTACAAAGATTTTGGTGGTTAGAAAAAGAATTTCGAAAAATTATGATCTTGAGGCGGGAATCGAACCCGCGTCCGCTGCTATCCGGGCAGGTGCCTGACCGCTCGGCCACCCAAGACACTCGATTCCCGCCTCAAGATCATAATTTTTCGAAATTCTTTTTCTAACCACCAAAATCTTTGTACTAATTTTTCTAACATTTATATAATGTTAAAATTAAAATCGAATAGTACATTCACTCACTCTTCACGATTCATATCATCCATCACACCGGAAATGTGCTAGCGGTGTATGAAGGTATAGATGGAGGCGGAAAAGAATATGATGTTGAGAGATTGATGAACGGAGAGAGTGATTGGGATGACAACGTTCCAATCCATACTGCTCAAGGCCTACCTAACAGCAACCCTCTTTGTGTGCTGTTAGTGGTGGATTGGCGTCCACCATGTGGGTTCTCTAAGCTGCTTATTTGTCTACACCGGGCAATCTCTCTTAGTAGACTTTAACGACACCCCTGGGATAGCAGTGCTGGCACAATCTACTTCATTTTTCGCTCGCAGGCCAGCATAGAAGACTATT
Source organism: Cataclysta lemnata (assembly GCA_963931975.1). Lineage (NCBI taxonomy): Eukaryota > Metazoa > Arthropoda > Insecta > Lepidoptera > Crambidae > Cataclysta > Cataclysta lemnata. The sequence continues at coordinate 13,351,960 of OZ008355.1, forward strand.
GAATAACCCTGTCGAATACCATACATACATTCATACATTAATCACGCCTATATCCACGAAGGGGTAGGCAGAGGTGAACTAGCATACACGTTCCGCCAATTATGTTAGGTCCCATGTAATAGGTGGCGAGCCTATTGCCATTTACCGGGCAAAAAAGTTGAAGTACTATTGCTAGGTTGTATACGAGGAACGCTGCTGCCCATTCCTCATCACTGATTTATCCTTAATCGCCTTGTACGACACCCACGGAAGAGATTTGGGGTGGTGACAATTGTATTCTACTCTGCCGTCACCACGCGGCGTTGCCATCACCACGCGGCGTTGCCGTCACCACGCGGCGTTACATACATTAATCACGCATAAATCCCCGAAGGGGTAGGCAGTGGTGAACTAGCATACACGTTTCGCCAATTATGTTAGGTCCCATGTAATAGATGGCGAGCCTGTTGCCATTTATCGGGCACAAAAGTCGCAGTACAGACAACAACACGCCAGACTACCACAAAATGTTAAATTTTCTCAGTCGACTTTTGGCTCTACTGCCAACAAGATAAGGTTGACAAACGATTGAAGAAATTTGACAGTTTTGGCTAGTCTATAAGAGGAATGCTGCTGAATATTCCTCATCACTGATTTATCCTTAGTATTGTCGAATACCTTTAATATAATTATACGCAATCTATTCAAAGACCTTACTCTCATAACTTAGCTGGACAACTTAATAGGTAATTTTGACATGGATTGGCAGCCATTAGCGTTCCACCATTACAAATCCCAAGGTGCGCTTTAGCAAATAACACATTGTGAGCGAATCCCTATTTAAGTACCTATGATTACACATTACAGATGCTTTAGGTTTTGATAATTGCTTCCACAATCCGTACTTGTGGAATAATTTAACTGCTTGATTCGGGTAATTAATACGGGCTCTCGGTCAAGAAAAAATGGAAAGGATCATTGTGTTCATGATTGTTTGTATTGTAGACTACATCATGGAGACTATAATTGAACAATGTATACAATGCAGTGTTTGAACTTAAATGCAAATTATATTAACTCACATAAGTCAATACCAATATCTAAAAAATATAAAACTGAAGTTTATTAAGCAGTGATGACGGCAGAGTAGAATGCACATGTCACCACACCCTATCTATCCTGCGAGTGTCTTAGATGGTAATATGGGTAAAGACTGTAATAAGTAATGGGCAGCAGCCCGGTTGATGGCAATAGGCTCGCCATCTATTTTACATGAGACCTAACGTAACTAGCCGAAAATTTGATGTAAAATCACCACTGCTTACCCTTTGGGGATAAACAGATCTAAATTATGTATGTATGTAATTGTATTTATGTACTTTTTAGGAGAGGAAGACACCAGAAATAAAATGCCTTTCGATCCCCATGGGAGACCGGTACCTGACACCTTTATAAATAATGTAATATATTGTTATAATATATGTATGTACCCTCTACATACCAACATATCGCTCCACCCCATCAAACTTTCAAATGAACGTGATCTGAGGAAATTATGAGCATCTAAATTAAAAATGGCTTCTTTTATTTAAATCAACCCTGAGAGCGTTTTCGACGAGCTAGTTTTCAATCTTCACTTTACGTCTTCTCTTTGTAGCGTCTCCTGGAGACAGAAGAAATATCATTTCTCACGATTTATTGAGCTGAAGCACTCTCAAGTATGTACATAATAATATAAATCCGAGAGCTGTGCGCGAATTAAAGTCTTCGTTTCAATTCCACTTTATCGAGTTCTCTCATATTGCGCTGTGAAAAGTTTAATAGAAGCTCTTAGCAACATACTCATAGCCGCAAACAAATAAACAAAAAAATAGTTTACTTATATGTCTAGTCTTTTTATAACTTCACTGTAAGTGTCTCTAATTAACCAATTAAATACAATCTTCTTCTCTCTGCCCTGTTCCCAGTCTATCTGGGGTCGGCTCAGTATATTTCCTCTTCCATTCATATCGGTCAGATGTCATCAAGCCATCCACTCTCTTTAGATTCATATCATCCATAACACCGTAAAGGTGCTAGTGATGAATGAATTTATAGAAAGACCGATAAACGGAGAGAGTGATTGGAGTGACAACATTCTAATCCATACTGCTCAAAGTTTTGGCTTAGGTTTTACAGCCGGCCGCCTGCCTGACTCTAACCCTATTTGGGTATGCTGTTCTTGGTGGTTTGCCCTCCACCATTCGGGTGCCCCAAGGTGCTTTCAAGTGGTATCTGCACCGGGCAATCTCCTTTAGTCGACTTCTACGACACCCATGGGATGAGTCGGGGCTGAACTATTCTACGTTATTTCATATGACAATTGAACTCAGCAGGCAGTGTTTGTACATCAGTACCTTGTCTTTTATAGGTAAACAGGCATTATTTTAGTATAAAATGAGTGTATAATGATAGACATATTTCTTTTAGACAGCAATGAGTAATGGGCAGCAGCGTTCCACTTATCAATAGAAAAAAAATATTATCAGGCCTCCTACTACATGGGACCTAGTGTAATTGTCGAGACGTGGGGGTAGTTTGACCTGACCTCTGCCTACTCCTTCGGGGATAAATCAGGCATTTTTATGTATATATTATATGTATGTACTAAGTTCTTTCAAAAGATACCCCAGGAGTACTATGCAAATACCAGGTCCTCTTTCTTAATATTATTAATGGGGAAGTTTGTACGTTGCGTTACTCAATAATGCAAATGAAGTTGAACTAACTGATTTGAATAGAATTTGGCACAAAGATACGAAGATTGGAGTGAATGGAATGCTATTTGAAAAGGTTTTTGATCAGGAAAACTTCTTCTACGTATAGCACCCTATACCTAATTAACTTATTTGAACAGCTGATATTTGCGCACTTACTGCCGCACTCAGAGACGTCAATTAACGTTAATGAGTATTTAATGTCAATTCATAACTAGTCGCTGTTCTTGCTTGGTCCAGATTTAAGAGTTTTTTTGACATTATGTGCTTATTAGATAAAGTTAATTGACGTCTCTGTGGCAATTTGATACACAAAGTATATCAAGCCAGAATGTGAAAAAATAGTGTATCTTTGAGAAATATTAAATATTAAATACTTAGAAGCGCTCGACATATTATAATGTGATTGCGTAAACTAAGCAATGTTCCCTAAGGCCAGTCTTTGGATGGGTGGCTAAAAATTTACTATTGCGGGTTCCTCCGTGCTTCGGAAGGCACGTTAAGCCGATGGTTCCAGCTGTATCTGCTGTCTAAAATACCCACCATTTATGAAACAAATGTGATCAGTCTCAAAATTTCGGCAAAACAAAAGTTAATTCGTAATTAATTTGAGAATAGTTTATTTCCTAAACTGATAAATTCTAAGAGCTGACAATTTTGAGTTAGCCTAGCCTACTTGGAAAGTTTCTAAAGAAATCTTTATGCTAAGAGGAGAAGCAACTCTACGAATAGAATATTATATTTTGTTTAGTAATTCAGTTTCTTAAATCCAAATAAGAAAAACTTAAAAATGTGTCGAAAGATTTTAAAATTAAGTTTTATGGACATGAATTAAAAACACACGTGTTTTACCAAATTTACTTTTGAGATTTGTCGTTTTTAAAATGTTCGAAAAAATATTATTTAGATGCGGGACTTGAATCCGCGTCATCTGCCGAGTAGTATAGGCATTTACCCGGTTCGGTTCCTGTATCAGGACTAAAATTTTTCGAACATTTTCGACCCACAATTTTATTTTTGTATTTTTTCTAACATTAAGTAGCTAATGTTCTAATAAAAATCAAAATAATATTCTACAGTCGTACTCAGAGACGTCAATTAACGTAAAAATGAGTAGTACTTAATACAAAAAATGTCAATTCAATGTCTAGCAAAAAGGACTTATGACTGTGTTTAAAATGGTATAGGAAAATGTCAATTCAATTTCTAGCATAAACAAGCCTTATAACTGTATTTATAATGGCATTATTAAAATCCACAATATTAATTGTAATGTTTGCTCCTTTACAGGTCGCTGATGGCTGAATAATGTGAGTTGGTGAAAATAAAAATAGTAACTGTGAACGAAAATAATTAATAAAATATTTAGTTAAAAGCGTCCATTATCTTGATACAAACGAACAACTTAAATTAGTAGATACCGTCCTAATGGTCAACGTGAGCGATTGTACGTCGTTAGCTCAAATTTTAATCGACACGCATGTCCAAAATTACAGACCACTTTCCTTTTTAGCTGCGGCTCTAATACCTCCTCGACAACCAACTCTATTCCGTGAGGCATACAGTTGAAAATGCTGTATGGTTTGCTGTACAAAAAACTGTTGACGACCTACGAATCGATTAGACACGATGTTTCGATAGTTTATTTTGTGTATTGGTCATGGTTCGTGGGATGTTGGGATGATGGGTTGCGGTAGGTCTTGCTGGGTGGTAATGTACCCGGTGTTACATTAGATATGGAACAGAATATGATTAATGACAGTCGACCTTTGGCTACTGCGAGTAATGTTGGTGTTAATGTTTTATCATAATAGTTACTGTTGAGAATGCTATTGCTATGTTTAGGTGCTTTATTGATGTTGGGGCAGAGGTAACAACTACACAAATTCTTCAAATAACAGTTTTCTAGCCGTCATGAAAATCGACTTTGAGCCAGAAGTAATAATTTCATGCAAAGCAAACGATTTGTTATTTTCTAAAATACCTTTATTTAAAATATCGATTATCGTCAATTTTTTAATGGAAAAATAATTAGATTATTAGAATAACTTTCGACCTGTTTAAGGGTGTACCTTGATCTTGATCAAAATGTATAGAGAATATGGGAGAACTTTGTGCTTCAAATATTTAGTTAGTAATGAAAATGGGAAAAGAATGGAGAAAGCTATTTACGAAATCTCTCATAAACTACCACCAAGTTCAAAATAAACACGTAAAGCCCTATGTTGTGGAAACTAGATGACAAGTCAATACAATACAATACTATATAAACCTACAGATACAACAGAAACATATTGACATCATACTACATAAACATTCTAATCAAACATGATTCATGAATACCAGACTGTTTATAGAATCAACATTTCGGAGGGAAATTTCTTCAGGAAGGTCACTGGATAAAATAAATCACCAAAAACCCAAAAGGACTAAATACATACCTACATACATAAATCCAGCGTTTCTCCCCTGAAGGATAGGAAGAGGCGTTTTAACATCCACGTTTCGCCAGCTTATTTGAGGTCCCGTGTAATAGGGGGCGAGCCTTTTGCCATTCGCCGGGGACTTTCATCACAGTAATTTGCTAGACGGTGTACGAGGAATTCTGCCCAATCCTCGTTATGTTATAACTTTACTGCCGCACTCAGAGACGTCAATTAACTTTAATGAGTATTTAATGTCCAAAAATGTCAATTCAAAATTAGTAGCTATTCTTGCCTGGTCTATGCCTCTATGGTCTGTATTTTTTTTTTTACATTAGGTACTCATTAAAGTTAATTGACATCTCTGAGTGCGGCAGTTAGTCGCCTTGTATGACACACACAAGAGAGGCAGGGGTGGTGACAAGAAGGGAAAAGTATGTCCACTACGAGATTATTTCGACTGCCCCCAGGAGACCATCCAATATGAGAGCGCAAATATTCCATATAGTTCAAATTAGCATATAAATACGCCCTGCGGACGCAACAGTTTCTATTTTAATAGATAAATAGGATTTGGTGTAACTTTTCTTCCCGGATTATGTAAATTAAATATTATGTCAGTTTAAAGTGTTGTAAAATTTATTTTGTTGTCTCAATTGTCCTTATCGATATGTACTCGTATATTAAAAGAAATATTGCAAAAAAAAAAAACAATTTTCTTTGTAATGATTCCGGCAGTGCAAAAAAACATACATTATATAAATCACGTCTGTATCACCAAAGGGGTAGGCAGAGGTGAATTAAGCCATGTAATAGGTGGTGAGTCTATTGCCATCTATCGGGTACATAAATCGCATTGGTATAAGAGGAATACTGATGCGGCCTCAATCAAAATCCTCAATCATAAATAGTGTAAAACATAAAAACATATCGACATTTACAACACAAAAAATCCGAGATAAAGCAATTGATAATGAAGTGAATTGTCTAAGTAGTTTTGTATTTATAATTGTATTTAATGGAAGGCCATTATTACTCGAGGAACCATCGGCGGAAATAAATTTAATGAAACATCTAACAAAAATCAAATTTCCTTCCAGCAAGTGGAATTTCCAGTTGGACCTTACGCCACGGTGGTAAGGTTCATTTTTGGGATGGGGTTTGTAGAATGGGATTGCCGATAACATATTTTTGGGGTAACGGAGAACAGTAATTTTGGAAGCAGCTACTTACCGCGTAGTCCCGTCGCATTGGGCACGCGTCTATGTCATCAGCTGAAGCGTGAGATTGGAGTGAATTAAAAGTCAGACAGGTGCTTAATAGTTTGAACATCATGACAAAGAAAATTGAGACATTACAAAGAATATTGTGGCTACAAAAAGGTCGAAAAACTGTAGTCTTGATGCGGGAGAACTTTTTCTAACCACGATATTGCATTATTGTAATATTTTTGCTAACATTTATGAAATGAAAAATTAAGCCATATTTATTTAAAATATTGTCTGGACTAGTGAATTGATCTGACGCAGGCAACAGAATACCTTGCCAGGTGGCAAACGGTACAACTCTGGAACAAACGTCAATTTTTGGCAACCATTCTTATATATTTAGACATGACGGTCGCCATGCTGTTTTCTTTGTAATACGTCAGTTTAATACATTTACCCCCGAATACAGAAACGCTAATCAAAGTTTGAGACCTGCTTAACATTTAATTATAGTCAAAATTGACGTTTTTCCATACAAATTCTGACAGGTAATGTCCACTTAACTTGATAAGCAATCCCCAAAATTTGAGTAGGGTTGTATTCGTGGGTTACAATCTTCAATATTATATTTTTTCTATCTTTACAATCTGACGTATTTTTCTTTGCCACCTCCTTATTGATTTTCGCAAAATGTTATCTCCATTGTAGTCTAACTTGGCAATTGGAAAATCTTGGCAACTTGGAAAAAGGATGGCGACGATCCCTTATACCGCTTCTAAGATTCTCCTTTAGCAGAAAGTCTAAATTATTATTTAATTTAACCCTCCCCCTTGTTAATGTCACCAACGAACGCCAGTTCCCGTGAATTGCACCAAGCCCTATAATTACTCCATGATTCTACTTTCATTACCCAAATTAGTCAGTTTTACAAATTGCGTTTAATTTTTATGAGCCCAAGGTTGATTTACAAAAAGCGGAATTTAATTAACAAAATCGATTTCACTGTTCAAATGCCACGAGTGTGTTTCGTCTCGTTTCGTTTGATTGACGCGATGTTTATTTGTAACTGGTTTTTTGGTGTTATCACTGTGTTATTGGTATTTATCGGGTCTTCTTCATATTGTATAACTAGTGGTCTCCCGCGGCTTCGCTCGCGTTAATGTCGGTTGTTATATAGCTTTCCTCAATAAATGGACTATCACAAAAATAATTTTTCATTGTGTCCCAGTAGTTTCTGAGATTAGCGCGTTTAACCAACCAACCAACCAAACAAACAAAAAAACTCTTCAGTTTTATAATATAAAGTATAGATTATTCGATTTTTAATTTTAACATTATATAAATGTTAGAAAAATTAGTACAAAGATTGTGGTGTCTTGGTAGTGTCTTGGTTGGCCGAGCGGTCAGGCACCTGCCCGGATAGCAGCGGACGCGGATAGCACGTTCGATTCCCGTATCAAAACCATAATTTTTCGAAATTCTTTTTCTAACCACCAAAATCTTTGTATTAAGTATAAATATAACGTTACGGTAGTGGCAATGGAATCGAGGAGCGATCGTGAATGTAAGATTTCTAGTACTGTGTTACGTTCAAGGCACGTTGTTGTGACGGCAGGGCGTCGCAGATGCTGGCTTCGGCCAAGAGGTCCCGGGTTCAAATCCTGGTATGCGTAAATATTTTTGTGATGAACAAGAAATTGTCTTCGAGTCGAGTACGCCTTAATTTTAGCTTGATAATAGGTTTCACAGAAAGAAATATTTATTTATTTATAGTGACTGGTATGTAATGATTTTTTATTTTATTTCTTGGATTGTTTTACTCTTATTTATTGAAAGTTATTTACATTGTTCTCATTATTAATAAGTATCTCATAATGTTTCGAGTCGACTGTTTTTATAATAATTTTAAATGTATTTACGTGTCTTCACCACTGCCTACCCTTTCAGGGATACAAAGGCGTGATTTATGTATGTACGTATTCGGTGCAATAAAAATAAATAAATGGTATGAATAAACTATGTAAGACATATCAGAAATCAACAATCGCAAAGAAGTTACTGAATCACAGAGCAACCTTTATCCACTGAGATTATTCCGTCTCATCGACTTACTAAGAGCTTCAGCGGCTAAAGCCTTGACTGGTGTTTTATTTGTAGCATTTCAGCAACATGCTGCTAAATCTATATTTAATGGAATCTGGAACGGTATTTATTTACTTACAGATAAGTCTTCTAAATCACAGTATCATTCTTTTTTTTTCTGGTATGGTAATAATTATGGTATCCCATACTGGACAGTGAAAAGCCAAAAAATAAACTAAAAAGCGAAAAAACACTTATCATCTTCGATGCTACAGATTAAAAATTAAGTAAATAACCTAAAGGAAAGGGAAAGAACACAACCTAACTTAGGTCTCAGGTAGAAGATCGGCTGTGAAACTTAAGCTATAACCGTCATATTTTGTGAGTAGGAGCTTTATAGATATTTATTATTAAAAATCACCAATAAGAAGTGGTAGTGGTCACTATATAACACTAGTATCTCATTTACAAGACTTACTGTCGCACTCAGAGACGTTAATGAGTACTTAATGTTAAAAAATGACAATTCAAAACTAGTCGCTATTTTTTCCGGGTCTACATTTAAATGAGATTTTTTGACATAAAGTACTCATTAAAGTTATTTGACGTCTCTGAGTGCGGCAGTTTATTACTTAACTTTAGCAGTCATAAATAAATGATAAATATTTCTTACACATACACATCAGCTAGCTTTAAAATAAGCAGCTCTGAACCCAGAATCCATTAAATCCGAAGAAACTCTAGAATCGATGTACTGACTACTCGATCAAAAAACAGTAAAATAGTTCGTATATTTAATTGAGACGACACCACAAAATGAGTGATTTCAAACTAAAACGCTACAACGTTGCACAAAGTCGTATCAAAACCTGTTTCTGGTCCATCAACTGGACCAACAGCGTCAGAACCGGAAAGATGTCACCCTAAAACGCCAGAATTATATAAGAAATAATTCGAATACGCTCGAGTAATAATAATTTCGTAACGCTATTAATTTAGTCTATGAAGCCCCAGGTGTGTGATTATGATTAAATTTGGAAATGCTACAAACAGGTTCTCAGCCAGGATTGAGAGGCAAAATGTTTCTTTGAAGCCATTGATAAATTATTGTAAAACCAATACCGCGGCCGTTTGACACAATAACTGAGTAAATAGACGTCTTGGTTGGCCGAGTGGTTTCGGCATATGCCCGGATTGCAGAGGACGCGGGCTCGATTCCCGCATCAAGACTTTTTCTAACCACAATACATACATACATAAATCACGCCTATAACCCCGAAGAGGTAGGCAGAGGTGAACTAGAACCCACGTTTCACCAATTATATTCGGTCCCATGTAATGATGGTGAGGTAGCGAGCCTATTGCCATTTATCGGGCACTAAAGTCGCAGTACATTGCTAGGTGGAACAAGAGGAACAATCCTCATCACTGATTTATCCTTAGTCGCCTTGTACGACACCCATGGGAGAGATTTGGGGTGGTGACAATTGTATTCTACTCTGCCGTCACCGTGTGTTTCTGGTGCACCATCTAGCAAATAGCATGCGAGTATAGTTCCCGTTGAATGGCAATAGGCTCGCCCCTATTAGTTGGGTCCTTGAATAAGCTAAACCAGGTGGTAAAACATCCCTACCATGGATTCACCATGCGGGTGTCTGGTCCATAGTTTGGCAGAGGGGGGAATCAGTGGTAGCGCTTGGAACTTGTGACCCAAGTATAGATTTAAGAAACATGTCAAAACTTATACAATGTGCCGTAACTTACTATCTCATATTTAATATATTTTACTTGGTACAGAGGTTATTCGTTTGTCGTAATAATTATCCATAATCATCTAGTGGATTGATAAACCGATATTATGATGACTATGATATGATAACTCAATCTCTTGACCAGAATCAACTTTGATTATTATCTAAGCCTCTACCTTGAAATATTAGGCAGTTTGTCTGCCACTAACTCATATCCTTAATAGCGGTCTATTAATAAACATCTTCAACTGTTTTCGCACAAGTTCTGACTTAATTTAAGTTTGTAACTTTCAATAAGTCGCTCACATCACAAAGGACTGAACTTTATAAAGAGGTTTGTAACCTCACATCCTAATTTAGGTGTTCTTTCAACTAGTTTCCCTATAGATGTACTTTTGTTATCATTACAATTTTTAATATAGTACTCTTGATTTATTATATTGTTGAGGATTTATGATTTATGCCATTAAAAAAAATATGTCATAACCTATACAACTACTTAGTTTATTAGGATTTTATTAAAAATAATAACGTTTTAAGTGTTGGCAAGGTCGAGGCATGCGTATTGAGATTTAAAAAATTACAAATATTTATTTTAAAACTTTTAAGTGATTGGATTTTGCCTGTTACCCTCGTGAGACTAACCAAGACTCTCAATGTCCACTTACACTAATTCAGATAGTCTAAAATATTCCCAAGATTTGACATTCATTTTACAAAGTTTATCCTACAAAAATCTTCGGATCATGCGCTTCGGCTCAGAAATGCAAAAGTAACAAGGAATAATGTTTCTCTAAGTAAAATGTATGGTTGTATGTTTCGGTTAACGAAAATTATTCTGCATAGGTGCTTACAACAGGAAGTTCGAATCATTGAAGTTCCCAAAGAGTTTCAGGAAGACAACGAATCTCACTTGTTTTTACTCTTTAGTAGGATGTGAATTTTGGGCATTCACGGTATTTTGTTTTTGTTTAAAAAAGTTTTATAACGATTTTTAGAGAACATACATTTCTATTTAAAGGTCTGAATTTACAGAGGCTTCGCTGCCTCTGTAAATTGAGATCAGTTAAGGTCTGAGCATACGTAACGGGAAAACGGAGACGGGGCCTCTCTCGTACAAAAAGCCCCGTGTGACATATGTCACGGAGACACAGACGGAGCTTTTTGTACGAGAGAGGCCCCGTCTCCGTCCCGTCCTGGGTGGTGTTTTCCCGTTACGTATGCTCAGACCTTAACTGATCTCAATTTACAGAGGCAGCGAAGCTAATGAGGCAGTGGTTTCTTTTACTCCGACTTTCTTTCAAACTTACATTAGAAATTCTGTTCGAGTTATATCGAAAGAAGAACAGTTGAACACCAAAAATCTCTGATATTGACACCAATATACTTTGGTGTTCATTTAACCCTTTTTGTCAATTAGTTTAGATTATTATAGTGATCAGATAAATACAAGCCACATATCAATATATTAGAAATCCGTTTTCTAGTTTAACGGTGGAGTAATTGAAAGCCATCGGACTCCTGTTAAAAAGCAGTTAGTCTGCGTCGCACCTTTCAGTCGCTGATGATCAAAGAAATTCCTTCGAACTTAGCCATTTTCTGTCGAGTCGCTAACACGTTGTGACTGACCCTAGCTCCTAATTCGTTCAAAGTACGACCCTTCCGGTTCAAAGAAATCTGTCACGCTTAGGGCTCGCCACAAAAATCTGTTAAAGTTTCGGGTCAAACGTACGTGTAAACTAGCCTGTATGTGGAAGTTTGTGGAACCCGAGGCGTTATAACCTTTGTTCGTCTGATTGCTTTGTTCCCCCCGAGATCGAGATTTGAATTTATCATTAGAACGCTTCTTGCCTCCGTTCGATGCGGTGGTGGGCCAACTGAAATATTCAGTGGAAGGATTGTTCTTAGAGAATTTTGTTTTTGACGATCGCAATGCGGACGCTATGGAGATTTTCTCGGATGCAGCATGAAATTTTAAAGCGTTTTTGTCTGTAGGAAGAAGCGATTTACGTGAGTCACGATAGATTAATGGTATAAGGCAGTGCTATCGGTTATGGGTTGCGTAAAATAAATTGCTCTGTATTTGAGCTACCTTAAACGTCTTTTTCTTCTCTAAGCTCAGACATCATATTTGATCATCAACCGACAAAATAAGAATTTCAAAATATTAAATAAAGCTAGGCCTAAAACTTAAAACGTTAACTTTATAACTTCTTAACATGAATTATGTAGTAACTATCAATTACACATCTATACTTTGATTGGAATTAGATAACTAATACTTTTGGCTGTTTTACGAACTGGTCCTAAATCTAAATGTTCCACAAAAATAGAATATCCCTGTATTTTTTAATGAAACACCGACAGGGATTTACATTACATTTAATTACACATACACAGCATTTCCATCAGTAAAATTGACTAAAGTACGAAACTTTGACGGTCTTATCATCTGAAACGTCTATTAGTTAAATATCCAGGATCCATTCCCAATAAACATAAAAGAGCCTCAGTATACGGTCTAGATTTCGAGTAATTCGTGTAGGTATTTCCTTTGAAGATTCTATTCAACGTACCTGTGTAATAATACCGAAACGTATCGTAATATGTAGTTAAAGGTACCGGGTTACATATCAAAGACTTACGTCCATAATTATGTAATTCTTATATTTCGGTTTATCTGGTAAACAAGTTTTGAGATTGACGCGTTTGTGGAAAAGCTTGTCATCCCTATCCCTATGTTTATTATTGATCTTATGATATGGTCCTTTTTATCACGATATGAATGAAAGAGAAAACATATTGACCCCATTTAAAATTATCTTAAAATTCCCTTTAATTCACGGCTTACATTCATGGATATTGTAAAATTTTGGGTGCCTCAAACAGCAACACGATTATAAAGCATTTCCACAGATTTTTAGAAGTGTTGAAACAATATTATTGACTTTCAAGGATTCTGAAGGATTTCAATTTCGATCAGATGTAATTTTGTGGATGATTCCAAATAAACTACTATAGTATATAGAGTATTTAAGGATGTTCACTGATAATAGAATACTATATCTAACACCGACGCCATTGAAGTGAAGGCACGCGCAGACAGTATGGGACCGAATAATTTATGCTTGTTTATGCTAACGTTCAACTTGTGCGGATTTACATAAATTATAATAATTAAGAATATTATTATTTCTGGAAGAAACTTGTTTGCTCGCCACGTTATGTCAAAGTTTTTGAGGTTTATAACAAAATTTGTTGGTAAACAGCTGATAAAAATGTCATGTTTTGGATTGTGTTATGCTAGTTGGGGCCTTAAATATAAATAAGACAATACGCGGCTACTATTGTTATGGGGCTTAACGAAAATAGGAAAGATATGACAATACACATAATGTCGTAATAAATGGAAAAATTCTACTAAAAACACTAACAAATCAGATTTATATAAAAATATTTAAAGCTTAGTTAAAAATAAATATTTTCCGACTTGAAACCAATTCACATTATAACATAAAAACTTAAACAGTTATAACTTAAACATACATATTATAATTGGGAAACATGTCCTTAATGTTCTATATAATACTTATCGAGATTTATTTTTCCAATAACAAGGTTTTAAAATGACAAGAATGTGCTATTTACTGTCCGACCTTTGACTTTAGACCATGTAATTAAATTAATTAGGGTGCATATTCAACACCGGAAAAGGTCAACTTTATTACACGAAGCGAACAGATATAATTTTTGAGTTAATTTGATGAGCTTGTTAAAACGGTTGAAGGTTAAAAATCATAGCGTGTTTTGAAAATAAACGTTTGCTTCGTCCGTAGATATCCTATAACCGATATGATTTTTACTTAGACTTTGTAAATACTATCTTTTCTTTAACTATTGTTCCTATTTTGTCTATCTAATTATCTGGCCCATGTAGCTTAATCATTATTTGATTTTATAGATTGGGAAAGATGTCCCTATCTATAAAATTAAATAATGATTAAGACATCATTGGCAAATTGGAGACAAGCGTGTTATTTTATCAGTATTTTTTAAATTATTCTTCGGTAAGAACTTATACCCGCACTCAACCCTTTCATACATATTTTTTATATTCCACTACATAAATTTGTATATATTTTTGATACATTACAATGTCAAATAGGTAGAAAACGTCCAGTAATAAGCTAATCACACTTAATAAAAATCATTTTAGTTGTCAACCAATTCGGCTATCACCAGATGAATCCTCTGAAGCCCCGTAGTAGTTCTTGACCTCACACCGAGCCTACGGTATCATTAAATGTTGCAACAAATAATGAATTAAAGAAACTCATTCTAGCCCACATAACGAAGTTGATTCGCTATTTCACTCTAATGGTATTTTATCGACAGTAACTGTCTGTCTTGAAGCGCTTATTATACAAAGTGTATTATTTAGACGTTGAATAAAAATAATTAATGATCAGAGGAGCACCCACGTTGTGTTAATTACAGCTTTTTACAATCAACTTTTGTAAGGGAAGTGTTTGGATCGTTTGACTGCATCTCACCTGTCGTGACGTACGACACACTAAGATAAAAGTAAGGTACCTATAACTGCGTCAGTGGCCGACGTGAAATATGAATGTAGATATTAATCATTATCATCTGTCAGCACTTGTTCCTTGGTGTGAGAATGTGAACTGTTATAATACGCGAACTTTTCCACTATGCAATAGTCGTGACTACCAGTAATTTTTTTCGAAGCTCTGAAACATTATGTCGATCACAAAATGTGCTACCAGGATTCGGGAACTGGTATTTGTAGGCAGATAGCCAGCGATCTGATCCGACCAAACCAGAAGAAGGTTTCTTAAATACCAACATTTACCTAACCATGTTAGGTCCCGTGTAAAGTGCAAAAATATTATAATTGGTCTTTTGCAACGTCATTTTTTGTATTACTTTGTAAATAAAGTGCCGTGAACTTACAGAAGAAAAGAAAAAAAAAATAATTTAGGGGACGAACCTATTTTCATCTAAGGCGAACGTATACCACCCCTATAGCTATCTATAATTCATCGTATTTACTACCCAAAACCTCATAATACATCCACCGGAGAGAGTAGTGACAAAGCCATCACCTTTTTCTAGTTCAAACAGCACAGTCTTTTCTTTTCGGTAGTAATAATTTTTCATCGGACACGTTCCAATTAGTGTTTGTCAAGTTGTACAAAGATAAATTCAAACCCTTACTCCACTTCTGGGGAACCGGTAATTTGAGCTTTGATATCTCAATCGAACGTGTTAATGAAAATTAATTACTGTACTCGTTACGAGCTATCACTTCCACTTAAGCGAACGAATAAAAGCATTCAGACACAGCGCTGAGGCCACGAGCAAGTTTCTCTGTGACGCTAAAATCAATATTGAGTAATGAATTAATCTCCATTGAGATTCGAGTAGTATCGCGGCTGTAGATAATATTATCTCCACCACGTAACCGCGTTCAACTATTGAGACTGGAATGAGATTAAATTCGGCCTCCGGAGCTGGGGATTCGATTGCTCGGGCCGAGGTTGCGTAAACCAATCGTTATTCTCAAAACCCTGTTATTGGATGTGTGACTGAAATGTTTTATGGCAGGTTTGTTCCTGGGTATGCGTCAGTAGTGCTTAACTTAGTGGTATCTAGACCTGGGTGAGATAGTATGTTTTGTCATGTTTATGGTTAAACCCTAGCCCCCTTACTATAAGACATCGAGTCAAGTTTAAAACTGATGCTGTCACTTTTATTTGCTGAATGAAAGGCAGTTAGAAGACCTAAACCGAAGATAGTAACAAATTTGTAGTCCCGTATGTATTGAACCCGGGACATATAAGTTAAAAAGAACTTAACATCGATTCAAACAGCGCATAACCATTAGGTAATAAGATAAATCTTGGAACTTCCTATAACATCGAGGGTAAAACTACCGCAATTGGAACGTCAAGCCTTAGTACCTTGGTAGCGATCGCATCGGTGCGATTCATTGCGGTTCGCGTCGCAGTTACAGATTTAGGGCAGGTTGCAACTGGATGTAAGTTGCCGTTTCTCGCAGACTCACCAACCACAGGAGAATCAGAGGCTCTGTGAGGCTAAAGGCTTTCTGCGGCAATTATTCTTCAGGGACTATTTATATCAACAGCCATTCCTACTAACCTATCTATCTGCGGTTTTGCTTTACTAGGGATAGAAATATTTATCTGTCACTCGATTTTGCGTCCCTATAACCTATCCTCGGATAAATAATCCCATCACTATCCTATCTGTCGATGAGAGGATCTAACGGTTATCAGATATAAACTTTTATATGAAAATAATAGAAGAAGGTCCCAATAATCTTTTTAATGCTATCTGTCAGTAAGGACAGTTACCAGAGATAACCTTTCCGTCAATTTACCGATTTTGAGAGATAGCTTGATAGCGGCTTAGCTCCCAGATCCATAATATGAAATGAAATGACGTTTTCCATGCAACGAGCAACGGTTTCCATATGGCCTGTTTCAAAACTTTTCTATAAAATTATCTGCCACATAAATAAGTATTAAAAACATTATCGGTGATGTGTTTTTATATATTAGGTTGGGGAAAAAGTCTTTTCGCATTATAGTATGTATAAACTTGTAATAAAATCTCTTTGGCTATACTATTTGTATCTGGCTGGTTTTGAAAGTTTAAATTTTAAAGAACATAATTCCAAATTCAAATTAGGAAAATGTGTGATTTTCATTTGTTTTTCGTACCGCCAAGATGAGTGAATCTAATGAAGAAATTCGATACATTTTAAAATTTTACTACAAAAAAGGTAAAAATGCAACGCAAGCCGCGAAAAAAATTTGCGATGTTTATGGACCTAGTGCAGTGTCTGTGAGAGTAGCACAAATTTGGTGTAAGCGTTTTCAATCCGGAAATTTTGATGTCAAAGATGCACGTCGCTCTGGTTGCCCTATTACAGATAAAATGGATGCCATTTTTGAAAAAGTGGAGCAAGATCGGCATGTCAGTAGTTACGACGTAGCTTAAGAACTGGGAATTGACCACAAAACAGTTTTGGCGCATTTGAAAAAAACTGGGTACACAAAAAAGATCGACATTTGGGTACCTCACGAGCTCACTGAAAGAAACCTAATGAACCGTGTACTCATTTGTGATTCTTTATTACGACGTAATGAAACCGAACCATTTTTGAAGAAGCTGATAACTGGTGATGAAAAGTGGATCACGTACGACAAGAACGTGCGAAAAAGGTCGTGGTCAAAGGCCGGTCAGGCTTCACAGACTGTGGCGAAACCCGGGTTAACTCGCAACAAGGTGATGCTGTGTGTGTGTGGTGGGATTGGAAGGGCATTATTCATTATGAGCTGTTACCACCAGGCAGGACCATCGATTCTGAACTCTACTGCGAACAACTGATGAGATTAAAGCAAGAAGTTGAGAGAAAGCGGCCGGAATTAATCAACAGAAGGGGTGTGGTTTTTCATCATGATAACGCTAGACCT
Source organism: Cataclysta lemnata (assembly GCA_963931975.1). Taxonomy (NCBI): domain Eukaryota; kingdom Metazoa; phylum Arthropoda; class Insecta; order Lepidoptera; family Crambidae; genus Cataclysta; species Cataclysta lemnata. The sequence continues at coordinate 13,369,682 of OZ008355.1, forward strand.
CACACATCTTTAGCCACTCAGCAAAAATTAAGAGAGTTTGGCTGGGAGGTGTTAATGCATCCGCCGTATAGTCCTGACCTTGCACCTTCAGATTTCCACCTGTTTCGGTCTCTTCAGGATTCTTTAGGCAGTGTCAGGTTAACATCACGAGAGGACTGCCAAAACCACTTGTCGCGGTATTTTGACCAGAAGTCCCAAAATTTCTATAGCAATGGGATCATGTCCCTACCTACAAGATGGCAAAAAGTTATCGAACAAAATGGTACCTACATACTTTAGTTAAATGTAAATAAACTATATTATAAAATGTTTTTAATTTTCTTAAAAAATGCGAAGAAACTTTTTCCCCAACCTATTATTTTTGCTTAGTGACCTTGGACCTAAACATATTCTACTCTATAATAAGCTTAAACAATTGACCAAGTATATTCATCCGTCATCGAGTTCTGATAAGACACGTGCAGCTTAGTTTGGGCTAGGTGATAAGAGTGTGAGAGCGTGAGAACGATTTGTAATCTATTTTGACGACCGGTTTGGTCAAATGGTCAGTCGGTCAACGGGTTTGAATCCTGGCAAATGTTTGTTTGAAGAACATAATAGATTGTTCTCGACTCATGGTTGAATGTATTATATATACATGCTTATGTAGGATATTATAAATATTGATATAGGTATACTCGTTTATGTATTGTTTATATTCAATTTGTCCTTTATGTAGTTTTTAAGGGACTTTCAAAGCTAATTAAGATAAAAAAATATTGACTATGTATCTCTTTAAAGTTTAATTATAAACCTCCACATTCACATAATAGTTGACTAAAGTACCAAGTATCCATACTTACTTCGATCTATAACTGATAGGTGTGTGTATGAGACATTATATTATAATATATACATCTATTTACGTGCATTGTGTTTTTAACTATAACCTAAATAATAATAAATACCCTGTAATAGAAAGACAGTAAATAAGATAAATTAACGTAAAGTTATTTGCTTAGATACCCCGGAATCCTCCAAATTAGTCGTTTGTTTTTTGTTGGCTTCTGTAACGTTTACCACGGTCCACTAATGGAAAGTTGGGACGAAAAAATAATGTCAGCCGCATCCTCTGTGAGATAACGCCTTTAGGACACCTACACACGTATTCGGGACGCAATATTCGGCACACCAGGGCGCTATAAATTGAATACACATTTCCTGTTCCGGCTTGTCTGAATATTCTCGTGTATTTTTTTTTCTTGGTAATATTAGCTATGTCTTGTGCTCATGACTACCTTCTATAATTATATTCTTGTAACTTTAGTACTATGGATTTTTCCGGAGCAATGAAATAAACCTCCGTTAAATTGTTTTTATTTGTATTATTTGAGTCAGCAAACGGTCATTTGAGACAGATTTAGATGTTTACAAAAGGTTATTATTTTGATTTCTATGTCAACATTAAATAAATGTTAGAAAAATTATCACGAAGACATTTGTGGTTAAAAAAGTTAAAGACTTAAAGACGAAAGCGGAGGACGCGGGTTCGATTCCCGCATCAAGACTATAATTTTTCGAACTTTTTCTTACCGCAGATATCTTTGTGATAATTTTGCATTAGGTACAATACTAAGACTAATCGCTGAAGATTAATTATAAAGACGTTGCTACTTTAAAAGTTGGATTTGGCAAAATTTTTCGGAACATTCCTGAACATTTATTGAGTTTTAAATTGCTAATTAACTACTGCCTGGAACACACGAAACGGACACCATCGTCAATATTTCCAGATTTAGTCACAGCAAGGTGAGTCAACGTAACTTATTCTATGAGAAAATTTTTGCTTGGACGATTTGGTTGGATAAAATATAATGTCGGTGGCAGTAGGCTACATCGCTGGACAAACGAATCGATGGAGGTTTCATTTCAAGTTTACGACATCTCGATACGTAAGGAGTGGTGACACTTGAATTCTTTGGCAGTAGTTATGTAGTATATTAGAAAAATTGATATACATATAAGTATTGGTTATATTCAATTTGTCCGTCATGTAGTATTTTAATTAAATTTATTTGATTTTATGGACTTTTGCAGCTAATAGGTAAAGACTTAAAAAATATTTACTATGTATCTCCTTAAAAGTTAATGGTTATTGCTTTCCGCGTGTCTCATGGAGCTGAGATACATATAGAGATGACGAATAATATCTCTTGCTGAGGCAGTCCGTTTCTCCAGCTTAATATTGTAATCATAATTATTATCATAATGTTGTCAATGACCAAAGGACTGTGCTGTGTGGTGATGGCAGAGAAGACAATTGTCACCACCCCTGACTCTCCCGTCGTCACACAAGGCGTCTGAGAGGTATAATATAGCGAGGAATAAGCAGCGTTCCTTGGTGTGGCACCTAGCGAATTACTGTGATTGCATCCCATTGAATGGAAATAGGCTCAGCTCCTATAACATGAGACCTGAAATAAACTGACGGGTGTTAGAACACCCCTCTACTCTACCCGTTAGGGAAGAAACACGTGATTTATGTATGAATGTAACTGCCAAAAGATCGCCCCAAACTTGACATAAATACGTGGAAAAAATAATAAAAGCAAACCTTAAATAATTTAAAGCCACATTAACATAAATTGTAGTCTAATTACCATAAAACAGTTTACGATTATGTATGTAAAATTAATGTAACGTTTCCCCGGAGCCACGGAATTAATTAATTAATAATTACAAGCATCTTTGTTTGAATGTAAACGGGTTTCGGTTATAAAATAGTTTTGATTAATCGTCGCCATGTTTTGGCGGTAACTGCTTATTTGTAAAGGTAACACTTCAGCGTGCTGTGTAGTTGGTAGTTATTTAAATATAATTATTCACTAGGCTTCACACACCTATTTGTTTAAATAAGAATTTGAGACTAAATTATTTTTCTTAATTTCCATAATGTATGTCTATGCCGCGTGGTGACGGCAAAGTATAATACAATTGTCACCACCCCAAATCTTTCCCGTGGGTGTCGTACAAGGCGACTAAGGATAAATCTGAATATGATTAGGAATGGGCAGCAGCGTTCTCTTATACCACCTAGGTTAGCAATGTACTGCGACTTTTGTGCCCGATAAATAGCAATAGGCTCGCCACCTATTAGATGGGACTTGACGTATTTGGCGAAACGTGGGTACTAGTTCACCTCTGCCTACCCATTCGGGGATATAGGCGTGATTTATGTATGTATGTCTAGAACATAAGTAAGTTCTACACTGGAACGTGTGTCAAAGGCGGCTCTCACAAAATCTTACCAAATATAAATAACGGAGAAAGAAGTCGGGCTGGCGATGGTGAGTGTTGACATGACAGGCACAACACGTTTTCTTCCTTAACTATTCTCTCTCTTCCACCAAATTCTCATCCACTCCTCTCGCTATCATATCCTCTTTTACACAATCCATCCATCTCCACTTTGGTCTTCTACTTCCTTCCACGCTCATACCTAACATTCTTCTGCCAACATAGCTTTCATCTCTTCGCATAACAGACGGAACCCATACTAAGTTGCCTTAAACATAGCCAATACTTGTTCCTTTGACTGATACTCAGCTATTATACCACCATCATGATGGTGGCTATTGTCTAAAACACAAAAATCTTTCTGCAACGGTACAGCAGCGTTCCTAAATGGCTTCCATTGACTTAGGATCTCGCAGTGACATCAAATTAATACGTCTACCAAAGGAACAAAGGGGCGGCTTTGTGGCAGAAATTAGTATACCGAACTCGTCAAAGGCATCCTTTTATATTGCTTCTTAAGAATATAAGAAGTGCTTTTAATGAATTAAGGGGTTATTTTAGGAGGTACCTACAGGCAATAACACATTGGGCTATACAAAACTGATTGTCAACCGTAACTTGTTTGACATAAAGCACAAAGGCGATTGAGTAAATTTGACTGTCATTGATTTACTTTTTGTTAAGGTACACCAAAAGCTCACACATTAAATGGACATAAAAATCTGGTAAATGGGTACATTCTGATGTGTCCCTGCTTCCTGCCCCGTTCTAAGTATATCCGGCGTCGGCGCAATATGTTCCCTTTTCCATTCATACCGGAAAGGTGCTAGTGATGAATTAACGAGTGGGCATCAGGGCATGACAATTGTAATCTGCTCTGTCGTCACCACATCATCATCATCACCAGCCTTTTAATGTCCCCACTGCTTGGGCACAGCCTTCCCTATGGATGGAAGAATATAGGGAGATTGGGTCACAACCCACCACACTGGCCCAGTGCGGGTTGGTGGGTATTGACAACTGCATATGCATCCGGGACCAACTGCTTGACGAGCCTTCCGAAGCACGGAGGAGCTCGGGATAGTAAATTTTTGGTCACCCACCCAATGACCGGCCTCAGCGATTATTGCTTACATACATACATAATTCACGCCTATATCCCCGAAGGGATAGGCAGAGGTGAACTAGCACCCACTCTTCGCCAATTATGCTCGGTCCCATGTAATAGGTGGCGAGCCTATTGCCATTTATCGGGCACAAAAGTCGCAGTAGGTACATAGCTAGATGGTATAAGAGGAACGCTGCTGCCCATTCCTCATCACTGATTTATCCTTAGTCGCCTTGTACGACACCCACGGGAGAGATTTGGGGTGGTGACAATTGTATTCTACTCTGCCGTCACCACACGGCCAATTATTGCTTAGTTTACGCAATCACAGGTAAATCGCGCCATCGAGCTCCTTTTTGCACTTTGAATCCTAACGGCACTTTAAATGTTTCATCGATACTCATTTTATTTATCAAAACAGAAAACAGGCGCTTTTGGCAACGCAATATTATTGTACACAGCGAATGTATTGTTATGCATACACACGTCTGCAAAGGCCCTCCCGACAAATCCCCATTTCGAGATCGAAGGTTAAACGAAGCGGCTGCGTGGCTTCCGTGCCTCCCGAGGGCTGCCATAAGGAAGGCGGAAGTACGGAATAAATAAATAATCTTCAGCAACCTATCAATACATCATACATACATAATTCACGCCTATATCCCCGAAGGGGTAGGCAGAGGTGAACCAGCACCCACTTTTCGCCAGCTATGCTAGGCCCCAAGTGGCGAGCCCATTCCTATTTATCGGGCACGAAAGTCGCAGTACATTGCAAGGTGGTGTAATGCTACTGTCCATTTCTCATTGCTATTGAAACCCTTAGTCGCCTAGTACGACACCCGTGGGAGAGATTTGGGGTGACAATTGTATTCTGCTCTGCCGTCACCACACGGCACAGATCTTAGTGAGCTCTTATTATCCGAATACTCAACTGTTCTTTTAATCATATTCGATAGCGATAGTAAAAATAAGAAATAAAGTTACTTAGTTGGATTTTGGTAAAAATAAAATCTTTAATTAGATTGATCTTTGGCCTCCGCATCAAGACCCATAAATCTCACCCAATAATCAATAAAACATCTCATTTCGTCGATATTAAAACTTGTTATTCAATCGCAATTCAAATTGATAAACTAGTTGTGTGATTTGGTAACTAACATCACAAGTCGGTAATTTTCTCTTAAAGGTGTAGTTATCATTTTTATTTGAACTTTACTAAATGTCTGAAAAAATATTGCAAAGAAAATGAATTGTGGTTAGAACACGTAAAAAAAATTATGGTCTTGATGCGGGAATCGAACCCGCGTCCTCTGTAATCTGGACGAATGCCTAATACTACTCGGCCAACCAAGACGTTATATGCGTTATACGACATTGTATGACCAAGCGGTATAGGCATCTGCCCGGATTGCAGAGGACGCGGGTTCGATTCCCGCATCAAGACTATAATTTTTCGAACATAAATTTAAACATTGACCCCCTTATTATAAAACACAGACTAAAGTTTAAACGGTTTAAAATTGATGATAACTCTGTCTTTCATTCAGCAATTATAAGTGACAGCATTAGTTTTAAACTATGACAATAATAGGGAAAACGTGTAGGTTTAAAAAGAATAAGAATTTAGCTACACAAAAAACGAGAGTTACGTTTCGGAAACCATTAGGACGGATTAAAGAAACAAAGCAAAACGACTCCCGATAAAGAAAGGGTCACGTATCACCCCTTTAATGCGTCCAAATCGATTCCTGTTCCAGAATTTTGTCCCATAATTCCATGGGAATGGGCTGGAATGGCGTAATCTTCGCGCGGTGAATCCCAAAGCCTGCCCCTGATTGGATCGTCTCGATTTTATCGTGTTATCTCCGATATCTCGATAACAGCCGGTTTACCTTATGAGGTGAGATCGATGGGCATTTGCCTATGTCGGCGCTGAAACGAATAGAATAAGTTGGGAAGATTTGTGTGCTCAGATTAGATGGGAGCCTTGTATTTGTTTTGTGAGAGAATTGCGACGTACTTGTTCTGACATTGTTCATGTTACGAAAAATTTGCAAGCGAAGATAAGTCTACCAAGAAAAACAGGCCAAAATGTGTTTTAATAATTAATTCCTAGTCCTTGGTCTCATGCGTTTTGGTGAATCACGCCTAACTCCCCGAAGGGATAGGCAGAGGTGAACTTGCATCCACGTTTCGACAATGATGTCAGGTCCCATGTAATAGGTGGCGAGCCTATTGCCATTTATCGGGCACTAAAGCCGCTGTACTATTTCCAGGTGGTATAAAAGGAACGTTGCTGCCCATTCCTCATCACTGATTTATCCTTAGCCGCCTTGTTCGACACCCACGGGAGAGATTTTGGGTGGTGACAATAATTATTGTATTCTACCCTGCCATCACCACACGCCACCTCACGGCATATTATTATATAACACCCACGCAAAACCTGTGATTGGTTGTTTTGTAAATAACGACCTGTGTAGGTCCTACAACAAAAATAAACATTTGAATTCCCACAGTATATTACAATGGACTATTAACAAAACACAAACCAATTAATCATTCTGTAGAACAGCTACTAAGATAGATTTAGGCGGTGACTATAATAGAATTGTAATGATGTTAATTTTATTTTATTGTGTTCTTTTAAGCCTCCGTTCGGCGATTATTTAAATAACTCTGATTTATTAGTGATTCAGTTTGGTATAAAGATGATTTGGAATTGGAATTAACATTTTGATAATAGTTTTTTTATTACATGTTCAGCTAGTCTAACAAATGCCAAATGTTCATTAGTTGATTGGTTTACAATGCTGCTAACTTGTGGATCTATGTTTTTTTAATATTGTCATGACTGTGTATTATTTAATTAGTGTGATATAGGTATTAGATACATGTTAGAAAAGTAAAATAGTTACAAGAATAATGTTTTCTTATTCTTTTTCTTCTCTTTTGCACAAGCACTACACATTTGAAATAAAACAACTTTTACGGATAAGACTCGCGTATAATTAGGTGTTTGGCATATTAATTATTTAACCCGACGTTTCGATCACTTTACAGCGGCCGTGGTCACGGGGGGACTAAAGATGACACGTCGGGTTAAATAATTAACATGCCAAACACCTAATTATACGCGAGTCTTATCCGTAAAAGTTGTTTTATTTCAAATAGTTACAAGAAATTAAGTTACAACATTTTTTAATGTCTGAAAACACTGTCTTGTAATTTTTAGACATTTCTCTAAATTATTTTGTCCTTGTATTTATTACACATATCTATCGGTTATCTCTTATTTAGTACATAAACTTTTATGATTAATACATCTGGCTAGATAATATATGAATGTTTATGGAACATTTATTTATATTTGACATACTCATTTGTTAAGCACATTTTTATCCACGTCTTGTTTGTTTCCTTGAAATCCTTGTTGGTATCTCGGCATGGCATGTTTCTTTCATTTGTATTTAATATAATATATTCCCGTGTAAATAGAATTATTTGCACAGTATGTAGCGAATCAGAAATATTATAGACAGTCAACGAGACAATTTGTGTTTATTTATCAACGTTACACTACACTTTGTCTCAGGAACGAAAACAGCTCAGAAAAATGCTGGCTTTACGTCCTACGCTATCATTTATGTCAGCGTTTACGAGATATGAAATTTCTTAATTGCGTTCTTGCAACAATAAGTTTTATTGTCATCATTTTTGAGTACACAACGTTCTTAAGTTTTTTTGAGTTGCGTATTGAATGAGCGAGTTGTTTAAGCCCTTCGGTTTACATGAAAGAAATTAAAAAGACAGTTAAAATAATTCACAGCACAGGCAGAGATTACTTTTATCTATGTCTGTGCTGTGAATTCTGATAGGTCACAATCATGTGGGTGTTAACACACCTTAGTCCAACTAAATAAGGAGAAGATGAGTGACAAGAAAGAGAAGAGTGACAGGTCACATTGCACCGAATAAGATGTTACAGAGCCAAGGTGAGAAAAACGTACCAATTAACTTTGAGTCGTTAACTAATATCGGACGAGGCCACCTTGGTTGTTTTTCCAAAATTTCTTAACAGCTGGAGGATTATTTGATACCTTTTAGTACAAAATTGATTCGTGAATGTAAAAAATAACTATTCTCGAAATTATATACATTACGGCTTTTTCGCCAAAAAAGGGGTGCATTAAACCTACATAATGCCAACCTAATGTCATCCAACAACCCATGTAATAATGTACTGTCTTGATGAACATTGTGTTAGAGGTAGGGCTGGTGACAATTACACCCTGCTTTGCTGTCACCACGTGGCATTGCATAGTGAAAAAGCAATATTAAAACTACTCAAATTTATCTTTTAAATATGTTCTGTTTCCAAACAACCAGAAGATTACTACAATTAATAAGCAAAATACAGTTTTTGTTAAATTTTCACAGTATTTAAAAAGGTAAAGCTTAAAATCGATTACTGTGATTCGTTATACCTTCTAAGTGGTGGACTATTTAGGAAGTAATTATTATTTTAAAGCAATAATTATTATAAATATTTATTTTTCTGGTAGACTGTACCAGAATATTAAATATTTTCCACAACGTAAGTAAGCAAAACGGGTACTTATACCATTGCAATTAACAAAGAACCGACAGACGATCAGCAAACGTTAACTGTCTTTGAGGTTACCCCCAACTAACATTGGGACTACAAAGAGGCAATTTTAATCAATACTATTGTCTTCATTTCCGCATACAAATTCGGGGATTCACTAATGAATCGTTACCTACTCTGGCGTAGTGATGTGACTGTGCGATTTCTGATTTTGTTTGTGAAAGTTTAATTGATGTCCCACACATCACTGCCGTGTGGTGACGGCAGAGCAGACTACATACCATTGTCACCACCCCTCTCTCCAGCGGGTGTCGCACAATGCGACTATAGGCTAATCAGCTAATGAGGAATGGGCGAGGCTCTCTTAAACCATCTCGCAATATACTTCTGGTAGAAAGAAATAGGTTCTTCCTCTTATTATATGAGACCTAGCATAATAAATTGTTGAAAGTTGAAAGTGACAATTCACATCTGCCCACCCCTTCAGGAATAAATAATGATGCATTATTTATACATACATAATTCACGTCCATATCCCCAAAGGGGTAGGCAGAGGTGAACTAGCACCCACGCTTCGCCAATTATGCTAGGTCCCATGTAATAGGTGGCGAGTCTATTGCCATTTATCGGGCACAAAAGTCGCAGTACTTTGCTAGGTGGTAGGTATAAGAAGAACGCTGCTGCCCATTCCTCATCACTGATTTATCCTTAGTCGCCTTGTACGACACCCACGGGAGAGATTTGGGGTAGTGACAATTGTATTCTACTCTGTCGTCACCACACGGCATTTATTATTTATTGTATATCAATTATTATTTACAACAATGAGTCAACAAATTAATGTCTCTGCTCATCAACACAAACATGTCCCCACCGGTATTTGAATACGGAACCAATCGGCCAGCCAATGATCTCCACCCAAAAAAAAATCCACCCAAAATCCAACTGAACTGTCTGTCAAAAAAAAAATCCAACTAAACGCTCCGTCAAAAAATCGATAATCCGGTCCATCACTATTTTAAATGTACACTCGCCGCCGACGGTAACACTTGCAAAACAAAGGCCCGCAAAACTTTATCCCAAATCCGTTGGAATACAGTTCGCAAACAATACCGCACTGCTCACTAATGAATCCCGTCCATCAGTCCGTTTGTACGTCATTCGGCCGATACAAATTAGTGACAACGCCGTACGGAACCCTATTAATGATCTTCTCTATAAGGGCGGCGATACACGAGCCTGTAAAATGGAACAGTGGCGGGCGTGCTTGTTAATGGCATGTTGAAGTTACTGGCGTTTCCAAGATAAACTTGCATGCAATTTGCGCCCTTGCATGCTTGTTATTTGCAAGACGTATATACAAGCCAGTCAAGAGACGGTACGTGTCACTCAACTCACATAGTTTTAAGCTTTTTTGCATTTTTTTTTTAAATGAATGTAATTATCATTGTATTGCAATTAGGAGTAATTTAATTAGAGAAAAAAAGAAGAGGAAAAGGATTTGGTTGAAAGATTGGATTAGAAAAATTTGCAGTTGAAAGCAAGTTGTTGTCTGCTTACAGAAATGCAACAAGAAGATATAGATGGTAACAGAAACAATTTAAGAATGCTTGCTGCCAGAAAAAAATTCAGTCAGCTACTGGCATGCCGTAGGAAACCGGCTCCCTGCGTCCCATCCAAATCAAATTTTGTGCTATATACTTTCGAGGCAGATACTGGCATGCCAGTTAGCGTATACAGTAGGTGACATGTGCAAGTGTGCCTGCTATAGGCATGTGTATCGCCGCCTTATTGCCTACGAGAGTTGATTAATGCTCGGAAGCGTGTTAGGTTTTTTTTTTTAAATAAATGTTTTTAGAGCACCAAGTCCAGTCCGTTCGGCTCTTAATTGTACATTTGATCTGATCCGATTCGAAAAATATTGAGTTCCCCCAAAAATACATTTGCCGTTTGGAAATATTTCACTCCAATTGATGCTTTGATGAACATTTTTATTATTGGGCCCGATCGAACGACTCGGATCTTTGCTGGGGAATATTGACGAATGGATCGTTGTTTCATTTCTTTAGTAATCATAATAATAGAATGAATATTCTTTATTTGCAAAATTTGTAGGCACAGTGAGTAATTGTTACACATTTTAAATTGATGGGCTTATTGAGATAGGGATGTACGATAGTGTCCGTAATGGTTTTATATAAAAAACTGTATTACAGCCGCTGAAGCTTAGTGACGTCGTTCTTCTCAGAACAAGGCTCCCTAAATGAGAATAGGTTGACTTGACTCTAACAATTTCTAGAAATCAGGGACCAAAATATTAGATGGAATAGAAATGATCTAATTAAATCTCTTAATTTATTCATTGCACCTTCCAGGTACTTTTTAGGGAGGGATCTGCTTCGGGCGAGGCCTTTGCCCAGCAGTGGGCTTCTACAGACTAATAATAAAGAAATCATATTGTATTTTTCCCAATTACTAAATAAACATACATACATACATAAATCACGCCTTTATCCCCGAAGGGGTAAGCAGAGGTAAACTAGCACCCACGTTTCGCCAAATATGGCAAGTCCCATGTAACAGGTGGCGAGCCTATTGCCATTTATCGGGCACAAAAGTCGCAGTACATTGCTAGCCTACGTGGTATAGGAGGCAAGCTGCTGCCCATTCCTAATCATATTCAGATTTATCCTTAGTCGCCTTGTACGACACCCACGGGAGACATTTGGGGTGGTGACAATTGTATTCTACTCTGCCGTCACCACGCGCCTGTAATAATAAATAAAAACATTTATAAACATTTTTCGATTTATATCACTAAAGCGAACCAGCCACAATGGGTAAGCCGATTGTCTTATCATATATCAATAATTGCTTTTCATAATTCCCGTGGTCTTTGTCCGCTCCTGATTGGCTCTGGGGAGCAAATAGGCGGCGATAGCGGGGACAATCATTAATTATAGAGTCTGCACTATGAGGTTGATCGATTTGCATGAAATCGTCCGTCTGTTTACTAGAGAAGACTAATCAGGTTGAAATTAAATTTAATGATTTAAGAACATACAATCTTAAAACACGCCTATATCCCCGAAGGGGTTGGCAGAGGTGAATTAACACCCTAATTAAGTCCTATGTAATAAATATGTGGTGAGCCTATCACCCTCCGATGAACTAATAATAATAATTCTTTATTGACCAAGTATCTTACTTATCTGACGCCCAAACAAGAAAGTTACTTGAATTAAATTACATTACTAAAAATATTAATGCCGTATGCCGTGTGGTGACGGCAGAGTAGAATACAATTGTCACTACCCCAAATCTCTCCCGTGGGTGTCGTACAAGGCGACTAAGGATAAATCAATGATGAGGAACGGGCAGCAGCGTTCCTCTTATACCACCTAGAAATAGCAATGTACTGCGACTTTTGTGCCCTATAAATGGCAATAGGCTCGCCACCTATTACATGGGCGTAATTAATTAATAACATAATTGGCGAAACGTGGGTGCTAGTTCACCTCTGCCTACCCCTTCGGGGATACAGGCGTGATTTATGTATGTATGTACTAAAAATATACAAAAAGTTTTGAACAACATTAAGCGTGTTATGTCTGTGTGTGTATGTGTGTGTGGGTGTGTGGTAACTTAATTAGTTAATTAATCTGGAATGAGGATTCACAATATTGTCAGTGTTATTATCTAGACATTTAATCTAGACTTTCTCGTAGCGTCAATGAATATTTTTTTTTAATTTTATTATTTGTGTTGTAAAATTGAAAAGGTCAATATGTGAACTGATATTTAGCGAACCGAGGGTGTACTTGTACGTGTACTGCCTACATAGGCAGAAACTAGTTTATTTCAATTCAATTTTTTCAATTGTAAAACAGTTACAGCTCGAGTCGACCCTTAGATCTTGCCCTTTTCGATTCTAGTTGATAATGCCACACAGCCTTCGATGAGTTTGATGTCGTAGAGTTAAGCACGTTTTGTCGGAGATAACATTTTTCTTTTGAAGACAAACTTGCTTTTAGAATGAATAGAGTAAAAATATTTGAACTAAGAACCAAAGTAATGGACTATTCGTGTTTAAGTCCACGCTTTTATCAATCATTTAAAAACGTCTTTATTTTATGAATTTTGAAGTAGTTTGTGCATTTTTTAAATTTAACATAATAACTATTATAATAAATTTATCTGTGCTAATTCTGTCGCTGCAATACCTACATGTATACACAAAATACGCCCATTTATCCCGGCAGGGGTAGATTAATAGCCACGTTTCGCAAATTAGTTCTATGTTATAGCAGGTGGAACCTATTGCCATCTTGCGGGCACGTCTATCGCAGTACCTACATAACTAGCTGGTATAAAAGGAACGCTGCAGCCTATTTCTGCGCCCATTACTGTGTTAGAAAACTAAGTTGAACGGCGTCCATGGTCCTTTGAAAAGTTAATTTTAATCAGCCAGCTCCTCGCTTATTTGAACGAAATCAGGTAATATCGCAACTTTTCTATCACGTCAAAAATTGCCCACAAAACTTCGCCAGCGCTCGCGGCGCATAACCGGGCGTGGCAAATGAGGGTCTTACGTGACCACGCTCCGCGTATCAACGGAATGCTCGCTCGCTTCCCCAAAAAAGAACGCTTCCCCAAAAAAGTTCTGAAAGCATTTATTTCTGTGGAAATCGTTATCGTCAGATCGCGATGCCGAATAATGTCGAGTCATTTTTTCGCCTCAAACAATGTGTCCGTGTTGTTTGTTTAAGTGAAACGTTACATTTTCGTGCTAACGACCCTGGAATGCTGGATTGGTACGCCCACTTAATTAATGCAGCCGCTAAATGCCAGAAGCGACAAGGGTCTGTACGCGATAGCTGAACGCAATTTTTGTAAAATCACATATTGTTGATTTGAACTTTGACAAACGCTACAAGGACAAACGATGACTTTTTATGATGATTGGCTAGTTTCATGATGATGATGATGATTAGATATTTAGTGCCGTGTGGTGACGGCAGAGTCACTACCCACATACAATTGTCACTACCCCAAATCTCTCCCGTGGGTGTCGTACAAGGCGACTAAGGATAAATCAGTGATGAGGAATGGGCAGCAGCGTTCCTCTTATACCACCTAGAAATATACTTCTTTGTACGTGCCCGTAAGATGGGAATGGGTTCGCTCCTTATTACTTGGGACCTAAATATAACATTCTAACCTTGCCACCGGAATTAGGATTCAAAGGTCCCAAACTCTATCCCCATGGAAAATACTTAACTGGCGAAACATAGGTGTTAATCACTTCTGCCTACCGTAATAGCCGTGATTTGTGGATGTGTGTACATCTTGCTTTTTAACCGATTTGCCAGTACTCACATTATCTTCACCCCGTCTTCTTACTTTGACACCATATGCAAAAAAGAGGTTAAATCAGCTAACCCTCTTTGGGTATGCTGTTGTTGGTGGTTTGCCCACCACCATTCGGGTGCCCTAAGCTGCTTATTGGTCTAAACCGAGCAACATTCCTTAGACGACTATTACGGGATGAGACGGGGGCTGGCATATTCTACATTATTTATTTTGCTCCTATACAGCATGGAAGCCTGGTATTTGACATACGTCTTTACAACACTGGAAAACTTGCGAACGAAATAGGAAAGCACCAAGTCAATTATAACAAGATCGAAGATTAAAACTTGTCTTACTACCGAAATGTTCCAATTTCCTCTGCAAATTGATTTCCATTGAAACGGGCAGAGTAGTCATGGCAAGCTTTTCAATGTAATCACGGTGGTATATTACCAGTACGGCACTAATGAAAGTAATAAGTTACAAAGGACTAAAAATAGCCAAAACGATTTGGCAAAGATCTATTATCACTACAGAAATGTGAAAAATGTTCTAAATTAATATCGGATATTAGTTGTTAACATTTTACGACTTTTTTATTTGTAATCATTTTCCTAACATTTGGGCATACCCAAAGAGGGTTGGTGTCAGCCAGGCAAACGCAGTGATGAGCAGTATGGATTGGAATGCTGGTATCTCAATCTCTCTCTCCGTTTTTCAGTCTCTTGACATAGTCCGTTGGGTCTCATTTCTATGCATTCATTCATCACTGGCACCTTTCCGGTGTGATGGGTTAGTGATTCTAAAGGAATGAATGGTAGAGGAAACATACTGCGCCGATCCCAGAACTGGGAACAAGGCAGAGAGAAGTATACTCATTTTTCTGACATTTATATTTAATTTTGCTATAACTATCAAAGGACATCCTCCACTTTTCATACATTTTTGGTCCAAAGTCAAAAGTGCCGGCCAATAAAAAAGTGCTGTATTCTGACAGAACACGTCGGTCTTAGCATTTGTTAATACGGCACCAAAGCTGAAACACTAATATTAGTAGTGCTATACAGGTTGGAAAGTTGATAGATCCCTTGCTGCCACGCCAAAATGGTCTTAAGAGACCCTTCCCACCTTTTTGAGTGATTACAATCGACATTCACAGATTTTTTATTAAATGTACAGTCAGCGAGAAAATCGTCGAAATAAATCGTCAGAATTGAGATTTTTTTTAATGCCAATCGATCCCATTCTCATAGAGGATTGAAACACTCTTTGAGACCAACTGAGGTTAGAGTAATAGAACACCCACAAGACAAAGAAAATAATTGGCTCGGGATTGCTCGAGATGGAGGGCTGTGGGGAGGCTTTTGCCCAGCAGTGCGATCTTATAGGTTAACCCAAATAATACACATACGTACATACATACGTCACGCCCTTCTCCCACAGGGGTAGGCAGAGATCACTTCCTTCCACTTGCTACGATCCTTACATACTTCTTTCGCTTCATCCAATCTCATCAATCTCTTCATGTATGCCCGTCGGTTTCGGGTACTCTTGACCTGGCCCTTTTTCAAAAGATTTTCAATTTGATTATGAAGGATCCGCCTGGGCCTTTCCCTTCCCATTTTTCCATTCACTTTCGCCATGTAAATCCTTTTTGTCATTCTCCTTTCATCCATTCTTTCGTCGTGACCAAACCATGCGAGCATCCCTTTCTCAATCTTTGTCGTTACATCTTCTTTCAAACCACACCTTTCTCTTATCACACTATTATACAATCGGTCACTCAGCCTTACTCCAGCCATGCTCCTCAACGCTCTCATTTCTACTGCATTTATTCTACTTTCATGCTTCTTCTCCCACATCCAACTTTCACTTCCATACATTAATGTCGGGACCAGCACTCCATTATGAACAGCCATGCGAGCCTTTCTGGACACGCTTTGGCTCTTCATAAAAGTGTGCAAAGCCCCGTTTACCATATTCCCAGCTTTCACACGCTTTTCAATATCACTATCACTCTTTAAATATAATAGGACATATTCATCAAATAATACGTCCTATTATATTTATACGAATTATAATTGTGAACATTTCAAATATTAATTTTACAATTTTGAATTATTGATATGGAAATAGTGTTCCAGCGTGTGCGTTATTTTTGTTACATATTGTATAATTTGAAAGTTTACTTTGCTGACTTGGCGAAAATTCGACCAAAATAAAGTCACAAAACTTAGGCAAGTTATCAATGGATCAATTAAAAAGTTCCACAAACAGTCGAGCCATTACCCGACATCCGATGCCGGGGGCGTTCTTAAAAAGTTGGCTAACCGTCCTATAGTGAGGAGGTTGATATTAAATTAAATAACAATGCTCTTTTATAACCATTCAATGACTATTTTGTGTGCCACTTAGGTCAATTATCATAAGCGTTAACATACGTTCATAGGATCAGCTATTGTACCACGTTACATACTATCATAAATCACGCCTCTATCGTAGGCAGAGGCGAATCAAACACACACTTTTCGTCAATTAAGATAGGTCCCATGTAGGTGGCGAGCCTCATCATCATCATCATCGCCCTGCCCTTACCCCATTCTATTTGGGGTCGGCGCAGTATGTCCTCTTTTTCCATTCTCTTCTATCACTCGTCATCTCCTCATTCACATCCATCACCTTCATATCACACCTCACACAATCCATCCATCTTTTCTTCCGCTACTTCGACATCCATCAACATTCATGTCCTTAACATTCTTACTCACATTCATGGCATCACGTTGTGGTTAGAAAAAGTTTGAAAAATTATAGTCTTGATGCGGGAATCGAACCCGCATTGCCTGCGATCCAGGCCTATACCCTCGACCAACCAAGACGTTTGGTTCCACAATATTCTTTATATTGTGGCAGGTAGCCTAATGTGCTGTTGTTTTTGTTGACTGTACATCACCTACAAAATCATGCCATGTAATTTAATATTGTCTGCATTAACGGATACCATGCCCAGTTTCATGTACAAAATGAAATGAATTGTTTTTCCGAATTAATTTCAAACATGATTAATTTATAATGCATAATAAAATGGATTCATAATAATATTGTTGTTCAATTGATTCGGAATTTTCCAAAATTTACAATATTACTTATTTTGGCTCTTATAAAAGTTAGGTTTTTATAAAAGTGATTATGATTTTCCTTTTGATATGATTACAAAAGGAAAATATAGCAATTATTAATTGGCAGCAGCATTCCTCATAAGCCACCCAGAAATATTAATACTGCGATTTACGTGCCCGATAAAAAGCAATAGGCTTGCCACCTATTGGGACATGGGACCTAACATAATTGGCGAAACGTGGGTCCTAATTCATCTCTGCCTGACCTTCAGGACCTATCAGGGATAAAGGCGTGATTTATGTTATGTTATGAGGCTCTTATAAGTGTGAGGTTAGACGATAACTCTTAGAATTCCATGGATTCACCGTGCGGGCGCCGGGTCCATAGTGTGGCGGAGAGGGATAAGTCAGTGACTTGTGACCCAAGTGTAGGTTAAAGGGGCCCCTTGACAACTAGTCAACACTCACCTTCGTCACCCTAACTTCTCTCTCTGCCCAGCCATATTTGGTAACATTCTGTGAGAGCGGGAGGAGCTCGGTAGCGCAGTGGCATAGCGCGCTCGGCCTGCGATTGCGTAAACTAAGCAATATTCGCTAAGGCCGACCATTGGACGGGTGACCAAAAATTTATTTTCTTTCTCGAGTTCCTCCGTGCTTCGGAAGGCACGTTAAGCCGTTGGTCATAGCTGCATCTGCAGTCGTTAATACCCACCAACCTGCACTGGGGCAGCGTGGTAGGTTATGGCGCAATCTCCCTATATTCTTCCGTTCATAGGGAAGGCCCGCGCCCCATCAGTGGGGACATTAAAGGGCTGGTGACGATGATGATGATGTGAGAGCGGCCTTTGAACCACTTTACAAAAGCGATATTGTGAATTATGTTGCAAATTCCTCTCGATTCTTGTTACTATAGTGACTGCACGTGTATTGTATAGCAAGATACACAAGCAGCTCAAAATCTGTTTCAATGCCCCAAACAATTAACACATAACAGTTTCAATGCCCCAATTAATTGATGTTCCGTTTTCTGGTCGGCAACCTCTCGGAAGTACCGGCTCCCCTGGCGATAGATATCCTGGCCGGGAGCGGAGGTAATTTACCGTCTTTTGCCCCACTATCTTGGACAGCTTCTGAAGTTGGACGGCCTTTAGCGCAGTCAAATGGTAGCCAGTAAAGCTATTGAATTTAGTGGATTTTTAAGTTTTGCACAAAACTTATTTCATGATAATCCTTGGATAAAAATTACAGGTATTTATTATTTAGTTTAGACTTAGCCGCGGTTGCTCTAAACTCGGTTACGTCAACTGAAGGATCAAGTTAAATCAACCGGCGGAGTAAGTAACATTAGACATCGCTATTCGTCCGTCTGTCACTACTCTAGGCTGTATTTCACGGTCGAGTAGGTATGTTGTGGAAAGTCACATGTCACACCTGACCATAAAGTGGATTTATTCACCCGCTACGCGTACGAAAAATTCCACTTCTTGGTCAGGGGGTGACATAAAACTATGATCTTACCTCGAGTGATGAACAAAGAAGCCTCAGATCGCATTTTCAACGCCCTCACCATCAGCATATTCTTTGTTTTATCGCCCTTGGTATACCTATATTCTACTATTAATCCATTTATATTTTAGCCGTGTGGTGACGGCAGAGTAGAATACAATTGTCACCACCCCAAATCTCTCCCGTGTGTGTCGTACAAGGCGACTAAGGATAAATCTGTGATGAGGAATGGGCAGCAGCGTTCCTCTTATACCACCACTTATCCACCTAGCAATATACTGCGACTTTTGAGCCCGATAATTGGCAATAGGCTCGCCAGCTATTACATGGGACCTGACATAAAAGGCGAAACGTGGGTGCTAGTTCACCTCTGCCTACCCCTTCGGGAATATCGGCGTGATTTATGTATGTATGTATGTATATTTTAACATACTGCCATGCCTTTCACGGACACAACAACACTACTTGCCAGGGCATTCGGTACTGCAGCTCAGGAAATTGTAGCTGAAATAACCAGGCAGTTGGCAAGTTACCCGTGAAGCAGTCATTAGGTAGCTTTCACTCGGAAGCCGCTTCGTGTACCATCGAAGTTCGAACATTGAGTACCTTTTGCTGAAATGCAATACATATTTTCACAAACATTCAACTTCATCTCACCTAATGGTAAGTGACGATAAGGGCCGTATATGGAATCGAGCTTCATCTGAAACCCTCAACCACAGTAGGGCTGGCTATCTTATCACAATTGTCAGAACACAATAATGCTGTTAACATTATTATTATAGCGACAGATTTTGATAGCAGTTGCTAGCCATAGCCAGGCGGATTTGAAAGAAGTCCTACCACCAGTATATAAGAGGAATGCTGCTGCCCATTCCTCATCACTGTCTTTACCCTTAGTTGCCACGTACGACACCCGCGGGAGAGATGGGAGTGGTGACAATTGTAGGTATTCTGCTCAGCCGTCACCACGCCATGAAAACATGGCAGCAATCCAACGGATCGCCTCAAACAAACTGCCGCCATCATTAGCGGCGTTATTGAGCAGCAATTTTTAGATTTCCGATAAATGTTTGGTGCGCAAACAGAAAATTCCCAATTCCCTTTATCTTTGTTTGCTGGTAGCCAATTAAGTCTGTCGCCTAATGGCTTGCTTGGTTTACTCTTATAGAGCCATGTTTGTGGCGGTTGTGTGCGAAATAATTACTGTGGCGATTTAACATGGATTCGATTAGAGACTGATTGTCGAGCGGTGTGTTTTTTAAATGTTATTGAGTGAGTGGTTAGTTATTTATGGGGGTTTCACATCGACCGTTAAAACAGTCTGCAAAAAATCTAGTTTTATTGAAAATATTTATAAAGAAAAAATTTAGCAGCATACTGTGGGTTGTCTGGTGGTTTGCCTGCCCTCGGTCGTTCTGTAGACCTATTCGCTAACTTTTTTTGACACTTGAGAGTGATAATCACTGAACTATTTAGTGATCCGTTACTACTTTACTATAACGCTATTGTGACACTTGTCCTGTGAAAACAGTAATGGATAAGTGAATAGTTCGGTGATCATCACTTTCAACTGTCAAAAAAGTTAGGGAATAGGCCTACTGGTGCCCTAGTGCTTAATGATATACACTGTGCAAGGTGAATTCCACGTTCTATTCTGTCTCTCAGGCCAGCACACAAGACTTTACTAACAATTTTAGTTGTTTTATACAAGAAATTAGCGAAAAACATTATTATAAACAGGTATGTACAGGATGTAAACTAAGCACAAGTTTAAACGCACTTTTGCTTCGGGTTGCCGAATTTGTTCCAAATGGTACACTTGCACTCACCGCAAACATTATGTGCATGGAACATAAAACATCATTGTGTATGAGTGTATTACACCGTCCATTTACGAATCTAGTCTTGTGGGAATCTTACAAGAATAAGCCTTTATAGTAGAAAGAGAAATGTTTTATGCCATTTGTCATAATAAATTAGATCGGAGAGCTAAAGAGACGCAGATAAGCTGAATAGTTATTCGTTGAAGCCAGAAAGGAAAAAATGAGTGTAATGTGGATTAATTGAGTGAATGATGACATGTCTGGGAGACGTAGGAGCGTAATGAGTTATTATAGAATATCGGGTCATTGTGAAAGACGAAGATGGAGCTACTAAATTAATAATGTTGGATCCTTTCCCATTCAGAGATGATAATTGGAGTGTAGTAGCGAAAGAACAACGCATAACTAGACGTAAAAGTCTACTATGGCAGATTGCCCAGTGTATAACTAATTAAGGCACCTGAAAAGGTAAACCGCTAACAATACAAACTACTGTACAATCAAGTAGTCAGGATTGAAAGTTTGTCATCCCAATCACTCTCTTCGTTCATCGGTCTCTCATCATGATTTGATTTTTTCCATGAATATTTTCTCATCACCAACAATTTCATTTGTGATGGTATAGATAAAAACATAAAGAATCGCACACATACATAAACGCAAGTGTGCCACACACACGACACACACGTGTGTTTCCCATAGGGTTTTATAAACTATTGGAACTATTTAGGTTTAAACCTCTGTGATTTGGGGACAGTTGCCTTGTTAGTAGGCCAAAAATGTAAAAAGAAATGATTGCAATGAAGACCATTCAAGGTTCAACGACTCAATGTGCGAAAACAAAGTCTAAGGATCATAGCAAGGGGAATAAAGTGATCCCTGTCCTTTAGCCCTGAGGGAAAAGACGTGACATACATTACGGAAAAAAGTAGGTCAAACAGTTTTAGGTAAACAAAAATATAACTATCAAAAAGTCCTCTAAAAGTTGATCTAAATGGAGCGTTTATTGTGCGATTTTTCTTTCAAAATCGTGTTCATGCCTGGTAATCTTCTTCTTCCTCCTTCCGCCCTGTTCCCAGTTTACCTGGGCGCAGTATGTTTCCTCTTCCATTAATATCGGTCAAACGCCATTAAGCCATCCGCTCCCTTTTGGTTCATATCATCCATCACACCGAAAAGGTGCTAGTGATGAATGGATGTATAGAAAAGAGACGGAACGGACCATGTCGAGAGACCGATGATCGCAGAGAGTGATTAGGATTACATAATCCTTCCAATCCGTACTGCTCACGGTTTTGGTTAAGTTTTACAGCCGGCCGCCTGCCTGACACCAACCCTCTTTGCATATGCTGTTGTTGGTGGTTAGCTCTCCACCATTCGGGTGCCACAAGGTGCTTATTGGTCTACACTGGAAGACTTACTTATCTCTTATTCATCATTAGACCGAGAGACGCCCACTGTCGGGCATAGGCGTCTCACAAGGACCTCCGAACCGATCGCTTTTGCAGCAGCTTCCCGCGACTTTCACCAGATCGTCGGTCCACCTTTGTATGACTTCCAACGCTGCGTCTCCCGTTGAGCGGCCGCCATTCGAGGACCTTTCCGCCACAACGGCCGTCTTACCTAGTAATATGCTACACCTTTTTTCTACACAGCCCTTTTTAACAAGCAATGGCTAATGAATCAATCGGACCTCACTCGTGTGTACTACTGGAAGTGTATAGGCGTTTATAAAGTTATTACAAAACAATTGACGTCGTAAAATTATCTCCAATACGGCCGTAACCACATCAGCCTTAGGTGGAATCCGGGCCGTTTCCACGTAATCACACAATTGCGTGCTGTGAAGTAAAACAATAAAATAACAATGTAGCAAACTATACAACCCATTTTCAGTGGGATTGGGGTGAAATGAAATTACGACGGGCCCCAAGGCAGTAGGTAACTAGTAAGGCGGCCATTTTTTACAAGTTTCTTTCGGGTTTAGCAGTTTTAATTTTACTGGGTCCAATAAAGTGACTGGGTGTAGTTTTAGTTTCGGCATAAATTGGGATATATTATTGTTATTATATGAATAATGACGCTATTAGGGCAATCACCGGATTTGCTTCACTTCTTAGAAGTTGGGGGTTTCTTTGTATTAGAGAGAGGTGTTTGTTGGTACGAAAATTGACTCCAATAATATTTATTCATTCATAGTTCTATGCAGTAATACCGTACTTTTACTGCTCATCCTCATGCTTTATGCATTAATGCAGTAATTTTACCGCTTATGTTATTCTTCTTCTTCCTATCCTGTTTATCTGGGGTCGGCGCAGTATCTTTCCTCTTCCATTTATTTCGGTCAGACGTGCTCAAGCCATCCCATCCACTCCCTTTTGTTTTATATCATCCATGACACCAAAAAGGTGCTTTTGATGAATGAATGTATAGAAAAGAGACGGTAACGACCATGTCGAGAGACCGATGAACGTAGAGTGGATCACAAGATTCCAATGCACACTGCTAAAGATTTTGGATTAAGTTTTACAGCCGAACGCCTGCCTGACACCAACCCTCTTTGGGTATGCTGTTGTTGGTGGTTTGCCCTCCACCATTCGGGTGCCCCAAGGTGCTTATTGGTCTACACCGGGCAATCTCCCTTGTTCGAATTTTACGTCACGGGATATGGGATAAGTCGGGGCCCGGGGCTGGCACATTCTACGTTATTTTTTCGCTTCGAGGCATATTGAATGTTAAACTAACGGCTATTGAATGCTTTTGTTTAACTGTTTAATCGTCTAGCAGTATCGCATGTCTATGAATGAATAGTTAAGTCACTGTTCTATAATATAACCAGGAAAAAAGACGGACTCTTACCCATGGCAGCATGCATTTAAACCGCGTTCAGCGCGATCGTTACCAGCAGTACGGGTTAAATTGTGCGTTATTAACTTTACAAATCCAACGGTAAGCAGTTCTGGCTTTCACACGGTGCAGTTAGAACCGAGCTCGGTCTGTAATACAACCTGAATTTTGTTTTCAGATGAGATATTTCAGTTGTTTGCCGGTGGTTGAATTGGTTCAATATTTTTGTTACTGAAGAGTTGTGTTAGTATAGTGATTGTTTTACCATTAACTCAACTGCCTTTATAAATAAATATTTCTGAAGTAAGAAATATTCCAAAGTAATGGCAAAGAATTTTTTCATAGAAACATTTATAATATACTAGAAAGAAAGAAATAACGAAAGAAAACATTTATTGGCACACCATGAGAAAAAACAGGTACTTAAAAACGATAATACAAAACAAAACATTAGGTATACCAAAAGCACATCCCACGGTTGCACCAAAAGGTTGCTAGTTCAGCATTATGTCAGGTTTTGAGGCCTGAAGCTGGTTTTCAACTACTACTACTATTACTACTTATACACATAAACATCCAAGACTCAGGAACCAATGACTGTGTTCATCACAAAATTCGCCCCTACCCAGAATTCGAACCCGTCCCGTAGTAGAGTCGAATTTGGCCGATAGCTAACGTCTAATTGGTACTTGCGATCTGAGACATTCTTTGTACTACGCCCTTGGTACCTATAATCTACCATTGTAAAATCTAAATACCAATAACATACCTAGTTATCTAAAACGTTTGAAACATCCATGTTTGTTAGAATGTGTGTTTAAGGAATATTTAGATTTATCTACTACATGAATCTTCAAAGACAATTAATTAAGGTATACGTAAATTTTGTCCTAAAAGCGTTTGGAATACAGCCGAATGTCTAGCAAACCTTGAAGATGTGGTATCTTCAAGGTTTCCTAGTGTACATTTAGGCCTGTTTACAAATTCTAACGACAATCCCAAACTACCCCAAGAATGTTCCGAATGTAATATTGCTAAGTTAAATTTAACAGGCAGTTTCGGTTACAAAATGGCTGTCTATTCTAGTTTTGTAATGGGTCAACTTAGAAAGGGCGATAGCGTTACCTTTTTGGACTTTGTATCTTGATGCGCTCATGTAAGTGGTATCAACAATCCTGAATAATCCCGTCTATTCGTAGGGAAGGCACTGGAACTAAAGACTGGAGAAACTCGACGAATCAATATCTAGCAATGCCTGAAATTGCATAAGTCTTCTTCTACCTGCTCTGTTCCTTCTATACTTGCCAGAGGTGAATTAACCTACGATATGTTAGGTTATATGTAATAGATGAGCCTATTGCCATCAGGCACGTCAATCGCAGTACATTGCTAGTGGCATAAGAGGAATCCTGTTTCTCATCGCTGTCTGAACCCTTACGCACTACATCCGATCCCAGTCCGATCCGACCCCGTTAAAAATTATTGGTCTAGAAAACCCGGACAGAGATCGGATGTAGTGCGTAAGCGCTCTAGGTCGCCTAGTACGATACCAGGAGAAATTGTGGGTGGTGACAAAATTGTGTTTTGCTCTGCCGTCACCACATGGGACGGACTCAGGATGAGACAAGAGCATTAATATGAAGTAATGTTGATGGCTCCAAATTTAAGACCTTGAGAACTTTGCACGCGGATTGCAAATAGGTTGTAGATAATTGGCGAACCGATCGATCTGGCGATACACAATAACTTTTTATACATCTATCTACCTACGCGTACAACGACATTACGTCCGCGCTCATATTCTGTAGCCTTCTAGCTTCGCCGCCTCCGCTATGAATAATATTCGTTACGTATTGTTATTTGGCAATTTCCGTCGGAGGCAATGTTCCGAATCCACTTCCTCCACACCCGGGGTACCCGCATTGTCTATTCATGGGTTAATTTGGCCCGATGATAAAACTGCACGGTTCTGCGGTAATCATTACAGGGATACGCCTAACAAGTAACAGGGTTTGGGGGGATTTCGTTAATTGTGCCTGTTAATTGTTTATGAGCTGCTTCTTAGACCCCGTTCAGGTACGCGCGTATCTGCCTCTACACCTTCGGGGATAAACACGAGTGATTTATGTATGTATGTATTTATTTAAAAAGGCATTTCGTAAATACTTTAAACCTACACTTCAATTTATCGGTTCGAATGTCTTATAACAAATCTTAAGAGGCGCAAACAGTTTTTTCGATAGCTTTGGCCTGCGAGGTACAGAAGTACCTTAAATAAACGTAATTGCTTTGGAGAAAAAACCTATTTCGATAGCAAATCATCACATTTCCCAACGCTATTTTCTCCCAAGGTGTCCTCAGTCACAGTCTTCATATCCAATTTACTTTCCTCCTAATTCTCAAAGAGAGCTAGATATATTTTTTTCCATTGAATCTATAATTTAATTTGGCTCCACAAACCTGGATCGATATGAAATGCTCCACCTACTTAATTAAAGTTTCAGAAAGATCGCAGATAAGGAAATTATGCGAGTGGAAAGTTTCGACATTCGATAGTACTATGGTGAGTTCCGATGAGATTCCGCTACGTTTTGATTGTGGATTTCAACATAATATCAAAATGCCAATAAAGATTACTCATTTCGAGTTTGTGTCCCAGGATATAATGAGACGATGTCTCTTAGCATTCAGTGGATACACCGTGCGGGTGCCGGGTCCATAGTGTGTCAGAGGGGGAATCTGTGGAAGCGCCTAGGACTTATGTGTGACCCAAACCCAAGTGTAGGTTGACGGGCTCCATCACAACTATTCAACACTTACCTTTGCCACCCCAACGTCTCTCTCTGTCTAGCCATATTTGATAAGATTCCGTGAGAGCCGTCTTAGATACACATTCCAATGCAACTAGAGCTCACGGAAGCTCTTGACTAATTATGGATTTAGCTGGTATACCCCTCGTTCCCACCTCAACAGCATACGCACCAACGATGTAGCCATTTTTTTAGTTATATTGTTAAGTTAAGTGAAATTTTTCTGACGTGTTTTTTATTATAATTCCTTTGTATTTTCCAGAACTTTTTAAGTCCTATACTAGAACGTGTATCTAAGGCGGTTCTCACAGAATCTTACATTACGTAGATTTTTCGTAAGATGTTGGAATTTGGTGAGTCCGTATATGGTGGGTTTATGTTATGGGCGAGGTGTGGGATTGTAACTGGTGCATAATTTACAATGTATCTACAATGGTATAACTCGTTGACAATTATGAGTTCCTCTACAGCTGTAGAGGAACTCTTGCGTGCCGTTTTGCTGGCAAAGCGTTTAGTGTCAATTTTGGTGTTGAATGCGATGGGGTCAGCTTCGTTGACAGATCGGAGCGTGGATGGGTTTTGGTGAACTATCATTATAGACCGATGCATTTTGCGCACTCCAAAGAAGCAAGACACGCAGGTCTTCGATGTGCGCACTCGTCTTCCCTTGGGCACACAGGTTTGCAATGAGTAATCATGCCAAATTACAATACACTTAAGATCAGACAGAAATTCAGTAAAATAATATTTTATAATTATTCTACTATTTTGCCTATGAGCTTTACTTGCTATACCAGTGTGACAATAGATCTCGTAGTGTGAACAGACGTTAATCGCAAAATAAATTTCGCTCTGATACCAATATAAATTATTTATATAATTCACTATTCGATTTTAATTTTACACATTATATAAATGTTAGAAAAATTAGTACAAAGATTTTGGTGGAATTTTTCTAACCACCAAAATCTTTATATAATTCACTTAACATAATTACATAATTTATTACAGATAAATTGTATGAGATAAATCATATCAAGATTTGGAAATAAATATTTTATTTTAGGTGACCTAGCAATTGAAATCGCTTGCTAAACATTTATATATTATTATCGCACGTCAGAGAACCTTTTCGGAATTGTAAAGTAATTCTGCCTAAGACCTTCGTCTAAAAAGGTTTAGAGAAAGTCGGTGTTGTTAAAGTTTTTATTTTAAGTAATTCCGTTGGACCCTTGTAGCGAACAACGTCAAATAGTTGCCTTGTGAATAATTTGCCCTTTTGCAGCCTTAGAGAATATCGAACGAGATCAGTTTAATAGCACTTACGAGTAGAGTTTGGGTGATGACGAACAGACATTTTTTATTTATTAGCTAGGCCTTTCGTCCGTCCGATCCGATACGGTGCGGTGTAATGCTGTGATTCTGTCCTACGTCCGCGTCCTACACCAAAAAAATATCAAGTTCTCGCGAAATATAGGCTACTTCAATAGGTATCAACTGTTTAATGTTTCCGCGTCACTCCGCGCCGCTTCGCGTTCGCATCCAGATCCCTCATGTAGGACGCTGCGTTACATTTGACAAGACGGTCGCAATGGTGTTTTCTCGGTAATACGTCAGTTTGTAACGGAGCTCAATAGCGCGAGGCTTAGCGCGATTGGCCTGCGGTTGCGTGAACTAAGTATTGTTCTGTAAGGCCGGCCATTGGATGGGTGACCAGAAATTTGTTATCTCGAGTTGCTCTGTGCTTGGGAAGGCACGTTAAGCTGGTAGTCTAGGCTGCATCTACAGTCATTAATACGCACCAATCCACACTGGGTCAGCGTGATGGGTTCTCCCTATATTCTTCCATCGATAGGGAAGGCCTATGCTCCATCAGTGGGGATATTAAAGGGCTGGTGATTATGATGATGACGTCAATTTCATATATTTTACTCGATTCGTTCGAATAGATTGACCACTTGTCTAAGCTTTAGTCTCAATTTAACGGCTAATTATCTTGATGTCAATCTTAAGACGGGAGCATTCCAATTACAAAAGGGCACAAAGGTGAACCAGCCGGGCTCGTAATATGCCAAACAATATTTGCGCTTATGAATAATGAAGACGGAGCTAGTTCCCGGCCTCCGGGTCCCTAAGGAGTCTAAATCTAGACTGTAGTGCTCGAATTGAGGAGGTTGGCAACTACCCTTTTGTAATATCGCGTCTGGACGAAATTGGTTTCTTGGCAAATAGGTACCACAGTATACCTAGAATAGTAAGGCCTCTCACAGACAGATGCGGTCAGCGGTGGCGGTGGCGGTGGCGGGCAGTTGTAACGTAGGTAACATAAGGCTTTAAACCACACTCAAGCAGCAGCGGTGGTGGGACGCTGGCGGTGGCGAACCAGAACAAATGTTGACCGCGCTGGTTTGAATAATGTCCTTATCGGCCGCACTCAGAGACGTCATTTTACTTTAATGAGTATTTAATGTCAAAAATTTTCATTCAAATCTCGACCGATAGAGATTCGAATGAAAATTTCAAACCCGGCAAGAATAGCGACTAGTTTTGAATTGTCATTTTATGGCGTTAAGTACGTACTCATTAACGTTATTTGACGTCTCTGAGTGCGGCAGTAAGTTACCTACGTTAAAAGTGATGGCCACCGCTGACCGCGTCTGTCTGTAAGAGGTTTTATACGTCTTCATACAAACAGGCCGCTGCCCATTAGAATGTATGCTTTCGTACTCGGCACTGTGTAGGCACGTACTGTGACGCACACATTGACATAAAATACGGGGGCATAAGTGTGTACAAGGTGATTGCACGTTCGCTCGCTGCTCGTTTTCGCCCGGCACATTCGCGCTCGCAGCCGCCGCTTTAGTTACAACCCTAGCGTCAACGCAGAGTAGCAACGCAACTAATAACTCGCCGGCATGCCGCAGATAAACTACTGTTCTGGGTACACTGTGCAGGTACACAGCGAATTTTGGGCTGGATAGGTTTCTAATTAAAATTGGGCATTATGTGGGTAGTTGTGGCTTCAGTTCTGAAGCTTTTGTGAGGCATAAGTCGCTTATTCTGACTTCTGTTGCCCATTTATATTTCAGATCAATTTGGTTCTCGAATCGTAGTTAGACTCCTTATAATAATCTTTTTAGGTTATAATGTATATATTATATTATAATGTATTATTGTAAATCAAACGAACTTACCTGAAGTGAAGTTCGATTATAATTATATGAGCAGCTTCATTCGACGCGATTTAAGCTTACATGTTGTAGTGGCGCCCCCAAGCGTCACCCTTGCACGGATTTTTAAAGATATTTTTATTTTTTACTATGGCAATATTAAAAAAGATAAATAAACGTTACTACTCGACCAGTCCGGCCGTTACGCTTCCTCATTATAGTTTATAGCCCGAACCTACCTACTATTCTGTAATTTTGTATTTTATATTTGTCTGGATTTGGGTTGGGATGGACATCTTTACAGATGTTGGGAGGGATCTTATAAATCGCGTCGAATGAAGCTGCTCATATAATTATAATCGAACTTCACTTCAGGTAAGTTCGTTTGATTTACAATTATATTTCGCAGCTTCATTCTTAGCGATTTAAGCTTACATGTTGTAGGATGTTTAGAGAAACGAATATAAAATACAACAGTATAGGTACCATTGGTAACCATTTAGTTAATAAAATGTTATCTCATGGCATTAATTCAAGAACACTAAGCTGATTTTTAGTATTCTAATTAAATTAATAAATAACCTTAAATTATATGGAGTGGTTCGATAACAAAGATCGAGTAAAATCACTATCAAAAATCTTTAATAGAGAGCTATTATAGAACGGAAAAAATATTGTTAGACCATCTAAAAACGATTTGATCTATCTTACTTAGACTAGCACTTATAAAAATAAATAGTGTTTTTATTTATTTTGTATGTTTAATCTTTACACAAATTATTGCGTCTATATTAGTTGATCCTTTTGGTAAATCTTACTATTTACCGACATGAGTTGGTTAAGTTAGGTTGGTACATGAACCAATGAATAGCACGAGCCGAGCGAGCGAAGCGAGCGTGCCGCGGCAGCGGCCGGCGAGTGCGATTAAGTTATGCTTTTATAGAAAAGTTACCATTTAATAGTTATTTTAACATTTCAGCAGGGACTTCAAATATATTCCCTAGAAGTTAAAGTATCGATCAATTTTATTTATTGTATGCCTCAAGAAAAAATGAGGAAGCGTAACGGCCGGACTCGTCGAGTAGTAACGTTTATTTATCTTTTTTAATATTGCCATAGTAAAAAATAAAAATATCTTTAAAAATCCGTGCAAGGGTGACGCTTGGGGGCGCCACTACAACATGTAAGCTTAAATCGCTAAGAATGAAGCTGCGAAATATAATACAGAATGGACTGTATTATAAAGGGCTGGAATTAAAATTAAAAATCGGAGACAAGATACGTGCGTGTATTGTCAACAGTCACAAGTCACACGCGGAAGAGACAGAAATTGCCATTACAAAAAAATACGTACATTTTATTTTAATGTTGGGTTGCCAACATACAAAGGGCGTTAAAACAAAAAAATATCTCAGATGGCAAGTATTTAAAGGCGAGGGGGATAAATATGCGATCTGAGGCTTTCTTTTTTACCGCTCGAGGTAAGTACATAATTTTATGTCATCCCTGACCAGGAAGTGGGATTATCCGTACGCATAGCGGCCGGAATATGCCTGGTACCGAAGTTCTTAAACTGCTGTTCACTAGCTTATTTCAGGTTCCATGTAATAGGGGACGAGCCTATTCCCATTCACAGGGTACTTAGTCACCGCCACCAACTCGCATTGCTAATTAAAGAGCTGGTGTTTTGAGCTCATTTGATTGTTTGTAAGAGATTATTCTCTGTTTATATAGCACCAAAAACTGTGATGCATATTCTGTCGGCCATAATGATGAGCGAGATTTTATTTCACTCATTATCACGAGTCATTAATGTGCCATCAGCTAGTTTGAAAATATAATTTCCATCGAAATGCTAAAAGCGATTTCATTGCTGGCAGATTCGCTGATTTTACTCAATGGAGTCATTGAAAATACTATACAGAGAAACATATGTTTATTATGTTAAAAAATTTGTAAAAAACAATTCACATTGGCATTAGAATCAGATACATTTTTAAGTTTATTCGTAATTTAAGTAGTGGTATAGAATAAAATGTGTTTTATTTCAGTACATCTTTTACAATTTAGTTTCCGAAGCGTCCGAGAAAGAAATCAGTCTGCCGGGAAAACCTCGCTTTTCCTATGTAATCATTACAATGTTGATTTACAAAAAGATCAAAATAAAAATATAAAAGAATGGAAAGCTAAATCCAGAACTTATTGATATAAGCATGAGATTTTCGTCCATCTACAAAGAAGGCTATGCATTAGCAATTGATGATGTAATCGTCAATTTAGTTTAGTCTTCCTTGTTTATCCCGTTATGTAAACATTTAAATGCCTAAGACATGAAACAAACATAATTACATATTATTATTGTCCTAAGTCCAATTTTAAATCGACCAACGCGGAAAATCAAATGGAATCCGCTAAAGCAAACGCCATTACCGCACACGCTCCAATCACAACAGGCGTAATGTTATAAAAACCACTTATTTATTAGTTTGGTTTCGGGATGAGCACGCAACGGATTTATTTAGGATCGCGTTAATGCGAGCATTGTATTATAACCTAATGTCGTGTGCGATATTGAAATCGGAATTTTCCGCGATTAAATTTGTTCATTAGCGATTTCGGGGATTTCGCGGTGAAACTCTAATAATTACATTTTGGGAGTTATGACGTTTGAGTAGTAATTTTGCTCGTCGTGTGTGGGCTTCGAATGCTATTTGAGAGTTTAATGTGAGTGTTTATTTTCGGGAATACATGTGGACTTGGTATGATATAGCAAATAATGGCAATAGGCTCGCCACATGGGATGGGACCTAAGTTATTTGGCGAAAAGTGGGTGTTAATTACACCTATGCCTACCCCTTTGCGTGCTTTATGTAAGTATGTATGTATGCATGTAAATTTGGAGTGTTTCTTTTGAAAACGATTTTCATTTATCAGGCACGGAAATCACAGTATCTTGCTAGGTGGTATAAAAGAAAACGCTGCTGCGCATCACTTATTGTGTTGTCTTTACCCTAGTCGCCTTGTACGACGCCCGCGGGAGAGGTGGGGTGGCGACAATTGTGTTCTGCTCTGCCGTCACCACACGGCCGGAAATGAAGTATTGACGTGGTATAATGTGTAAAAAAACGTTAGCTACAAAGATCAGCAACAATGTCCAAATAAAAACCAAACATAATTATTCTTATCTTCTCAGCCGTCACCACGCGGCCATTAAAAATTCAACCTAACCCAAGCAATATTGAAGTATCAAGTAACAGTGGTCTCTGAAGAGAGGTCCGGATCGGATCATTAAGATTTAGTCAAATCTCCGTTGTTTCGCTGAATTCGCGGAGGCTGACACTGTCCCAGCGGGATTATTCGACTTAGAAGATGAACTTCTGAATACTGATCAAGGTTGACTGGCTAACTCCTGCTCTCAGAGACGTCAATTAACGTAGATTAGTAGGTACTTCATAAACATACTTACATAAATCACAAAGCAGAAGTAAGCAGAAGTAAATTAACACCCACGGTTCGACAATCACTTTCTCTGTGATGGATTGATGGTATTTTTTTGTCTGAGGATCATCTCACGAAAAACCAAACTAAAAAAATCGGACCCGAGACATCTGTAAGTTGATTCCGGTAGACTAACCACTAGAGCACCGAGGCGGTTATAACTTTATTAAAAATACCCTCAATTATCACACGAAACATAGTAAAATATATAAAAAAAATTAGCGACAAATGCTACCGCGTCTATTAAAACAGAGTGTGTACCGAGTTAATTATAATTTAATTTAGGTACCTATATGCGAAATGAAGTGTCTTAGAGGCTTTTAAAGTAAGGTGTTGTGGGTGTAAAAGGGGAATGAATCCACTTGTACGATACCCGCGGGAGAGATAGCGGATGGTGACAATCATATTCTGCTCTACGGTGAAGTTGAAACAACTAACAAATACTCGTTGTAGAGATATTTGCGGTGTTATTACAAAAAAGCGTTGAAAACTGATGTTGTCCTTTTTTGGTAATAGCTTGTGACAGAGACAGCATCCGATTTAAAAACCTCTCAAACAAAACACGTCTTACTGCCGCTCTCAGAGACGTCAATTAAATTTAATGAGTATTTAATATCAAACATTTTCATTCAAATCTAGACCATAGACCCGGCAAGAATAGCGACTAGTTTTGAATTGTCATTTTTTGACGTTAAGTACTCATTGACGTTATTTGACGTCTCTGAGTGCGGCAGTTAAACCCTTTTTTGTAATAACAGTGTTGTACTTTTTGAAGTCGATACCTTGAAGCTTTCAATGCACGTTCACGCGCTTGTATCTGCTGCTAATGACGGACCATAATCTCTGACACACCTGAAAGCTGTTTGAAAAATACGCAATAAAGTGTATTGAATCGTAAAAGTTCCACCAAAAGACTCAAACTCGAACAAACCGAGCGTCCGCTTTCCGTGGAGTTTTCCGAAACGCTTTCTGATTGGATTCTGCGCTTTTCCCTGGCAAAGCTACGCGATAGATAAACAAAACAAATTTGGAAACTATAAACAAGGAGAACAAGAAACATCTTAGTTCGCAAAGCAACCAACCTACGCTGTTAGGAAAGTTTTTTAACACGGCTCCTCCATTGAGTAATAACATTTTTACAGCCCAAACAATGTAACGAGCCGTTTTATAGACTGCTGGGCCTTTAACTACGTGTATTATAATACGCGTAATTTAATGTTAATTATATATTGTTTGGTAGTTATTTGAGTTAACTATAATACAATGTCATGAGGCGAGTATTCCCTGCTGGCCTGGGAGCGAAAAAATACCGTAGAATGTGCCAGCTGAGCATCATCCCAGGAGTGTCGTAAAAGTCAACTAAGGGAGATTGCCCGGTGTAGACCAATAAGCACCTTGGGGCACCCGAATGGTGGAGGGCAAACCACCAACAACAGCATAGGTACCTAAAGAGGGTTGGTGTCAGGCAGGTGGCCGGCTGTAAAATCTAAGCCAAAACTTTTAGCGATATGGATTGGAATGGTGACATCCCAATTACTCTCTCCGTCCATCGGTCTCTTGACATGGTCTTTTCCGTCTCTTTTCTATACATTCATTAATTATCACTAGCACCTTTTCTGTGTGGTGGGTGAATCAAAAGGGAGTGGATGGCTCATTGGATTTAATGGACCATTTATTAACGGTCCGTTGTATTTGTGTCCCGGATAAAATCTATATTTTTTTGCTTAAATATTATAACGGGTCGTTTCAATGACGGCCGCCTTGGTCGAATGCTCAGATTGCTGGGTATTGGCCAAGAGGTCCCAGGTTCGAATTCTGGTAGGGGCAAACTTTGTGGTGACCACAAATGTTTGTTTCCGAGTCATGGTTGTGTATATGTTTATGTAGTATATTTTCAACATTTATATACATAATTATATTAAAAATATGTCCGTCATCTAGAATCCATAACACAAGTGATTAGGCTACTTACTTTGGGCTAGATGATAGGTGTGAGTGTAAAAAAAAATCATATTAATTTAATGCTCTGACAAATACGAGTATTTATAATATTTGAAAACTGGCATCGTGTTTTATTGAAAACTGGCATCCAAATAATACATACCCAGAAATACGGGTCAGAATTTATTTACCAATCACGCCACTCTTCACAAGACAAAATTTCGATTAATTCCTGACCAATTTTTTCGATAGATGAAATCTTTGGTTTAAAAACTCTAATGAACATTATGACCCGGTCGATCCCGTATCAGTTTAAGACATTGGCTTAATAATCATAAGGAGCCAATATCTTCGACAGACAAACAGCAAGGCCTTCGTCGTCAGTTATTGAAGTTGTGCCGTTAAAAATATTATTTTATAAATCCCTTACTGTGGAAGATCCACAACAAACATTACTATTCATATCATCGAAATAACCGTAAAAAGTGTACGCCGCAATAAAGACAATAGTTTTATGGTCCCATGCCGCAAAGTGTAGCAGGGCCTCAATATCGAGCCACCTTTGATAATAGGTTGGAAGGAAGGTAGGATTGAATACTGTACAAAAAAGGGATCTCAGGGAACAAGCTGAGAATGTAAGTCTTCGGAACACCGTGCAAGAAGATTTTCTTCTCATTATATGTCTTTTGGTTCATCGTCATGTGTGGTGACGGCAGAGTAGAATACAATTGTCACCACTCCATCTCTCCCGTGGGTGTCGTACAAGGCGACTAAGGATAAATCAATGATGAAGAATGGGCAGCAGCGTTCCTCTTATACCACCTAGCAATAGCAATGTACTGCGACTTTTGTGCCCGATAAATGGCAATAGGCTCGCCACCTATTACATGGGACCTAACATAATTGGCGAAGCGTGGGTGCTGGTTCACCTCTGCCTACCCCTTCGGGGATATAGGCGTGATTTATGTATGTATGTATGTCATAATCATCAATACTTGTAATGTCCCTACTTCTGGGGCACAGGCTGTCCCTATGGATTCAAGTATTCCCATTTTTACATTATAATAGGGGTTAAAGTTTGAAATTGCCGATGTTCCCTCATTATTTAGTAGTAGTGTATAATTCCTTTAAAACAATAGTTATGTCCATTATAAACTTCTTTTCAAGGACTTATACTTATGTTTAAAATTTTATCTTATTTTTATTTCTTTCAATAAATCTTCAAAAACAGCTCGTCCTAAGTACCACTTGGATCCACGGAAACGGACACCAGTCCGTCTCCGTTATAAAAAAAATCTCTAGGTATCCTAGGCTTAATGTTGTTAATGCTATTAATTATATAAAATTTAGATTTGTGGTTTCTTAAAAAATCGCAAATATGTTTGTATGAAAAACTAATTTTCGCTAAATTCTCCATACAAAACGGCAATTTCATACTTAAACCCCTAATATTAAATCATCATACACAATCACATTTAGAAGTCATAAACAGCCAAATATAATGACAAATTTTGTTGCCGAATTGTTGTCAATATAATATAACGTATCGATTGAATACAATTCGATAAGAAAAAAGGGAAGAAGTATTTGTGTTAGTTAATGAGAGTTTGTGTGAAGGTTGAGTGTGAGTTGTGTGGGCTGCTCTGTTTGTAAGTTAGTAAGCTCTGTTTAGTATTTTTTATTGATTTCTGTAATCATTCATTTAAGTCAACCCAATGACACAGAAATTCGGACAAAGTTCTGCAATTCATTGTCCCTTCAACAAGTTGCTGGCGAATATGGAATTCCAGTTTTTCGTGGGCTAAAAAAAGGAAAGCAGTAAAACAAATCGTCCATGATAAATCGAACGGACGAAGATCACGCGGCGAGAACTGAAAACAGGGGACCAATATAAAAGCGGGATATGCCAATAAATAAGAATTTACTGTAGCAACATTTATAAATTGGATAAAGATATTTGAAATCGGTCCAGGAGAAATGCGGAGCGCTCAGCGCAGTTAAATTGGTGGTAGCTACCGGAGGAATATGTTCCAATGCTATTTGGAGTTAACTTTTGGACCGAAGAGAGGTAAGTTTGTTGGGTCCATTAGAATTATGCTAAGGCTGGTTCTGTATGTGATCAGTGTTTTAAAGTTTACTATTAGGAGACGCGACGATTTGTTTGATCGATGTTGACTTATTAGATCTAGCCAAGTGTGTACGTCCTCTGTCCCCCCTTCGGGACTATATCGTTACTCAGAATCTGAACTAAAATACTTCCAAAACTTGACGTTTCCTTTAATTATAGTAATTAAGCTAGTTATTATTAGGTTAGATTAACATGTTATTATTTCACAGGTCTACCATCGAAAATAGAATCCTTACAAAGATGATAATAATTTGTCATTACTAAGCTAATCGCTTCGGTCAGGGCGAATCTCATAAAATCATAATTTACCAAGTTATCTAGATGATTACATCAATGGGTATCGATTAATTCTAACACTGGGCGATCATTACCATCGATTAGATAGCTTTACTAATAATGAACGGGTATCGCACCACTCCGGAGTTTAATTTGTGCTGCTCCAAAGGTCCGATTCTAATCTAGTAGAGTCGGCTGATTCAAAGTCAGGGACGCGTGTATGCAGGATGGAAACACATGGGATTATTTTCGGTAAAGAGCTGTCTAAAAATATTGTTTTAAATTTGGTTGTTATGATGTTCATTAGGCTGATGTTACTGATGAGACCATAGGAGAGGTTTAGGTTAGTGTTTATCGGGGCACTATAAATGCTGTACGGACAGTGCTTGTGGCTTTAAAGCAATCATTATCAGTTACTATTAAAACAAGAAGTAATATATAATGAAACCAAAACCATGCAATTTTACTAACTTTAATGTCTGTGACATTAGATGATTTTAGGTATATGAACGATATTACTTCTTCATAGAAAATAGGTTCTTCATTCTTTTGTCAATGAAGACTAAGATTAAGTGACTTCCAGAAGATTACTAAGAGATGCGAGATTAAGTGACTTCCAGAAGATAACTAAATAAGATTAAGTGACTTCCAGAAGATTACTAAAAAACTTAAACTATTTTAAAAATTATTATGGCGTCCTGAATAACGAGATAGTGTGGACTAAGAACAATTTGCATAAAAGTTTTCTTTCTACGGGTGTTAATACACTTCAGCCTACTCCTTCGGTAATAAATAAGCGTGATGTATGTATTTAAAAGTTTTCAATACAATTTATACGTAAATAATATACATTAACATCAGCTTCCACGTTCAAAACGCAACCTCGTATGTTTCCCTGTTGTGACCAGCAATTAATACCAGATGTTATCTGCGGGTCACGTTACACAGTTCTAGTTTAATTATAGGCTTTTAATTTATTGGCGCTCTTAAGCCCAATATTTGTATAATTACATAACGTGAAATTACAGTTTGAGTGGAACAGAATCGAAGGCTTCGGTTGAAACTTAATAGATTTTGATGGTTGCTATGGAATTGGTTAATTTCAATTAGCCAAGCCCAAAATTAGGGATGATAGTGCAGATTCTAATGAGGTAAGTAAACAGATGTAGATTGAAGAACATAACATCATCCAGATATCCTTGGAACAGGATAGTCTTACTCATTTGAGAAAATGTACAAAATATTTATAAACTGACCTGACTCACATATACCTAATATTTAAAGTTATTTTGTAACATTTTACTATTATCAACTCTCACGCACCGCAGACAAACTGAATTTCGGCTGCCGCAACCCAATTAAGATTTCGCCTCGCGCAAGCATTTTGTGTCTGAACGTGTCTCCGGATTTCCGCCCCGTCCGATCTGGAGCATTCTCAAAAACAATATCAGCTGTGCACTCCACTTTTTCCCGCCGATCCTTTTCCCCCGCCTAATGTTCCTCTGAGTAGCGTTGTTATTTCTCGTGCCACCAAAGCATTGTTTATTTTGACTGGCTGAAACTGAAACGAGCTTTAAAAAATAGACTGCCAACGCCGCCGGCGGTGGCAAAGAAAACAGTGTACACTGATATTGTTGTATTTTCTGCGGTTCAGAAACACTTCTTGAGAGCAATCCCCTAAGGGACGTTCGGTGGAATTATACTGTATAACGAAGTCGTTGTGCATGATTCAATGGCTTCCATTGTCCAGGGTCTTATTAATTTGCATTTCTTTTAAGTTTCCACTCTTAAATTGTACGTTGGCAATTAAAAGGAATCTTGGTGACCCGCGATCTGTGGGAGCTCGACGAGAAAATGGGAGTTTCGTTTGAATTTAATTATTTACGTCTGATGTTTGACTTTAGTTACTAATCTTGAATCTAGTTGAGATAGCAAAACAACACTAAAACTTAACTTTTAATCTAAGAAATTCAGTAAAGAGTTTATACATTTACTGTAAATATCATTTAGTTTGTATTTCATTCAACATTATAATGTTAGAAAAATTATTACAAAAAATAAATTTAGTTGGTCGTTTCGCGCATCAGATTTTTTTATTTATTTTTCATTAAGTAATAATAACTTTCCTTCAATTATCGATGATATAATAAAAACAGAATTAATTATTACTCAATGAAAAAAAATATTTATTACTTAGATAAAGATGATTACATAAATAAGAAAGATTGTGACAAAAAAAAATGGATACGAAACCGATTGACATGACATTGCTATAGTAAGTTGGTAATATTTTGAGAATCGATGTTGAAGCGAAATATTAATGTGCATTGATAAGCCCGGAGAAATAGATAAAAATGATTATGTTGCTGCAAAAAGTTGACATATTATTTCGCCG
The DNA here is from genome assembly GCA_963931975.1 of Cataclysta lemnata. Lineage (NCBI taxonomy): Eukaryota > Metazoa > Arthropoda > Insecta > Lepidoptera > Crambidae > Cataclysta > Cataclysta lemnata. The sequence goes on from OZ008355.1 coordinate 13,409,540, forward strand.
AATTAAAATTTTATTGGGAACAGTTAGGTTATTTAGGGCAAATATTATGCTGATCATGATGATCATTCATAAATATCATGAGTAATTATTTTAACTAGAACAAAGTGACAACAGCGGTGGGAACATTAATACCGTTATGAGATTGCATGATAACGCAGTTTTCACAAACCATTGCTACTCACCTAATGTTACTAGCAAAATTAATTACATTCAAATAACCATTGAGTAGAAAATGGACTAATGAAGAACTTGCCTATTCATGAAATGACATGCTCAAATCATGGTTCGCTATTTGCTTATTATAATAATGATTTTGTGCCATTTTAAAACAATGTTAATCTATGCTAATATTATAAAGCTGAAGAGTTTGTTCGTTTGTTTGGTTGGTTGGTTGCTTAAACGCGCGAATCTCAGACTTTACTGGTTCAAATTGAAAAATTATTTTAATATAGTTAATTTACATTTAACTAAAGTATGTAGGTACCATTTTGTTCGATAACTTTTTGCCATCTTGTAGGTAGGGACATGATCCCATTGCTATAGAAATTTTGGGACTTCTGGTCAAAATACCGCGACAAGTGGTTTTGGCAGTCCTCTCGTGATGTTAACCTGACACTGCCTAAAGAATTCTGAAGAGACCGAAACAGGTGGAAATCTAAAGGTGCAAGGTCAGGACTATACGGCGGATGCATTAACACCTCCCAGCCAAACTCTCTTAATTTTTGCTGAGTGGCTAAAGATGTGTGAGGTCTAGCGTTATCATGATGAAAAACCACACCCCTTCTGTTGATTAATTCCCGCCGCTTTCTCTCAACTTCTTGCTTTAATCTTATCAGTTGTTCGCAGTAGAGTTCAGAATCGATGGTCCTGCCTGGTGGTAACAGCTCATAATGAATAATGCCCTTCCAATCCCACCACACACACAGCATCACCTTGTTGCGAGTTATCCCGGGTTTCGCCACAGTCTGTGAAGCCTGACCGGCCTTTGACCACGACCTTTTTCGCACGTTCTTGTCGTACGTGATCTACTTTTCATCACCAGTTATCAGCTTCTTCAAAAATGGTTCGGTTTCATTACGTCGTAATAAAGAATCACAAATGAGTACACGGTTCATTAGGATTCTTTCAGTGAGCTCGTGAGGTACCCAAATGTCGAGCTTTTTTGTGTACCCATTTTTTTTCAAATGCGCCAAAACTGTTTTGTGGTCAATTCCCAGTTCTTCAGCTACGTCGTAACTACTGACATGCCGATCTTGCTCCACTTTTTCAAAAATGGCATCCATTTTATCTGTAATAGGGCGACCAGAGCGACATGCATCTGTGACATCAAAATTTCCGGATTGAAAACGCTTAAACCAAATTTGTGCTACTCTCACAGACACTGCACTAGGTCCATAAACATCGCAAATTTTTTTCGCTGCTTGCGTTGCATTTTTACCTTTTTTGTAGTAAAATTTTAAAATGTATCGAATTTCTTCATTAGATTCACTCATCTTGGCGGTACGAAAAACAAATGAAAATCACACATTTTCCTAATTTGAATTTGGAATTATGTTCTTTAAAATTTTAACTTTCAATGATACCAAAACCAGCCAGATACAAATAGTATAGCCAAAGAGATTTTATTACAAGTTTATACATACTATAATGCGAAAAGACTTTTTCCCCAACCAATAATAACCGACATTACGGCAAGCGAAGCCGCGGGCGACCACTAGTAATTTAATATAACATGTTTTTATTGAAGGCTCACTTAGTACGGTGGGCCAAATTTGGATGGTTTTGATTTATGATGGTTATACAACAATCAGGTAAAAACTTTTCTGAATCAGATGCATGGGTTTAGACATAACTTAATATTAGTAATTCAATAGTCGTAACAAAGAAAAAGGAGTCAGAATTAATTTTTCTGAGCTATTTTTCTTGCTAATGTTTTTTATTGAATTTATATAATGTTCGAAATAATAAAAATAATTGTAATTGTAATAGGCAGAGGTGAACTAGCACCCACGCATCGCCAATTAGGCTAGGTCCCAAGTAATAGGTGGCGAGCCTATTGCCATTTATCGGGCATAAAAGTCGCAGTACTTTGCTAGGTGGTAGGTATAATAGGAATGCTGCTGCCCATTCCTCATCACTGATTTATCCTTAGTCGCCTTGTACGACACCAACGGGAGATGTTTGGGGTGGTGACAATTGTATTCTACTCTGCCGTCACCACACGGCCAAGTCACGATATTAGTTATAAATAATGAGTGTACTTTTGAATTAGTACATTAAATGAGAACTCTGCTCTGAAATGAACTAGTACGGACCTAAACTTCTTTTTATAATGACTACTTTTTTGATAAAGACTCAATTGAAATTGACTGAATTACTTCATTACGAAGTCCTTTTTACTTGCTAAAAAACACCGATTGTTGCTCCCGAAACCAAATAACGGAGGAGAAACTAAATTAAGCTATAATAACGATCCAATTAAAACTTTTACAGATTGAAAGGAGCACTATTTTCGATATCAAACATCTTTATTTTATTTGTGCCCCAGGTCCTGTGCGTACAAAGGTCTTTATTGAAACGCCTAAACGACGTACCTAACCTCGGAATTTCTGAGGGCGAAATAACGATGCCGTAATAGGTTTTCTGTAAACATCGTAGGCAGAAAACAAGATAGTATAAAAGGGGAATTCCCAATAATCAATCAGTAGCCGTCTCCCGCTGTCTGTCTGTGCGTTCTTATTGGGGAACATCTCATACAGTTTTGGCAATATCTGATTCCGCTCGCCCCTTTTCCCCGTTTCCACTTCTTGCAATGTTTTCCGATTCCTCTTTATTGTCTGTCAATATGTAAACTTCGATTGGATTGCTGTGCGAGAGCCGATACGGGTGCGCGATTTCAAAATTAATGCGAGGCCGTTTTGGATTTTTTTATTAGCAGTACTCAGCTATAACGCGCAAATTCCGTTGCAACTCATTTGTTTCGATGGGTCTGACGCAGAATGTGCACTTCGCAAAATGTGCACTCACCTAAAAATGTGGACTTCGCAGAATGTGCATTTCTCAAAATGAGCATTTCGCTAAATGCGCACTTCGCACAATGTGCACTTCGCAAATGTGCACTTTCCTAGGATATGACTAAATGTCCTGTATAACAAAGGTAAGTCCCAAAATAAAAAATACATGTTCTATAATAATGCGGCAGTGTTAGGGTTATCATATCGATGCGTGAGATATTTAACATCCAAAAGTACTGTAGGTTTCAGGCACTGTTGACCAGACACTTTTAGAACGGGTTTTCAATTTGATTACGAAATGTTGAAGGTCAGAAATATGATGGTGATAAAAAAGTCCCATAACACCTATGCTTCTTTCAAAGATTCACCAGAAATAACATCATAACTGTTGTTAATGTCATTGCTAAGCAAAAAACGTCTCTAAAAACAGGAGATCTCGCCATTTGAACCGCAAATGAGCGAAAGCCGCCGATTCTCTTAAAGCGGCTTCACGTAAATGGGTATAAAGTTTTATCTTCCCAGTTAGCTGCTAAAGTCCTGTTGTCTAGGCTATCTTTAAGAAGGCCTCCAGGCCATTAGGGGGGTGTCGCGTAATTTTGGAATAAGCTGTAATGTTTCAGATTCCAAAATTAGCATTGCCACCCTAGTCACCTAAATTACTGCATTTATCGCACTGGGACAGCGTGGTGGGTTATGGCCCATTCTCCCTATATTCTTCTATCTAAAGGAAAAGCATGTGCCCGGGCATTGAGGAGATTGAAAAGCCTGGTGATGATGGTGAGTAAAAGTATAGCAGTACTTTATTCTTCTTCTCTCAGAAGACTACTTACTTTATTCTTCTTCGTTAAAAGTTTTCTTACTAGAACAAGAGATGATATAGGAACAGTTTGACCGAAAATATTTGCTCCTATATTATTAGAAAGAAGTAGTAGTGGTAGTAAATAAGAGGTCAGAAAAATTACGAATTTCATTTTTCGAACATTTATCAAAAAAATTACATAAGGGTACGAATTAAGTAACCTCCTCCGTTTTTTCGTCGGTTAAAAATAATTTTAGTCGTCCTCTAAAAAGGTTCCTAATTCTAGGTCAAGTGGAGGCTGGGCGGTAGATCGATGGACGCGGTAAAGAAGGCTCTTGGGAGCAAGATGTATGATTGGATCCATAGATAGCGTCACACAATTCGGAGATAGTGTATTGTATTATAATCGACCTTTATGAAGGGTAACGACAAGGGATAATTAATTTAAATTGATCGTCCGATGTCTCCGTGGTCTCCATTATTTTGTGCCCATCACGGAGACAACGGAACGTCAAAAAATTCTGTGATCGTTATCCACCTTATCAACTCGGTTATCGGACATTAACTATTTCACGTAAATTATAATTTCTTTTGTAAACGTAGTTAAGACGCAAATTAAAAAAAAAACCATATTTTATTTAGTCAGTCAGCCGATATTAATTAAGATTATTTATAACAGAAAGTTGAAACTTTTATGGCTCACCCTAGACACGAAAAAAGAAGACAAATAAGTAATATTTTGTAAATTTAAAGAAATAAAATCAAGTGACGCAATCTGCAAAATGTTGAAAATATACAGTCTTTAACAATATGTTTCTGCATCACACAGACATTTTGTTTTCACTAGGACCACTCGTCGGGACTTTTTGCCCATGTCCAACGCTTATGAAACTTTCGACAAGTTTCAACCAGTCGTCACAATTGTTTCAAATTGCAGAATTAAAGGTATCTAAGTCCGTTTTTGCGGTTAACTCTGAGGTCGTTGTGAATTCAATCAAATTTCCGTTTATTCCGTCTATTGGAAGTTAATTTTCATTTCAAGCGCCCAATAACCTCAAGATTCGTTGAAGATCTTCAGGGCACCTACTGGGATTTTAACCGTAAACTAAATATAGAAATCCGTTAACATAATTAGGTCAATGGCGGATTAAGAATTAAGTGAAGTCGGTTAAGTCGGTCTCTGAGATTATTTTAATTATTTAATTGTGCCCTGGAGATGATTGAATGAGTTCAAAAAATGTAATTTCCAAAAATTTTATCTCATCATTTTCTTTAAAAAAATAAATATAATAAAGCTCATAATTTTTCGAAATTCTTTTTCTAACCATTAAAATCTTTGTACTATTTTTTCTAACATTTATATAATGTTAAAATTAAAATCGAATAGACTAAAAGACTCATTAACAGCAAATATATTTATAAAAAACGTTTTTCATAAATTTATAGTGTATTATAAATTTATAATTATCAAAATTGTTAAAATTGCATGCAGCAAAAATGGGAATGTTGTGATGGACGTGCGGTGTGATAAGAATGGATAAAATGCATAAATTAGTAATTGAATTTTTTGGAACAATAAGTACATTTTTGTTGGTTATAGGACTTTTTTCAAGTATCTTCTCCATCTTATCAAAATCTGTCACTATAATAATAATATTAACAGCGTAATTGTGTTCCGACAATTTGTGATAAGATAGCCCGCCGCTCTGAGATTGAGGGTTCCAGGGGAAGCTCGATTCCATCTTCGGTCCTTATCGCTACTTACCATCAGGTGAGATGAAGGACAAGAGCAAGACAGGGTTGCATAAAAAAACCCTTTAAAACAAACAGTTAAATTAATACAAAAGTATAACACATTTCTGCCGCACTCAGAGACGTCAAATAACTTTAATGAGTACCTAATGTACCTAATGTAAAATATTTCAATTAAATCTAGACCATAGACCCGGCAAGAATAGAAAGTCTCTGAGTGCAGTAGAAAATGCATTTTCTATACTAATATTATAAAACTGTAGAGTTTGTTTGTTTGTTTCTATGGTTAAACGCGTTAATCTCAGAAACTACTGGTTCAAATTGATTTTTTTTTTGTATTGGATAGTCCATTTATAGCTACAGGTATATAACATACAAACATACATACATAAATCATGCCTATATCCCCGAATGGGTAGGCAGAGGTAAACTAGCACCCACATTTCGCCAATTATGTTAGGTCCCATGTAATAGGTGGCGAGCCTATTGCCATTTATCGGGCACAAAAGTCGCAGTACTATTGCTAGGTGATATAAGAGGAACGCTGCTGCCCATTCCTCATCGCTGATTTATCCTTAGTCGCCTTGTACGACACCCACGGGAGAGACTTGGGGTGGTGACAATTGTATTCTACTCTGCCGTCACCACACCACACATTAACAACCGACATAAATGCGAGCGAAGCCGCGGGCGACCACTACTCTTGACATAATTATGGTCAGTCGCTTACCTGGCTCCTTGAATTACACAATAGAATACAATTATCGACATCGAATAACCTACAATTATCGTCGAGCACCTTATAATTATCTGCCCCGTTTTCGATGTGGCCATTATACTCTAACATTAAATCGATTATCTCTAATTCCTGTTGATACTATGTTAGTTACAATTAGTTTTTTTATTTCAACTAACATAGTAGCAATTCACGCCTATTCCCTCGAAGGGGAAAGCAGAGGTGAATTAACACCCACGTTTAACTATTTAGGTTAGGTACCATATAGGTGGCGAGCCTTTTGCCATTTATCGGGCATGGAAATCGCAGTATATTGCTAGGTAACAGAAGAGGAACGCTGCTGCCCTTTGCTCATTGCTTTTTAACCCTTCGTCGCCTTGTGCGACACCCGCGCGAGAGATGGGAGCGGTGACAATTGTATTCTACTGAAAATTTTAGCATGTAATTGTCAAAGAACTTGCTCAAGTATCTATGTTGCCATTATTGTTGAGGTTCAAATATTTCAAATTCTTGACCTTGAGCAAAAAAAAACTATAATTTGTGCTGTGACGAATAAATTTGATCGATACGTCAAAACTCAATAGCTTACTTATTATACTGGGTTTTTGACACATCTAGAATGTCCATAGTAAAGGTGTCAAGGTACTTAAAGATTGCGGAGACCTGGCATTATAATCTTGACTGTCAACATCACATCAATCGTCGTGAATGTCTAATAATCATACCAGCTATGTACAGATAGGTAGAATAATAAATCGATTGTAATTTTCAGCTATTGTACAAAATAGTTTTTTTATAATTTTCGCTTGTTGTTCCAGGTCATTGTATAGATGTTTCTTCGCCGGACAGTTATGTGAGTATGTAGCTAATTTTATTTTTTCTTTTACTGAAGATTTATTATCATCACCAACCCTTGTGAGGGTGAATGCTTTAACCCACTACGCAGCACCAGATCTAAAACCAGAACAGATTTGTGGGTAATATGTATAAGGATCGGTGTTTAAATATTGCCACAAATCTTCGTCGTTTCCCTGGCCTGTTTACAGTTTATATGGGTTGGCGCCATATTGTTTCCTCTTCATTCCATTCGGAAAGGTGGTAATGAGAAATAAATGTATAGAAAAAGATGCGAAGTATCATGTCGAGAGACCGATGAACGGAGGGGTTGATTAGGATGACAAGATTCCAATCCATATTGCTCAAGGTTTTGGTTTAGATTTTACAGCCAGTTACCTGCTTGCCACCGACTATCTTTGAGATCTCCAACCTTCTGTTGCTGGTCATATTCCCTCCACCATTCGGGTGCCGGCCCATTCTACGATATTATCTCGCTTCCAGGCCAGCAAAGAAAAGTTAAATATTTATCTATCAATGAGCGATTGAGTGTAAGTTACATATAAGCAGGTATAGCGCCATACATAGATGTTTATGTAACTGATCCAACGCTCACGAACAAACTAAGGCGGCAACAAACCTCAACTAATTTCTCTAATTAAGTCAGTGCCTCCGGAGGATATAAGTAATTTGGACAGTTTTTGTGGTCTCAATCTGTTGGGTCGAACCTTTGTCAAGGGGACGGCTCTTCTGTCGATGTACGCCATTTTAATTCGGTCTTGTTCAGCTTGTATTTTACTTTTTCTACTTCGGAAGGCGAGTTGAGTGAGTTCGTCCTTTTCATTGATACAGTTCCCGGCACGTATGTTGAACCAAAACGACGGGCGTTTGCGCCGGTATAATTGAAGGAACAGTGTCTTAACTTAATTTTGAACGCGCAGAAGTGGGTATCCCTACGTTGCTACGATTACAGACACACGTCGTGGCACGTCATACAGAACCTCAATTAATACATGAAAACGTTTTAATTCGCTGCGCATAGGTCAACTTATGTACCGGGTATTGTTAAGTCCCTTACTTCCATTACTATTAAAGATTTTGGTTGGTCTAGAACATTTGGTAAGTTCTAAACTGGAACGTGCGTTTAACGTGGCTCTCACATAATTTTACCAAATATGACTGGACAAAGATAGATGTCGGTGTCGCGAATGTGAGTGTTGTCATGTTGTGAAGGAGCCCGTAAACCTACACTTGGATCACAAGTCCCTTCTCTCTTTGCCACACCCAGAATCCATGGAATCCCAAGAGGTTTCGACTTCGTCTATTGTCCAACGTCTTCTGTGGTGGTCTGGGAGCGAGGAAATAGCGCGTAATGTGCCAGCCAAAAATTAACCTGGGAATGTTTGACACTTGGCTAAAGAAGGTTTTGGTGCAAACCATCAATAGCAGCCTTAGTTTGTTTCTGTATCGTTTTTGCATGTTATCGTTTTATATATTTACTAGGCAAATATGAAGATCACTTAAGGCATTGTCCATTTTCCCTATCATCAATATGCACAGAAATGAACAAACAAATTAAATAGTGAATACAATCAATAAAAAAGTTTTGAGATAACTCTGAGTGAGTAACTATCAATGAAACTATTGAAGATAAACGAGACTGTGCAGAAATTCCGTCCTTATACAAATTAATAATCTTCAGTTGTTAGGCAGGACACTAATGTAACATTATTACATTCTTCCAACTAACATTATCTTTAATATACTCAAATGTTAGTTAAAATATTACAAATAAAAAAAGAATATAATTTTTGGAATTTTGTCCGGCCTGTTTTTCTTTCTAATAATGTTGTACTAATTGGTATAACAATTTTAATATTAAAGTATGTTCGAGAAAAGGAAATGACGTCACTGTCGTTGACGTCAAACTTTTCAATCAATAGCTTCGAGGAGGTTTGTAAACTTTTTAATTAAACGTGAAATAATTATTTGAGGTGTTCGACGTCTAGATGGCATTTGTTTTATTATTTTTTTAAATAACATGAGCATAATATCAATAATTTTACCAGTGTAAATATTATTATGAAAACAGTTGATTTTAAATTCGTAACTTGTTTCAACTCTTGCAGAATAATTTAAAGCAATGTCTCATTTTTAATTGAAAATAATTTGCTCTATATTGATGATGCACCAAGTAATTTTCCTTGGAATTTAATACAAAAAGATAATTTCTGAGTAATATTTTCAATTTAGCTAGTAAAATACATGACTTTTAGTTACCGTAAACGGAGCGCCGAAACTTTATAACAATCTCAGTTCTCCGTTTCTAATCTTCTAGAACGTGTGCCTGAAACTAGATCGGGAATTGTGGTTTTAGGAAACTAGTTGTGGCTGGAACGTTGATTACGTCGATGTTTTAATAAATAAATTCTGGCACCAAGGTAAGTATGGATTATAGGTATGTTTGTAAGTTAACTAGTATGAGGCGTGGGTGCGCGGCCCGCTAAATCGGACCGCGTCGAAAAGCAGTTGATAAGTCCATTTCGATTTAAAGTTTTAGTGTGTAAGACCTAGTTTTGCTTCATATTACTTTACATTAGGCATCTAGGCATCTTCTTCAAGTTACGTGGCCCCGGGAGCCATATCACTCAAGAAACTCTAGAAAACCCTTACCTACATGAATTGTTATTTGAATATCTGAAACAGAAAAATAAGCTTCAGTGGCTTTAAAACTGCTCTACTATTACTATACTTTTTTATTATTGTTTATTATACTCTAAAGTGAAGTTTATATGAATAAACTGTTTCTGTATTTATTACTTTATAATATAATAATATAAGAAATTGTAGTAGACCAGTTTCCAAGCCACTCAAGCTTATTTTTCTGTTGTGTCTAAATTCTGTCCATAAAATCAAATTTCTTTTATTCCAAAGTAGCAAAGTACGGAAGGTCTGTGAAACGTCACAACCGATTAGCTGTTATCTGTACAAGTCACCTGGACAGCAGTTGTTGCATAAACAATGTTGATAGCCACTTCAATGTTATAGCTCAGTTGCAGACTCAGGGCCGATTTCATCGTCTCTCATAGAAACTGAGTTTTAATAAAACTTGGGTTTGATTAATGCAAACTATGTAGCAGAACTCAGTTTAGAGCATAAACCGAGTTCAACTTCAACTGATCGCGTTTAATTCTGCGGTGAAATCGGCCCTTAATTTCCTTATGTTTAACCAAAAAGTCAAGTAAACGATAAATTATTTTTTCATATTACTGAAGTAGACGTGACTTGATTTTTGTTACTACTACTATACAGAGTGGAAAAAAAATTAACTCTGGAGGGGAAGTACCTTAATAAACCTTTAAAATAGCTCAATTTACGCTCCTTTACTTTTAAAATGAAACATAACTGCATTCACAGAATCCTCAAAAAGCTTAGTACATAGGTTAAGGTCTATTCTCTCTATAATCATCTGTCTATATGAAAGGCCTGTGCCGCAGTAGTGGGAACATTATAGAGCTGGTGATAATGATCTAGAAGTAAATTAAGATATCGTTTTTCTCAACTCCTTAAGTTCTATTCGAATAGCCACTTACAAACTACTTCTGTTTTCGCAGCCAACAAGAAAGCAGCGAGCGCGATTTACCAATACAACAGCTCAATTGCAGGCACTCAATCCTGAGTTCTATTAACTTGACAATTAAATCTAAATGGGAGTGAAGCGAAAGCAGTAAGTCCATAAGTTGGCTACTGGTCATCAGAACTTTATAGCTGCTCTACGGTCTCTCGATATTCTTTGTTATAAAGCAGTAATAGAGTAATAAAAGTTTAACGATGCAGCTCGCGGTTGCGTTCCGATATAGTTTGCTCTAGTCTCATCTTGGAAAGGAGATTTTCATGGAGAAAATTCTGTTTGCCATTGGGATTCTTTGATCGCAGTTGAAGTACTTGGGGACCGGGCTGTGTCAACTAGACATTGTAAATTACACGTTATTGCTGATACGACAGGGGTCTTGAGATTTATGTGTGTTTAGTTTAGAAATTTCATATTTAAATCAGGAGATAATAATGGTTCTTTTAAGTTTGGCAATAAATTGTCTTGTGCTTGTGCCTAATGGCATATTGCCACCCAGGTGGCAAGAACCTTGAGGCACCCGAATAGTGGAAAACCAACCACCAACAACAGCATAACCAAAGAGAGTTGGTGTGAGGCAGGTTTTAAAACCTAAGCCAAAACTTTGAGCAGTATGAATTTGAATGTTGTCGTCCCAATCACTCTCTCCGTTGTTCTGTGTCCCTTTTCTTTATAAATTTATTCATCTTATATCTGATATGAACGGAAAAGGAAACATCTGCTTCGACCCCAGATAGACTGGGAACAGGGCAGGGAGAAGAAGATTGAAAAGCAAAGTGAAATAAAGTTGCACCACTTAACAAGATGTCACCGCCTCTGTCGAACAGACAATAAAATTATTCAACGTACGCAACGTTTCTCGCCTAAAGCAACCTTGGCCCGAACTTGCAAATCGCTTGATTCCCAGTCATTTCGGATGTAAATTGCCAATTTGGCCAACACGACGATTTTCCGAATAACCGGTGTTATGTATAATTTATTCAACTGATCAATATTCAATAGATCGGAAATCAGGGGCCTATTCTGACGCCGGTAAGTTTCGTCGCCAATGGGGGCTAATAGACTGGATTGGTGAAAGTGTTTTTCCACTTAATTTAGCTCTGTTAGCTGTTATCCGTTTAAGTCGATGTCGTTTTGCTAAGAAGAAATTCGGATATAGGAAAGAGTGCTAGATCATCAGTGGTTGTTAAACTATCTATTTTATCTCCATGAACCGAGATGAAAGTCGAAACTTTGCTTATTTTCGAATAAAGACTTTTTATTTTTACTTACCTTTGCTAGCGTTAGTTACATCAGATTATGAGATATCTCTTTAAAAATGTATCTTAAGACATTTTGCTGCTGCCTGAGCAGTGATACTGGTAAATTTAAAGAAAATAGCATGAAAACGTATACTAAAAATGGATTACTTCGCTTACGACCTCTAAAGCATACTCACATAATTTTGAAATTGTATACTACCTGAATACGATCGAACACAGAGGTCATAAGTTATTTATTTATCAAATGTAAATGTATTAAGCGACGGTCTAGACTAGCACGAATCCCACGTAACTCCAGACCGTCTAGAATGTGCATAACAAATTGTAGCAAAAAGCACAAAGCAACAAAACAGAAACAATACGATCGCACAAAATCATTTGCTGCCATCAAAACGTTCGAGAAATTTCCAGAAAAGTCGTGACTTCGGCAATTTATGCCCTCTCATATTAAGGTCTACCGGGCCACAGAATACAATGGCTTCGTAAAGTTGCGCCATATTTTTGCCAGTAAGCCCTTACTCCGGAGTTTTTTGTTCATTTAAATTCTCAATTGCCGTTTTCTTCTCTTGAAATTCTTTGGCGGGGGTATATTTAAGTTTTCATAAGCGTGCTGAAACCCTTGGAACGTCTTCTTTTTATTCATCTTTTAATATAAGATTGGACCATTGCGGAACCTTTTTGGAAACCAAATTCGTATTCTCAGTTTGCATTCGTTAATAACTGTCGCTTATTAAAGTATTTATTTTAATACTTCTGGTGCTATGTAATTTCTTAAATCAGAAATATTCCAAAATATAAAGGGGTTCCAAGACGGTCAATCAGCTTGAGTCAAGCACGTTCATTTTCTGTGTGTTTCTGTTCGGTTTCTAGGTCAAACAAATCTTTTTTTAAGTATGTTTGATTTGTTGGACCTAGTAATGAATCTCAAGCTGATTGACCGTCTCGAAACTCCATTATGTCCTGATATGTATTGTATAAAATGTTTGCTCATCTATTAAACAATAATTATTATATTAATCATGTCAAAATAAGAACTATTAGAAAGTTTAATTTGTCAGTTATTCAAACAAAAACAATTTTTTATTTTAATTACCTTGCCTACAAGAGTCTTAACGATCACATGAATGGAATACCAGTTATTAAAAATTCACTTATCTACATCGAAACTTTTGGTGCCACATCAATATTGATATTGCTGTTGGGCACTTTGTTAATTGGTTAGCTTGTTACGAATAATACATTAGACAACCAACAAGCTTTGTTTTGTCTAAACGTTTATAAATATTATCTGTTTGCGCATGAGTGAAATGGTATTTAGTTAACTAATTTAGGAATATTTTATACACACATGCATACATAGATCACGCCTATATCCGCTAAGGGGTAGGCAGAGGTGAACCAAATACCAACCCTTTACCCTGGACGTTATCTATTTCGTTCAATATTAGCCATTAAGGGCCTATTTCACAATCCACAAGTAAGTTCTAGGAAGCTTAGTTCGCTCGATCATTTGACAGTTGAAAGATTTTGGTAGTTAGAAAAAGAATTTCGAAAAATTATGATCTTGAGGCGGGAATCGAACCCGCGTCCGCTGCTATCCGGGCAGGTGCCTGACCGCTCGGCCACCCAAGACACTAATTAACTTGCCGAAATTCTTCTAAACTTTACACTTCACGTTGTAAGCCAACGGGTACCCTCGCAATGTAGAAATAAATTTCAAACATTCCAAAGCAGATATTTTTACAAATACCGTGCGTTCGGTTAAGCTTGGGTTTGCTTTACAAACTATTTGATTTTTAATTTTAACATTATATAAATGTTAGAAAAATTAGTAGAAAGATTTTGGTAGTTAGAAAAAGAATTTCGAAAAATTATGATCTTGAGGCGGGAATCGAACCCGCGTCCGCTGCTATCCGGGCAGGTGCCTGACCGCTCGGCCACCCAAGACACTAATTAACTTGCCGAAATTCTTCTAAACTTTACACTTCACGTTGTAAGCCAACGGGTACCCTCGCAATGTAGAAATAAATTTCAAACATTCCAAAGCAGATATTTTTACAAATACCGTGCGTTCGGTTAAGCTTGGGTTTGCTTTACAAACTATTTGATTTTTAATTTTAACATTATATAAATGTTAGAAAAATTAGTAGAAAGATTTTGGTAGTTAGAAAAAGAATTTCGAAAAATTATGATCTTGAGGCGGGAATCGAACCCGCGTCCGCTGCTATCCGGGCAGGTGCCTGACCGTTCGGCCACCCAAGACACTAATTAACTTGCCGAAATTCTTCTAAACTTTACACTTCACGTTGTAAGCCAACGGGTACCCTCGCAATGTAGAAATAAATTTCAAACATTCCAAAGCAGATATTTTTACAAATACCGTGCGTTCGGTTAAGCTTGGGTTTGCTTTACAAACTATTTGATTTTTAATTTTAACATTATATAAATGTTAGAAAAATTAGTAGAAAGATTTTGGTAGTTAGAAAAAGAATTTCGAAAAATTATGATCTTGAGGCGGGAATCGAACCCGCGTCCGCTGCTATCCGGGCAGGTGCCTGACCGCTCGGCCACCCAAGACACTAATTAACTATTATTTCTACATTGCGAGGGTACCCGTTGGCTTACAACGTGAAGTGTAAAGTTTAGAAGAATTTCGGCAAGTTAATTAGTGTCTTGGGTGGCCGAGCGGTCAGGCACCTGCCCGGATAGCAGCGGACGCGGGTTCGATTCCCGCCTCAAGATCATAATTTTTCGAAATTCTTTTTCTAACTACCAAAATCTTTCTACTAATTTTTCTAACATTTATATAATGTTAAAATTAAAAATCAAATCATTTGACAGTTGTAATATGAAATATATGTCAATAAGTTAGAACTTATCTGCTTTCGGTCACCAATTTCTGTTTAGAATTTCTAATAATTATTTGAAAGGAAAAGAAGCAGGGAGAGAAATCGCGGTGGAATAGATGAGTGCTGACATGTTGTGAAAGGATCCCGTAAGCCTACACGGATACAAGTCCCAAACACTGCTACTGACTTCCCTCTTTGCCACGCTATGGATCCGGCACCCGCACGATGCTTCCATGGAATGCTAAGTTATCGTCTCGTGCGAAATGAAAACCTTGGAAGATCTAATACATAGTTTAGTGAAAATATTATTTGCTACCTTCAACAATAGCGGTTAAGGTTCCGTGGAAAAAAATCTATAAAGCGAAAACAAAACAGACTCGCAAAAAGATTTTAATAACATTGAAACCGAAAGAAACGATTCTTTGCCAAGAAACAAAGTTTTCTCAGTTTCATAAAAACCGGTACGAATTGTATCAAAAGAAGCCATTTCTATTACAGTTCATTGGTCAAAGTAATGAGTGCGGCGGCTTTGTCGGCCTCTTCACAACTCGGATGTCGGTTTGATTAAATTTTCATGCTCGGAACTAGCTTACGCAGCCCTAAGAACTACTTTCCGGTTGTTTTTGTTGATGTTCTGTCCTGTAATCAGCTTTGAGATTGCTTCTTAAAGCTTAATACCTACACGTTAAGCAAAAGTTTATGACGACTCTCTGCAACTAAAACAATTCAAGATGAACATTGCGTCTTTCTTCTTTTCTTTGGCACATGGAAATATATAACTTTGATAGCACAGAGGAACTCGCCGTAAAAGGTAAATTTATGGTCACCCATCCAATGACCAGCCATAGCGAATTTTGCTTGGTGTACTGAGCACGCTATAATTCGAGCTCCCCCGTCATGTCCTTCTGTGGTAAGTAAATATTAATTATTTTTAGTTCGTGTAATTGAATCTCATTTATTAACGTAATCAATAATATTTATGAACTACTTCGCATTAACTGTTTATTTTAAGCCACTTAGAAACTCTTCTCTGTGTAAACAAATCCATCGAATCAGTGAGATATATAAACTTTTTTCTTTGATCATGTTTCTGTCATCACTATTTCAAATTGGTTGGTCATAAAATTATCATGGCATTTCTTATTGGAGAGATGCCGTTTCGAAGTGGTCATCAAATATGACTCTTAACATTCAGAATATTGGATTCAAATTTTATTTTGCATTTTTTTATTTTAACTTGTTTGACTCGCACTTAGTTGTTAGGTTATGCTCCAAACAGCATCCCCAGATTGGAAATGGCTTCAGTTTTCAAACTCAGATTGTGTTTCACTGAAGATGACCTTACTTACTGCTTCAGGGAAACCTTATAACTTGGTTAAAGTTGGAAATCTCTCGGCGTCGTATTCCACGATAATATTATTAATGTGATGCACTAGGAGCTTGAATAATGAGAGACGATAATTATGAATATATTTACCTAATCTTCTTCTTCATGCCCTGTAACAATTTTATCAGGGGTCGGCGCAGTATGTTTCCTCTTACATTCACATCGGTCAGACGTCATCAACCCATCTACTCTCTTTTTATTCATATTATCCATCACACAGGATAATGATGAATAATGATTAGAAAAGAGACGGAAAATAGCATGTCGAGAGACCGATGAACGGAGAAAATGATTGGTATGACAAAATTCCAATATTCGGAATATGAATGATTTAGGTAATGTGTCTCAAAAACGTATTAACTTTGGCTGTTGCATGCTTTGAAAAGCTCTTGCTTGCAATTGCAGTCTTAAGCACCCATTCCAATCCACTACTATTTTAACACCTCAACCCGTTTTTCTACGTTCTTCGAAACGACTTGCTCTATAGCAATGAAGAAATTCATAGCCCAATATCTTACTCAATTAGTATTTGCTATTCAGATTGTGTTTAGATGGTCAGGTTAGTTACTATTAATATGAAGCAAGAAATATGAAATAAAATATAAAATAAATTAAAAATGCAAGTTCTTGTTATTCATAATAATATTCAATCTTACATTATCTGTATCAAAAACAATTTCGAATTTATAATAATTATGTTTTTGACATGCCTTATTCAAAAATCACAAAAGAACTTTAAAATATCTTGCAAAGAGGTTGATCCTCTACAACTAACTACAGTTACTAAGAAACACTCAGAAGAGCAGCCACCTCAACAGCGAGGCAGTGTCGCGAGCAATTATATTAGGATCCATTACCGTCTCTTGTTTTGTTAGCATAAATTAAACTTGCTTCCCCAACTGAAAAATCGTTTCCATTGAAAATATTCGGAGCGAAACCTAACTGGAACAAAGGGTGGGCGAAACAAAAGCCCTCGCCACTACAATAAAGACAAGGCTCGGATCTTTGGCTTCTTACCTTTTTTTATTGTTGCCTAACCTTTTTCCGCTCATCCACTCTCGTTTAATAACCTTTTTGGAATGCACATAAAATAGGATTTGAGAACGTGGCGCGTGCCAATTTCTGCTCGGCACGGCGCCTTTAAAACTATAGCCAGCCCAATAGCGAACCTTTAGGGTGTATTTCCACCAGAGATGTGGATGACTATAGTCCATAAAACATGTTACGTTCTATGGACTGTAAGCGGCGTGCGAGAAAAGAAATCATCCAATACTGTTTCATCGTCATCACCAGCCCTTTAATGTCCCCACGGGGACAGTGGCGACGGGGACAGTGGGCACAGGCATTCCATAAAGCCTGGCCCAGTGCGAGTTGGTGACTGCAGATTAATGAGTGCAGATTCAGCCGGGACGGCTTATCGTGCCCTCCGACGCTCGGAGGAACTCGAGACAATACATTTTTAGTCACCCATCCAATGAGCGGCCTGAGAGAACATTGCTTAGTTTTTGCAATCGCAGGCCAAGCGCGCTATGCCATTGCTCTGGCGAGCTCCTCTTCAGAATACTTTGTCTGCAATACGAAAATTGAGGAATCCTATTGATGGATTTTTCCTAGCGCACCACTTAGCAACCTCGCATACCTATCTAAATATCTGGTTGAAAAGCAGCCTTATCTGCTCTGTATACTTACAATGAGATGTGTCTGACCGTTGGACTAAATGGACTTATCTTTTTGGCGTCTACTTTTCCTTGTTGAGTTTTCCTGTACAAGCGTGCCACGCATGGATACCTTCACGTCGATTTCACGGGTCGTGTGTTCATCAAATAATAAATAAATAAAAGTACGGCTAATTCATATAGGGAACCATAAACATAATACACCCATGAATCGTCAAAAAGTGCCCAGTGCGAGTTGGTGACTGTAGATTAATGAGTGCAGATTAGCCGGGACGGCTTATCGTGCCCTCCGACGCACGGAGGAGCTCGAGATAATAAATATTTGGTCACCCATCCAATGACCGGCCTTAACGACCATTGCTTAGTGTACGCAAATGCTATGCCACTGCGCTAGCGATCTCCTCCAAAGTAACCAGCTGATAATAAAACGGTTTTGCATCTTTACGCTTCCCAAATTATGATTAAACCTAATCCCAAGTCCTGTACACTATTAAAACTTAATAAAGCGGGGAGGTCGTCAAAATATACGACTGAAGGCCTGAAATTTAACAACACATTAACGTCGAAGAAGTTAAGGCGGCATTGAATCGTCTCAATCGGTAAATAAAGCGTTGTTACTAAATCAACTGTAACGTTGTAAAGACGGGCGACACCTACTAAAGGGAAAATAATTCGGGTGTCCATAAAAATGTAGTAAGCCCATTCGAGCCTTTGCTTTATGGTGCTTCTACACGGTGCAGGTAGCTGGAGCAAGTAAAGGCGCGAGCTATTTGCGCAAGCAGCGTGCTCAAGTTAGTTGCGATGTAAAGTATGTGATGCGTGCGCATGTTTCTTGTGCAGGTACATCCTCGGGTCGCTGAACTCGCTGGGATCGAACTCGATTACACGATGCATATAACCTGCGCAAGTGTTTCAACATACCCAAGCTACATGCACCGTGTAGAAGCACCATATAAAAATGTTACAGGGTGAAGATAACCCTTTTAATCATTGATTACTATATGGACGACTATTGCTAACATGCTCACAAATGGACTTGATTGGTTTTTGATTCAGAATTTGTGGGATAGTAACTTGTGCATTCTTTATAATGTATCTGACATGTCACAACTCGTTGATAATAACGGATTATTTATTGGTCTAGTCGCGTTCCGTTTTGTCGATAAGGCGTGAAACTTTGAAACAGGTACAACCTCGAGTCGCTGGAATCGTTTACACGATGCATATAACCTGCGCAAGTGCTTCAACATGCGCAAGCTCCGTGCACCGTGTAGAAGCACCTATAAGGGGCATTGAGTCGAAGTGTCCGAGCATTAGCTACCGAAATTTACGCCCCGTTTTATGTGCCACTCGAATTTCAATGAAATGGCTGCTTCTTAGCTAACGTCTGTGACACGTCCGTCATGGCGATGCGGCTTTTTGGGGTTCCCATGTTGATTTAGACGCTGGCGATAGATTGAGTCGATTTTGAGGGAGCAATGTTGTAGAAGATTTCATAAATTGAGATGGTATCGTTTCAGTATTTGCTGTCATGTCATTGAACAAAATAAAAGAATTTTTCTAGAATGTATTTATTGGACTTTTGTACCTCATAATTATTACAAAGTATTTTACAAAATAGCTTCTAAATACTAAATCTTGCTTAATTTACGCGTTCGCAGACCGGGAAAAATAGTCACTTTCCAATCGAGTTCCTCATATCTATAATATAAATATAAACATAAAAACCTGTAAGCATATACGTGCAGCAGCGTTCTTTGAATCGTTTAGGAAAGTACTGCGATGAATGGCAATAGGTTCGCTTCCATGGTCCCTTGGAATAAGGTATATATTACAAAGATTTTGGTGGTTAGAAAAAGAATTTCGAAAAATTATGATCTTGAGGCGGGAATATATCATAATTTTTCGAAATTCTTTTTCTAACCACCAAAATCTTTGTACTATTTTTTTTAACATTTATATAATGTTGAAATTAAAATCGACTAAGGTATATATTATCGACGGCGAAGTGCTTCTAACTAACACAGACAACATTTTACACATAGTAAAAAAAAACGTTAGAATTTTACATAAGAATATTTAGTTAGATGCTATTTCCACATTTGAATTTGTGGAGTTCCCGTTAAAAATATAGATACCTACATTATTTTATGAAAACACGCATAAATAGACCTTCGTTTAAAAAAAACATAAAATGGTCAATTTCTCGAAAAGTTCAGTTAGGTGCTTATGGCACATCGCCGTTCTAATGTATGTATGTATAAACTAAATGTTAGCCTCCGAAAAATTACAGCCTCCATTGCATTTACACGCTGTCGCTCTGTGGCGGACCGGCGGAAGGAGCCGGCAGTAATAAACGGATTTATCCGCCAAATCCTTTCTGTTTGACTACACGGTCCACTGGCGACCTTTTCTCGGGGCATCTTTTTGAGGGCCCATAACACAGCGTTATGCCCGATCGTCAAATACTGAGCGAGTTTGATTTTAAAGGCACTCCGCTCGCGGAATATTGCCGAGTTTTTGATGTCCGAGCCGCTTTTGATGGAGATCTTTACGGTCTGTTTTTGCCAGGATCAAGGTTACTGTTGTAATTCTTTTCTAGCCTCCTTCCATTTTAAAGACTTGTGCTGTCTATTTTATAGTTGTTACGGTTGCTGGGTTACAATTTTATCTCACTTCACATTTATCTTAGGCGTTCTTAGACGTCAGCCGTGTGGTGACGGCAGAGCAGAATACAATTTTCACCACCCCTATCTCTCCCGTGGGTGTCGTACAAGGCGACTAAGGTAAGACAGCGATGAGTAAGGCTGCAGCATTCCTCTTATCTAATAATATACTGTGATTTATGTGCCCGATAGATGGTAAAAGGCTCGTCACCTATTGCATGGGACCGAAAATAATTGGCGAAAAGTGAGTGTTAATTCACCTCTGCCTACCCCTTCGGGGATATAGGCGTAATTTATGTATGTATGTACTTAGACCTATACAAGTGCAAAGGGTTAGTACTGATATTTTCGGATTTTTTTGTATGCTAGACCTTCTTGACCTTCATCTCACCTGATGGTAAGTGACGATAAGGGCCGAAGATGGAATCGAGCTACACCTGGAACCCGCAACCGCAGAGGGCCTGATATACGCTTTAAACTTGACTTAAATAGCTTTTCACAAACGCAGCATCAATAATTCATTAGAAACAATGTTGTTATTTAGCAATAGTATTCAGTGAACGTGTCAAATCGCTGCAGAGCACAATGCAATAGGTCATTCAATTAGCGATATCGTTATCCGTTTGTGACTTGGAATCGATATTACTCCACAAATAACACCGATTTCCATTATGTTACAACGCCATAACTGATTTATTCGGAGCCGCCGAAAACATTTAGTATTTTCGTGACCCGAAGGTAAATGTAATTCTCTCCGCTGACAACCAGCGCTCCCTCTTCCCGATTGAGATTAAAAAACTTTTCCACCAAAGCCTGTGGCAAGGGAAAAAAATATTAATGAAATTTCTAGAAAGCTACCGATGACCCAATAGGAAGGAAGTTCATCAAAGTATTTCTCTGTTGTGGATAGGCAATTAAGAAATTCAATTTTCAGTAAGTTTCTGCGAATGTTCGCCGAGTCGATTACTGCGAGTTCAAAAGGATGAGGTTTTGTTTTTGCTTTGTCATCGTGTGTGGGGTGATTTATTCGGGTGGATTTTCCGTTGGTACTTTATCGGATTTGCGTCTGTGGGCTAGCCAGTTTTTGCGGAGTGTGAACTAAGAGAAATACCGTGGGTTCCATTCAGCGTTATTCGGTACAGCGTTGAAGATAAATGCTTTGTGTTGATATCTCGGCTCTGGCATAATAGTGTTTTGTACGCCTACAAAGCCGTCTGCGTCTAGTTTCGACTTCATTTGCCAGAAGTTCCGGGAAACAACGGTGTTTTCTCTTGTGGCGATATTTTTCCTTTCGTCTTCGTTACCCTTTACAGATGAATGAAACTGTAGGGCAATATACGGAATATGGAATGCACAATGTTTTTATGAATGAAGATTAAAGCTTCAATAAATGTAGACATCTTGTCCTATGGGACTATTGATTAAAAACCCGGCCCAAGTGGCTACGTATGTGGTTGGAGTCGAATCTACCCTGCTGGCTTTACTCGCACTACCAAGAACCCATCAATCGACTCTGTCTCATCAACCAAACCGAGTACAAATTTGTACTCCGCTGGGGATCGAACCGGTGACCTTAGGATCTTATTTTCGGTGAGCAAACCTCTAGACCGCATAGGTGGTTTATTTAATAATGACGTCAATATTGATAACCAGGACAAAAAGAAAATAAATAAGACAACTGAAAGAAAACCCAAAGAACTGATGCTTTCCTCACGCACTGAATATACAAATCCGAATGCCAACAAAATAAATGGGAACTTGGAACTGGGGAAAGAAAGCCAAAATCTCTAAGAGACAGCGGTTGCACACAGCTTAGAGGACAGTTTTTCAAGTTCGCCTAAGAGCTTATACAAACAAAGCCGCTGGTCAACCGTGAAGGAAGTAAGAAGAAACACATCTCCGCGAGTGCGTGTTTGTAAGTGGGTATAATTGAAACTGAATGATTTATTCCCCGCCCGGTGTTCCCTTGGAAGGGTTCCGTAGAAAGGGGGCGGTTGAATTATGGCCTTTTAAATTCTTTTTTCTTTGTTATCGTTGTGACTTTTTTTTCTCGGCGATAAAGAAGATTACGCCATTTATCTCGGGGTGACCTGGTGGAATTGGTGCGTTTATCTGATGTTAGAAATGGGGTACACTGGCGGCGTACCTAGGCGATTGTTATAGTGGCTATTATCTAAAAACTTACCAGATTAAGTTTTCGCTAGTTTTCTCTAGGAATTCTGTAGGTACTATTCGATTTTAATTTTAACATTATATAAATGTTAGAAAAATTAGTACAAAGATTTTGGGATTAGAAAAAGAATTTCGAAAAATTATGATCTTGAGGCGGGAATCGAACCCGCGTCCGCTGCTATCCGGGCAGGTGCCTGACCGCTCGGCCACCCAAGACACTAATTAACTTGCCGAAATTCTTCTAACCTTTACACTTCACGTTGTAAGCCAACGGGTACCCTCGCAATGTAGAAATAAATTTCAAACATTCCAAAGCAGATATTTTTACAAATACCGTGCGTTCGGTTAAGCTCGGGTTTGCTTTAGAAACTATTCGATTTTAATTTTAACATTATATAAATGTTAGAAAAATTAGTACAAAGATTTTGGGATTAGAAAAAGAATTTCGAAAAATAATGATCTTGAGGCGGGAATCGAACCCGCGTCCGCTGCTATCCGGGCAGGTGCCTGACCGCTCGGCCACCCAAGACACTAATTAACTTGCCGAAATTCTTCTAACCTTTACACTTCACGTTGTAAGCCAACGGGTACCCTCGCAATGTAGAAATAAATTTCAAACATTCCAAAGCAGATATTTTTACAAATACCGTGCGTTCGGTTAAGCTCGGGTTTGCTTTAGAAACTATTCGATTTTAATTTTAACATTATATAAATGTTAGAAAAATTAGTACAAAGATTTTGGGATTAGAAAAAGAATTTCGAAAAATTATGATCTTGAGGCGGGAATCGAACCCGCGTCCGCTGCTATCCGGGCAGGTGCCTGACCGCTCGGCCACCCAAGACACTAATTAACTTGCCGAAATTCTTCTAACCTTTACACTTCACGTTGTAAGCCAACGGGTACCCTCGCAATGTAGAAATAAATTTCAAACATTCCAAAGCAGATATTTTTACAAATACCGTGCGTTCGGTTAAGCTCGGGTTTGCTTTAGAAACTATTCGATTTTAATTTTAACATTATATAAATGTTAGAAAAATTAGTACAAAGATTTTGGGATTAGAAAAAGAATTTCGAAAAATTATGATCTTGAGGCGGGAATCGAACCCGCGTCCGCTGCTATCCGGGCAGGTGCCTGACCGCTCGGCCACCCAAGACACTAATTAACTTGCCGAAATTCTTCTAACCTTTACACTTCACGTTGTAAGCCAACGGGTACCCTCGCAATGTAGAAATAAATTTCAAACATTCCAAAGCAGATATTTTTACAAATACCGTGCGTTCGGTTAAGCTCGGGTTTGCTTTAGAAACTATTCGATTTTAATTTTAACATTATATAAATGTTAGAAAAATTAGTACAAAGATTTTGGGATTAGAAAAAGAATTTCGAAAAATTATGATCTTGAGGCGGGAATCGAACCCGCGTCCGCTGCTATCCGGGCAGGTGCCTGACCGCTCGGCCACCCAAGACACTAAGGCTTACAACGTGAAGTGTAAAGGTTAGAAGAATTTCGGCAAGTTAATTAGTGTCTTGGGTTAGCAGCGGACGCGGGTTCGATTCCCGCCTCAAAATCATAATTTTTCGAAATTCTTTTTCTTATCCCAAAATCTTGTTGACGCTGACGCCAACGTAACGCCAACCCGCTTCGGGAACGCCACGCTAGTGGCTCCGGGTGCGATGATGCTAGGGTCCTATAGACGAGTATTACAAGCGGGATGCGAAAGGGAGCAGTAGAAACTCTACTTAGATGTCATAGTGTGCCACCTGAGTAGAGTTTCTAGTACCCCCTAAGCCGTGACTTACAGTAAAATTTGTTATAACCTAAATTATTCAAACTAGTTAATATTTATCATGTGCCACCTGAGTACAGTTTCTACTGCCATCAAAGTCATGACTTGCAATAAAATGAATTATAACCTAAATTAGTCGAACTAGTAAATATTTGATTAAACTGCTTGATAAGATTAAAGTGCGCGAGTGATCAGATAGGGGAAATTTATGGCGACATAATATTATGCAGGTGAACTTATTACGAAAGTGGGGACATGTAAAATACCAGATAAAGTCAATAGGTCATGCATACAATTTGGATGCTTAATTTACATTTCTATTTTAATTGCTCTTACTCATTAGTATGTTCGATGCAGGATGTAATCCATCAACGATCGTTGCTTCCGTAATTTATTCAAGCTATTTTGCGTCTTTCAGTAAAATGATTGGCATTCTTACTTTCTTATAAAACTTACAACGTACTATTTATTAAAGTATATACAGTTGTATTGCTTTTTTTTGGGTGCAAGGTATCTCCTTTGATATTTATTAATTTTCCTTTTTAAATGTCAATAATATTTGCAGCAATGTCTCCGTTTTTGATTAATATATTTTTATCCCATATAAAACCTACATATTTAGTTATCTTTGTGGACATTGATATTTTCCAAAATTTCGTTGTAGGTTTATCTCCCTTGAATGACATAATTTTACAATGACAAGTGAGTATTTTTCACTCATTAATCAACAATCTTAGGTTTTTCCTGGACTTCCGAAAAATGCTCGGAAGCAAGCAATATTAATATAACTCCTCTAAATTTTTTATCTCCAGTGGGGACTCTCAAACCTTCCTTTATATTTGCATTGCTCTGTCCAATTTAAATTTTATTGTCTCAACTTTGTTGCCTAATGAATAAAAGGAATTTCAGCGACACCTGGACATAAAACAATAAAAAGTTTACACTATGCTTGTAATCGTTATCTCTTGTCTGTGAGCGTAGTTTACATTGTCTGTGATTCAGAGAGCTTTAACACTCTGCTCCAAATTGTATTTGTCTTTATTAGATAACTGTGAATCAGCCTTTATGATCAGAACCTCACAATTAGCTGCACATTGCAAGCTTGTGAACAGGCCTTAACGATCAGTCTCCGCAAGTGAAAAGTTATAACGTAATAATTATAAAGAGCCATTAGGTTTTGTAAAATATGAAAGTCTTGTGACGACTGAGAAGAATGCGTTTGGCACCTCTATTGGACTATCAAAACAGCAACTCCTTTTACGAAACTATTATTTTGCAATAAGACTAAAAGACTATATATCATCTCAAATAACAATTTGCGACAATACAATATGATGATATACAAGAATTTTGCACATTAAGTCGTCGGGATTCAGGTTGAAATTCTAGGAATTTTACAATCTGATGCTGTGATTTCGTAGTGTGAAATCTTTGAGATCTGGTAAAGCATTTCCTTGAATAAGAGAATGTGGCTGCCAATAAGTTGTTTATTAATTATGTAAGCGTACATGACTGCTGTGTACGGCAGATTTACGTCAATAGAAGTTGAAGGAAACTCAATTTTGAAACTCAATCCTCTACTTCTAATTAGAAGCAAGGGTTCGGTACTTCAGTCCCGTCGGGCATGAAAAGTTTTCAAATTCATATTTTGATCCGTCTGTTGTTATATATTTGGAATTTAATTATCGTGTATTTATATTAGAAGTTAGTTGAAGCGTTCAGTTCCGGTCAACCGTTTAGGGTTAGCATATATATTTTTTACAAATATCACGTTATGTTGAATTACTGGAGACTGGAAGATTGGCACAAAAATTGCTCTCGGAACAGGCAAAAAGACAGAGGGCAAGTCCAAAAGAAATAAGTCTGTGTGAAAAATAATATATTATTATAACAAGGAAGTAGATGATTTTGACATGATTATGAAAAAATTAAATCACTCTGCAGCAACTCCAGATATCTTTGGAACAGGGAAGTTAAAATTTTAAATTCCTATCTCTACCGTGAGTGTCGGAAGGTTACTAGAAGTTAAAGATGAAGAATGTGCTGCAAGGTGTGCTTGGTAGGCAATACTCGTCCCTCACATGACTTAAATAGATGGAAAAATCTAAATGTTGACCTTTGGAAATAAACGGACGTGGGTTGTGTTGTGATTAAAAGTGAACCTTTCGGTTATAAACAAAAATTACTAATTAAGAATACAAAATTGGTAGGTAGAGTAGTAGTAGAGTAGGTGAATCAGTAAACAGTCCTGTAAATGGGGCTTTTGAAATTTCTCAATTAGACTTCACCGATATAAACATCGGTTTCCATTGGTTACTCCGTCTTATTGAATCAACGTAAAATTTCAAAATTATAATTGATCAATTATTTAATATGACAAAGTTCGGAGTGAATTCACGAATTTAATTTGGTGAAATTTGTTGATTCCAAATTTTGCTGTAAAGAGGTTCGGCCCAGTTAATCTTTGATCGTGAATTTCTCAGATAATGGGTTTAAGTTATCAAAATCTTGGTCGGTCGCGACCCACGCTTTGTTAGAAGATGAATAATGGCGTTAAAAAAGTCGTTATCGAAAACAACATGACACGAATTTCGCCTGTTGTATTTACATACATACATAAATCACGCCTATATTATATCTACGAAAGGGTAGGGACAGTTAAATTATATCACCCACGTTTCGACAATCATGTTATGTTCCATGCGAGCCTATTGCCAACTGTCGGGCACCAGGAATGCTGCTGCCTTACTCATCGCTGTTTTTACGTTTAGTCGCCTTGTTCTGGCCTTTGACTTGCATTAAATTATACTTTTAGCTTTCAATTGGACCAAATTGAATAATAATTGATTTCTCGAAGTTCGTACTTCATAGAATTGAAACATAACTTCTCCTTTCCAACTTAACAGATTTGCTGCGTGGGTCGCCCTATATGTAGGCTTTTTTTGCAAACTTTACCAAGTTCGTGAATTGTGAATGAGCAAATTCGTGGCTGAATTCAAGAGAAGTAATTTCTGCTTTCGTAGTCTTTTAAAAATTAAATTATGTCAAAAGAAAACAACACACATACATACATAAATCGCGCCTATAATTCCCGAAGTAGGCAGAATTGAATTAATACTTTTTGGTAATTAAGTTAGGTATATCGGGCACATAAATTGACGTATATTGTAATATGATGAGATGTGGTATGAGAGGAATGTAGTCGAGGTGGAAGAACACCCACGGGAGCAATTGGCAGTGGTTCTCTACGGTCATCACACAACGCATAATAATATTATTATGAGTATTTATTTTTAAATGAAATTAACTGTACATTAACTGTAATGTAATCAAGTTTTTCCAATATTTAATAACTATCTGTCTTGACTGGTAAAAAGAAATTAATAGCGAAAGTTGTGGGAATGCGATTGATACACCAACGAAGATAATCCACGGAGGTCTAAGAATGCTGTAGGCAAAAGCCGCTACTGTAATATCCAGTATAATCTGACCGTTGATAGCTTCTTATCATTTACGGAAGCTGAGCCAGTACCAATTTAATCTCTCAACGCAGCAATATAATTTATGTCTTGTTATGTAACCCACGTGAAATTGAATGTTTTAAAACACAGATTAATAGTTATCAACGGAATCGTGGTAGAAACAATAATGGAGATAACACCCGGTTCTAGATACAACTTACTCAAAAAGAATTTTTAGTAGCAAAGCAATTTGAGAGTTTCGTATAGAAGCCAATGTGCGCAGAAGCAACATGGCGTTTCGGAGGGTATTTTGAGCCTATCGAATCTAACTCAGAACAATTCAGTTATAATAAAAGACAGTCATCACGCCTGCTTATCCCCGTCGGCATAGGTAAGGGTGATATTAATACAAATATTATTACAGTTCACTATCTGTGTGGGAGAGTTCTTTATGACGTGTTCAAGCCATACACCCTCTTTTGATTCATATCATCCATCACACCGAAAAGGTGCTAGTACGTACATAAAAAAAGGAAGGGACCGTGTCCAGAGACCGATGAACGGGGAGTGATAACGACAATTTCCAATCCATACTGCTCAAGGTTTTGGCTGAGGTTTTACAGCCGGCGCCTGCCTGGCACTATCCCTCTTTGGGTATGCTGCTTCATCATTCTGGTGCTTATTGGTTTACACCAGGCAATCTCCCTTAGTCGACTTTTAAGACACCCATGGGATGACTCGGGGCAGGAACATTCTACGTCATTTTTTCGCTCCCAGGCCGGCATGGAAGACTTGTCAACTAGTGGCAGCTGATAAAGACTTGACTCGTCTGCGTCACTTCCATAATCTATGTCGGCGTGACACCGTCTCGAACCTGTCCGCTCCGGATGTATGTTTACATCTGTTCACGGCCCATGCTGGCCATCGTAAATCGTGCCAACGATAATGAACCACTATTAATTCCATGCATTTTTTCTTTCGGGAAATTATAACGAACGAACGCACCCACGCAGCGTTTGTGAGTTTCTTGGCCCGTTCTATTTTAATTGGCTTTGTTTTGAGCGGCCCGGAGGTCGTGTTTTGTTTCTAAGGTTCGATAGAAACGAAATTTTGACCTGGTTCGTGATTTGATTTTTATGTGAACAGTAAAAAATGAACAGAAAAAAATGTTAGAAAAATGATGTTTCCTGGTGCGGTATTGGACCCGCGTCCTCTACAATCTGGGCAGATCCTTGATGATGACCATTCAGACAACCAAGTTTACTTTTCTAAAGTCAGAAATATTTCGTACAATTATTTGTCACACCTTTCTCTCACATTGCTGTATCAGCCTTATCCCAGCCATGCTCCTAACGCTCTCATTTCTACTACATTTAGTCTACTTTCATGCTACTTGTACCCAACTTTCACTTCCATACAATAATATCGGGAGAAGCACTACATTATGAACAGAGTTGTCAAACCTTTTTTATTCTATTCGTTCGAATGGATTGGCTGGCTACTTGTCTATTGGTCCCCTGCTCACCTAAAATATGGTGTGTCACGTCATCAACAACATAACATGGGCGGGTATGGCTGTGTCGCATTATACATTATTCTGTGCCGAAATGGGAACCCTCTGTTATGGTAATGGATACGATGCTCTAAGCGTAAATAGGCATATGCTTCGACCTCCTCGTAAATATCGTACAATACGATAAGTGAGAAAGTTTACTTTATGGTAAGCAACTGGCCGCTTTCGGTTTTTATCATTAAATATCTTGCTAATAACATCATCATCATCATCACCAGCCCTTAATGTCCCCACTGCTGGGGCACGGGCCTTCCCTATGGATGGAAGAACCCACTACGCGGGCCCAGTGCGGGTTGGTGGGTATTAACGACTGCAGATGCAGCCGGAACCACCGGCTTAATGTGCCTTCCGAAGCACGGAGGAACTCGAGATAATAAATTTGTGATCACCCCTCCAATGACCGGCCTTAGCGAACATTACTTAGTTTAAGCAATCGCAGGCCAAGCGCACTATTCCACTACTCTAGCGAGCTCCTCATACCAACAGGATGATTATGTAACTCTGAAGCTAATATTTATCGATTGAAATTTATGAAATTATTTTTTTTTTGCGATCGCAAAATTCGACTAAAGGAGATTGCCTGGTGTATACCAAATATACCAATAACCACATTAGTCAACCGAACGAATGATGGCAGGCAAACCACCAAGATAATAAAGTGGGTTGGTACACCTATCTTGTCTCTCATTCTTCATTCATTCAGTCATTCATCACACATGTGATTGAAGATACATACATACATAAATCACGCCTATGTCCCCGAAGGGGTAGACAGAGGTGAAATAGCACCTACGTTTCACCAGTTATGTTAGGTCTCATGTAATAGGTGGCGAGCCTATTGCCATTTATCGGGCACAAAAGTCGCAGTAGGTACATAGCTAGATGGTATAAGAGGAACGCTGCTACCCATTCCTCATCACTGATGTATCCTTAGTCGCCTTGTACGACACCCATGGGAGAGACTTATGACTATTGAAGATACCTATGATTTAAAAGAGCGTGGATCGCTTGAAGAGATCTGGTCGATATGAATGGAACAGAAAAATGCTTCCGCTTTCATATAGCGAACAGCTAACTACAACCGAGATCTATTTTCCCGGACAGTATCAACTGGACATCTTCAAGGCCAGAGTGAACAGGCATCTTCTAGGCGAGCGCATATCTTAGGCCTCATCATCGTTTTCCATCAGGCGTGATTGTGATGAAACACTCTGCCTCATGACTATCATCACCAGCCCTTTTTAATGCCCCACTGCTGGCAGAGCTTCCCTATGGATGGAAGAATATAGGGAGAATGGGCACCACGCTGGCCCGGTGCGGGTTAGTATAACGACTGCAGATGCAGCCAGAACCAACGGCTCAACGTGCCTTCCGAAGCACGCAGGAACTCGAGATAGTATATTTTTGGTCACCCATCCAATGACTGGCGCCAGCGAAGATTGCTTAGTTTACGCAATGGCAGGCCGAGTGTTCTATGCCATCGCATCAGCGAGCGATCTATTACGTCGACCTCAGATGACCTGGAAACAGCAGGAAGATAATGAAAAGGGTTCTAAAGTGACACTTTACAACACTAAAACTATCCGTAGTCTGTAGTTTTACGGAACTAAAGCGGGAACAACTTTCGCTGAACTGGAAACAGGGCAATAAGCGCTGGTTTGTTTACAACAATTCATTAAAATTTCAACCGCCCTCAGCCGCGCGAAATGTAAATCGTCTCAAACTCACGCGACCCGTATGGACCTTTCTGGATAATCGCTACGGTAGTGATTCAAAATAAATACCAATCCAAAATACTGTAAGTCGACTTATATTATTTTGCAATATTTTACCTTATTAGGGTTTCATTGAATAATTGACAATTATCTTGGCAACACAAGTTAACGGCAATATGCTTCTTTCTTACCAAAACTATTTTTTTTAAATCTGTTTAATATAGAATGTATTTAATATAGATGGATTTAATGGAAAGTAAACATACTTACCATTCAAACCATAAAATAATTTATCTAAAATTGGTTTTAAATAGATCGTTGGATTGGCAGGACAACGCCAAATGTTGTTAAATATTGTGTCCCTTATTAATATAAACTAGTGGTAAGCATGGTATAGCTATTCCGCGTTTATTCACACACGTGATTTTGAATACGCGGAAAAAAAAAACAAAACACTGAGCAACTAGTCTATACTTAAACCATGTTTATTAATAAGGCCTTAAAGTCGACTTACAGTATTTTGGCTTGGCACAGCAGTTACTGCACGTTCCCAGTCTATCTGGGGTCGGCGCAGTATGTTTCCACTTCCATTCATATATCAGACGTCATCAAGCCATCCACGCCCGTAAAAGTACTCGTAAAGGTGCTAGTGATGAATGAATGTATAGAAAAGAGACGGAACGGACCATGTCGAGAGACCCATAAACGGAGAGAGTGATTAGAATGACAACATTCCAATCCATACTGCTCAAGGTTTTGGCTTAGGTTTTACAGCCGGCCGCCTGCCTGACACCAACCCTCTTTGGGTACGCTGTTGTTGG
The DNA here is from genome assembly GCA_963931975.1 of Cataclysta lemnata. Lineage (NCBI taxonomy): Eukaryota > Metazoa > Arthropoda > Insecta > Lepidoptera > Crambidae > Cataclysta > Cataclysta lemnata. The sequence goes on from OZ008355.1 coordinate 13,441,677, forward strand.
TGTTTCGCCCTCCACCATTCGGGTGCCCCAAGGTGCTTATTGGTCTAAACCGGGCAATCTCCCTTAGTCGACTTTTACGACACCCATGGGATAAGTTGGGGCTGGCCTAATCTACGTTATTTGTTCGCTCCCAGGCCAGCATAGGAGGCGCCCTCGTCACACTAGCTGTAATAAATGCAAAATAAATATCGCACTAAATCGCTTCTGCAAGTTTTAATATTTAACAGAAAATATCGCGCAATAACTCATTAAAACGGCCATCCGATGAATATGGATGCAGTACATCCATTATAAGGCTGCGGGTGTAGTACGCAGATATTAGCATACGGGGTTACGGCGAAAACTAAAAAAAATCATCGAATTTGAACCATATTTTCAAGTAGTTAAAGTTCAAAATACGTTTGAGGGCCAATTACAACAATAAATTTAGTCTGATCGCTACCTGAATTTAATAGTTCGTTCAGTTTTATCATTTTTGTTATAACTTAATCACGTTATAATATTAAGTTCCATACAGAAAAACTTGTGAACGTAATTTCAAAAAAGTGACTGTCGAAACCTGTTTTTATTTATAAAATAAAATTACATTGCACGTCTCGTCAAAGGAATTTCATACCATAGAATATCAATGTATAGAAATAAAAAAAAATCGATATTTTAGTTCTGTTCACTGACATTTTAACTGCCAGATGTGGAAGTTATAGTAACGTGATCAAATTGAATTATGATCTTTAATAATTCAAATATCAAAATTGAATTATTTTCCTGTCATTTGATAATGGTGTTCGGTTTTGTGGAAATTCTGAAGACAATGACAAAACCAACAGTGCCGTCCCTTTCTTCTCTTACAACTTACAAGGAATGCACAAAATTTGTATTAAATAAATATTTCTTACATTCACACCTGTCAGATTTTTCGGTCATCTAGTATTCATGACACTAGCAGCATAAGCACTTGTGTCATGAATACTAGATGACGGAAAAATCTTAAAAAAACATAATAATTCTAAAAACATTGTAATAAACTACAGAAACATAATACAAACAACCAAGACTCGAGAACAAATGTCTGTGCTTATCACAAACTTTTGCCCCTACCGGGATTCAAACCGGGGACCTTTGGGTTCTCGCCAGAAATCTGACCATTCAACCAAACGGCCGTCAAATGCCAAAGAAATGACTCTAATATGATTCACGAAATGAGTATAATATAAGCAATAAATAAAATCGCTATTCTTTGCTCAAAAAAACCTCTACTTTACGCTACACAGTAACGGGGAAAATTCGCGATTCGACCCCTGAATAAGAATGAAGTTTTTGCACCTAAATTTATTAGCTATTACATATTCTGTTTTGCTTCCCCACGAACGGTGTCAGTTCTCGTAGTCTTGCTTTCTTTCTACCTGTGGAGGTGACTTATAAGGGGATATAAATGAATTGTGAGAAACATATTATCATATTATAAACAGCTGGGAATCATATCATAATAAAAATATTTGAAACAGCTGGAACGCATATATTTTGTTGCCATATTCATATTCTAACAGCATTATTACATACATAAATAACGCCTATATCCCCGAAGGGGTAGGCAGAGGTGAACTAGCACCCACGTATCGCCAGTTATGTTAGGTCCCATGTAATAGGTGGCGAGCCTATTTCCATTTATGCACAAAAGTCGCAGTAGGTACATTGCTAGGTGGTATAAGAGGAAGGCTGCTGCCCATTCCTCATCACTGATTGATCCTTAGTCGCCTTGTACGACACCCACGGGAGAGATTTGGGGTGGTGACAATTGTATTCTACTCTGCCGTCACCACACGACAACAGCATTATTGAGTTCCAAAAATTTGTGATAAGATAGTCAGTCCCTCTGTGGTTGAGAGTTCCAGATGAAACTCGTATCGTCACTTACCATCAGGTGAGATGAAGACTAAGATCTTCCTTGACTAGCAAAAAAAAGAGTTGTACAGCCATGACTGTGGTGATGGCAGAGCAGTATACAATCATCACCACCCCCAATCTCTATTCTTCTCTACCATCACCACACGGCCGAATCATATTTGTTAATCCTGCACTAACAGCCAAGTTTCTTCAACTACGTTTTCATCATCATTGTAGCGGCTACGACAGAGCGCTACATAAACAAAGTGTCGAGTAACCGAGAAATGGTTGATCAGCAAAAAGTACGACAGCTCACGATAACAATGGAGTCAAACCAATTGTAGACCTAATGACTGTTGTGTTAAGGCAGAACGAGAATAGCAAAACCTGAATCACGACTATAAAGTTTCTGGAGGAGCTCAGAATATATACAAGATCCGACGAAGTACAGTCGGACCGCGGTCCCCAGCACACCTGGCTCGGAGGAAGACCTTCCCTTTTTCGCTGAGTATGCGGCGACTTTACCGCATACCCACAATCATCATCATCTTAACCAGATCTTCACTGCTTGAGCAATTGAGATGATAACTCTTAGTATTCCATGGATTCACCGTGGGGTCCATAGTGTGGCAGAAGGGTAAGTCGTTTGCAGCGCTTGGGACATGTGACCCAAGTGTAGGTTTACGGGTCCCCTTCACAACATGTCCACTTACCTTCGCCACCATGTCTTATTACCTTAATCGGATTTTACGAAAGAAAATACTCCCAAAATTGGGACGGAAAGGTGTGTCCCACTGAAACGCTGGCTGTATAACAATAATGCGCTCCGTACCTGAAGGCCACATATATCCGACGCTTTCCCTGACCCCTCACCGGGAGGGCATCAGGCGTGTCCAATTTATATGCCTGACCACGACTGAGTGGGGTCCATCCTTGTCACCTTACATTCATCACTCAGCTAAATACGACGGTGCGGACTACAAGATCCGATATCACACAGAAAATTGGCCAGAACACTGTCGAAATATAATCCTGTGGGAATCGAATCAGTGTCTTCCGCGACGCAACAGACCTCAATAGTCTAGGGAACTTTAATGTTTATATTTTAATCATAGATCTGATGTAATTTTCTCTTTTTTCCCCGAGGACTACAGATCTATTACTATTATTATAAAGCTGAAGAATTTGTTTGGTTGGTTAAACGCGCCAATCTCAGGAACTACTGAATCAAATTGAAAAATTGTTATTGCGTTGGATAGTCCATTTATTGAGGAAGGCTATATAGTAGCCGACACTAACGCGAGCGAAGTCGCGGGCGACCACCAGTTAAGGATTAGACTCGCATATATTTAGATGTCTGGCATTTTTATTATTTAACCCGACCTGTACTGCTGCGGATCTCATCGTTTCTGAAAGCACAAAACAGAGCATTGCCATCTCAATTCTTCTTCTTCTCCCTGCCCTGTTGCAGTGTATCTGGGGTCGGCGCAGTATGTTTCCTCTTCCATTCATATTGGTCAGACGTCATCAAGCTATTCACTACCTTTTGATTCATATCATCCGTCACACCGTAAAGGTGTGTGATGAATAAATGTACAGAAAAGAGACGGAACGGACCATGTCGAGAGACCGATGAACGGAGAGAGTGATTGGAATGAATGAATGAATATTTTTTTATTTTGCAATGACAACTTTCGAATCCATACTGCTCAAGGTTTTACAGCCGGCCGCCTGCCTGACACCAACCCTCTTTGGGTATATTGCCATCTCAATTGAACCGAGTTTAACGTTCTCACATCTCTTGTTCCAGGTAAGGCCTGACCAGCCTTAAGACTAGTGATCGGTGCGTGAGTGCAGTGCGAGTGCCAGTGCAGTGCGCTATGTCGAAGTGACGCCTTGTGGCGGGGGCCATGAGGACGGCGCAGGCCCTAGGCCTTAGCCGGGGCGCCGCTTGGGCCTGGCTGGCGGTGCTGGCGGCGTCTGGCCGCTCCGCCGCGTACACGGACACCGAGGACTTCCTCAGCGATTTGGATAAGCCAGGTGAGTTGCCCTGTCCTTGTAGGGCAGAATCATTACCAGCCCTTTAATGTCAGGATCTTTCGAAGCGAGGAGGAACTCGAGATAATAAATTTTATGTCCCACCTGACCATAAAGTGGATTTTTCCGCCCGGTACCGAAAATTCCACTTCCTGGTCTATGAAAAACTACAATTATATTTAAGACTTTAATGATACTTACCTTATAACCCGTGAATTCCACGGGAAAATATGCAGTATTCTCTTCTGCATGATATGCGTGCTCAACATAAACTTTGTTTTATTCATTTGGCATTTGTTTTTCGACGAGCTCGCTAGCGCAGGGCCCTTGGCCTGCTATTGCCAAAACTAAGCAATGTTTGCTAGGGTCGGTCATTGGATGGGTGTCCAAATATTTTTATCTTGAGTTCCTCCGTGCTTCGGAAGCAGGGCTGCGTCTGCAGTCGTTAATTATTATTTTACCGTATTATTAAACCGAATTACTCTATGTTTTAACAAGACAAACGTTTCATGCCTACTGGGCATTAAATAAGCTCGCATTATGGCTGTCATGTATGTCGTGACAAATTTGTGTAATTTTTACTATCACGTGCCTTTATACAAATACGCGTTGTCCGGCATAAATCATAATATGGGCGTAAATTGTGGTTAACAAAGTGCTTAACTAAAAACATGCTACTGGTTGTGACAACAATGTAAATATATTATGCTAGTTGTCGCCCGCGGCTTCGCTCGCGTTAATTTCGGTTATTATATAGCCTTCCTCGATAGATGGACTATCCAACACAAAAATAATTTTTCAATTTGAGTCAGTAGTTTCTGAGATTAGCGCGTTCCACCAACCAAACAAACAAACTCTTCAGCTTTATAATATTAGTATAGATGAGGTCAATCTGGGTGCCTTGAGGTGACGGCAGATCAGAATACAATTGTCGTACAAGGCGAGTTAGGTCAGCAATGAGTAATTAGCAGCAGATTAAGCTGGCACACCTACCCCTTGCTCCCACTACGCGTATAAATAAACCATAAATGTAAATTCAAAATTCCAAAAAAAAAACATTATTTTCACCTAATTTACTCGGTTATCATTCTTCAAATAAATAATAATCTACAGACCAAATACAAAAAGGCAGCCAGTATAAATTTTAACTAGCATCAAATAAAAATCCAAAAGTAATAAAGTCCAAGCGGGATCCATTAGCTAAGCGAAACCCATCAAACATATTTTGAATAAATTGGTAAACCGATTTGAAGTTACAACGGTTCAAAGGATTTAGGCTGTTAATAGAAAGATTATTTTTTAAACAGTAGCGCATTAAATTATTAATGAAGCTTATTCCAACAAAGGAAAAGTTGCCAGTCAGAAAAATTTAGAAAAAAAATGTTGTCTTGTGTGTGATGTAATGATGAGTTTAGATTGACAGCCGGCTTGGTACAATGGTCAGACCGAAGGCCAAGAGGTCCCGGGTTCGAATCCTGGTAGGAGAAAATTTTGTAATGAACACAAACATTTGATCCCGAGTCGTGGTTTATATGTTTATGTAGTATAATTACAAATGTTTCTATTTATAATATGTATAGTTTGTCCTTCATCTGGTATCCAAGACCTTGGGCTAGAAATGATAGGTGTGTGTGTAAGAAAAATTTATTATTTATTTATTATACATACATATATCACGCCTATATCACCGAAGGGGTAGGCAGAGGTGAACTCGAATTTATTTATTATTATTTTAGATATATTGATAGTTTTATTAGCAATCTTACTGGTCTTTCTCCTTCCCGATCTGAATGGTAAAATTGGTGATATACTGTCCAAGCTTAACGTACCAATTGCAAATGACGTGGAAGCAGGTTAATTGCCTCCAGTTTGTGTAGGCACCATTACACGCCGACTCCATGTCGCCCTGTTTAAATAAACTCATTGTCTTTCAGATATAATTCACAACGAAAGCACACAAAGAAAAACTTCAATCAAATAAATATACCTGTCTCTTTTATTTATTACTTCGGCCCATTAATCAAAACGGAACACAAATGCCTCATTAACATAAAACAATACAAAAAGACAGCGTCCCATTACAACAAATCATCCCATTATTATAGACCACGAAATATAGGAACAAACACATTAAATCAGCTGGTAACATTATCACGGGGCAGTGTTAATAAGAAATAATTATACACCAACGTGGCAACACTGTATTTTATCAATGTCCAGTTTAGTGTTGTCCAGAAAAATATCGATACCATCTAAGAGATTAAATAAGTACCCTTGTCCCTTTAGTATCGAAAAGGCTTTAATGCGCGCCTTAGCTTTATAAATTGCTTAACTGATCGATGAATATTCTGTAGCTCTTTAGATCCCTAGGCTATTTTTAATTTATTCATTTAAATAATGGAGTAAGACTTCAATATCAATAGAGAAAATCTGTCTCCTTCGAGTTCCTTCTTTTCCTATCTTCTAAAAAACATCAATAAAACAAACTAGGTAACTATTATCCCGCAAAAACGCCTGTTTTCTTGTGTGAGAAAAATCTTACCAATCTCAGGAATTAATTACTTTAAGGACAGGGTTTACAATAAATTAATTCGTATAATAAACATAGACAGTGATACAAACAAACATTATTTGCATGTTTAGCTATTAAAAAATAACGTGTATTGCTTAGCAAAACAAAGGCATATGCATGTCATAACTCGATAACAATATTGTAGGTATATATCTCTCTCATGAATACTATTAGGATACGACCTTTACAATTTCACCTTGAATCCCAGCTCTGCAATATTCGTGTACGAGCATGAGAATTATTAACATTACACAATACGAAACGTTACAGCGAATTCTTGTGATTGAGTAGCATTATCGATATCGACAAGCAAATTCACACATTCTTAAAATTCAGTACGAATTTACACATTAATCGGTTTAAAGTTTTATTTATAACTACTCCAAAGTAAGTTATGGGCCAGAATAATATTGTAAACTACCGTTGGCTAAAAGAACGTCATAAACAACACAAATAAAGGTTATTCTAAAATCATCTGTGAATTATAATTGTTTTAAATACTGTGTCCGACTGTAAAACCAAAGCCAAAACCTTTAAACGGCATGGATTATAATGCTGTTATCCCGATCATTCTCTCTGTTTATCGGTGTCTCGACAGAGTCCTTTCCATCACATGCTATACCATTCATCACTACCACCTTACCGGTGTGATGAACAATATAAATCAAAAGGGAGCTTGATGAAGTCCCACTGGATTAGGAACAGGGCAGAATGATGAAGCGCTAAATTGTCACCTCGATAGCTTGTTGCTCCGTTTTTAATTACTTTTTAATTGACCACAGACGACCGCGTTGGGTTGATGTCAATCAGTTAGATATACCGACAGCACGCGGTCCTTTGGTGGCCTTATAAATAGTACAAGTAATAAAATCAGGAATATTTTTCACTAAAAGGGTAGACTGAGGTGTATGAACACCAGGTTTATATTAGATCTTAATTACAATCGGAGGTAATGATAGGGGTTGTTGACAATTGTTTGGTCTGCTGTCACCATACGTCCTAGAAATAAGGTGAACCTTAATATTTGTTTATCGAGGCGACCTATAAATGGCAATCCGTATTTAATAATTATCGATAATGGTTATCGATACTCTTGCAAATCTAGATTTCGAGAACATTTAACCCTTACGCGAGGAAGGGCACCAATAGTACACATGGGTCGTGCATACATTCCGCTGTCATACCATGGACTTTTATGGGCGCTTGTCACGCGTGGAACGCTGTATTATTTTTTAAGAGTGAACACAGATAAGATACGTGGGTTTCGTATGAAAGGGAAAAACAAAAATAAACGAATATGGAGCTATTTCTTTAAGAAAATGGGTAATATATTATTACCAGCTGAACCGGCAAATGTTGATTTACCCTTATCACCTAGGGATATAAAAAATAGCCAACGACCAATTTATTCTCAGACCTACCAAATATACACAAAAAAATCGGAATTCTATACCAAGCATTGTGACACGAGATTTTTGTAATATTAGATTAGCATATTTTCTGTTTTCGTATTTTTTTTAATTAATACTTATATAGTCTTAAAAGTAGTGTATGTGTGTTTATACTGTAATAAAATTGAAAAATACTTACTTAATTATTTTAAATAATAAAATTCTAAATTAAAATTATTCCTGTCAAATAGCTCTATTGTGTATATTATTATTTATTAAAATTTGAGAAAAGTTGTAGCGGTTACTTTGTGTTAATTTTACTCGGAATAAAAATATTATCATAAGGTTTTTGTCGAAAATACATGTCACGTTACACATATTAGGTATTAAATTTAAAAAGGGACCATCAAAGTATACGCTATCCACATTTCTCGTGACTGTTTTGACGAACCCCAAACAATATCGTACTCGGTCGTTTTTATTTCAGCAGATAATAATACATCAAAGGCTTAACGTATGAACCGTCCAATAATACGACTCTAAAGAGATTATAGCCGTAATTTACCGTAGTCGGACTTTTATTCGTAATAAACATGATATTTTCGGTATCTTCGAGAATTTGATATCGCTGCGGTGTTTTAGGGTTATGAATAAATGTGTGGTTGGGCACCATTGTTTGTAAGTTTATCGATAGTGTATTTTAATTGAGTTCCCTCACAGTTAATGGGACAGATCAACATAATATATTTTTCTTAACACAATAAAATTAATATTAGTGATGCAATATTGCATAGATAAAGTCGATGTTACAATTCAATATTGATTGCGCACCTGACATTCAATGTGTTAAAAAGTTTTTATGGCTAGTAATTTTTGATTTCGAAAATGACGTGGGCTTATGGTAATGGGTCTAATATTTTTATTATAAATGATACCAAGGGACCTACAAAATTACTAGTCACCTTATTTTTGATCTTTGAAAAGAAAGAGATAGATAACTTTTTAAAGATAACTTTTGTCTATGAAATAAATTCATTACGATGCATATTTTCATATACATATATCCATATAACCAATGAATAATAGTTATTTGTTGTACGTGAGTGCAAAGTTGTTTATTAACCGCGTGCTCAATTTTGATGACCGAGCTAGCGAAGGATTCTAATTTTCGAATCAAAAGAGCACAAGGTGAAAAATCTTTGCACTCGAGTGCAACACATAACTTTTCATCCCCCCCCCCCCCCCAACGAGGAAATTACAAAATAAAATAAAAAATACGATCACAACAGTTTCTGTTTTCACCCAGAAACTTCCACAACACCCTACCATTAACCCAAACACACTCTCAACACCCACCCAGAAACACCCACAACATTCACACCCGCAATACACACCCATCCATTCAGACACACCTAAAAACACCCATTCACCCAGAAACACCCACAAATCACCCATTTACCCAGAAACACCCACAAAACACAAATTCACCCAGAAACACCCATTCACCCGGAAACACCCACAAAACACCCATTCACCCAGAAACACCCACAACATCCATTCAGACACCCACAACTTCCACCCAGTCACATCCACAATACTCACCCATCCATTCAGACACCCACAAAATACCCATTCACCCAGACACACCCACAAAACACCCATTCACCTAGACACACCCACAAAACACCCATTCACCCAGACACACCTCCAACACCCACCCATCCACCCAGCCACACCCGCAAAATATATCCAGACATACCTGTAAGTACCTAATAAAAATTACCGTCCCTAATGGAGTTCCGAGACGGTCAAGCACGTTGATTTTCTGTATGTTTTTGTTCCGTTGCTAGCGTAAACAAATCAAACAAACCTAAAAAGCTTTTAAATGCTTGACTCAAGCAAGCATTGTAGACGATCAAAATGTTTAAAGCAAGATTGACGCCAAGCTGATTGACCGTCACGGAACTCCTAGGTTTTAACAAATTTATGACGTGAAAAGAAAATGGCGCGCGCAAAGCAAATTACAAAAAAAGTACACCAAGAAGGTACCGAGTCTGAGTTTAACAAATTAAAATAGGTTGCATGATAATTTCGGCACCATGGAGGTAGAAATAAATAGGTATAATGATGTATTCGATTTTAATTTTAACATTATATAAATGGCAATAGGCTCGCCACCTATTACATGGGACCTAACATAATTGGCGAAACGTGGGTGCTAGTTCACCTCTGCCTACCCCTTCGGGGATATAGGCGTGATTTATGTATGTATGTATGTTATATAAATGTTAGTACAAAGATTTTGGTGGTTAGAAAAAGAATTTCGAAAAATTATGATCCTGAGGCGGGAATCGAACCTGCGTCCGCTGCTATCCGGGCAGGTGCCTGACCACTCGGCCACCCAAGACACTTATTGATGTTTTGAATTCACAAACTCATTGCACACGATGTTCTTAATTCAAATTTACTTCATCCTCTAGAAGATAAAAACGGCTTTTGCACTCAGATATCGAAGAGCAAAAACGCTTTTTCCGAGATGGTGCGATGAAAAAGTAATTTTTTTTTAAATATTACTGGTTCTGGTAAATTTTCAGTTTATTCATAGCTTCTACTCTAGCATATTTTAGCCTTTACATTGACCTAAAAGAAATATTTCATTAAAAAGTTTAGACAAAACAAAAAAAATCTAAAAATATACAAAATATCTATAGAGACTATGGATACCCCATGCTTGCGCCCATGAAAATTGCTGCTAGAACAATGCTAAGGGCTTTAACGACAGTAACAATAAGTAAATTGCTTTAGGTTAATAAAGTATTGAATAATTATTTACTCTCACTCATAGCCAGGATGTATAGGATCCAATATTAATAACGAACGCATTACATAAACACAATCCCTAAGGAATTCGGGCCATAAAACTTTGGGAAAGAGGATTAAAGGAATTATTATCCGTGACCAGAACTGAAGCAAATTAATTAAGGAACCCATACTCCTGCGCTGTTACACTATGAAGTTATTCAACTTGAAAAGGGCAACATTGAACGAGAAAAAAAAAATATACATACATACGTATGTATGTATGTATTTTTAATTTTTAACATGATTTATGTATGAATGTGTGTATGTATAATGATAATTTTGATGTCGATAACAACACAATAACACGCTTCCTTCGGTCCAATTCCTTGTGCACTGTCATTCAGTTAATAAGCTATTCGCCAACTTTGATCCCATTTGCATAAAGTATAGCAAGATATACTATATGATAAGCAGATAGAGGTTACTAGCTATAATACCTCTTGGCGTTAATAACGGCGGGATTTAAGTCGCATTGTAATTTGTTGATACATACATACATAAATCACGCCTATATCCCCCAAGGGGTAGGCAGAGGTGAACTAGCACCGACGTTTCGCTAATTATGTTAGGTCCCACGTAATAGGTGGCGAGCCTATTGCCATGCTAGGTGGTATAAGAGGAACGCTGCTGCCCATTCCTCATCACGAATTTGTCCTTAGTCGCCTTATACGACACCCACGGGAGAGATTTGGGGTGGTGACAATTGTATTCTACTCTGCCGTCACCACACGGCAAAATCTAAATATAATTTATAAAAATGGCATAGTAAAAATTGCACCGTCAATCCACTGCCGTTATTCGATAACAAGTAAAAAACTGACCGCAAGGAAATTAGATTCACTATGGCCAAAACCACAATGCTTGCAGCAAGAAACTCTGGAGTCATTTAGTCGCACGGTGCTCTTAAATAGAATTTTTATTCCCATATTGTGTCACAGTGTAGCTGGAGTCAGTAAAGTTTTTTTTCGTGTTAATTGTGTCTGCGTATTGAAAATAACGTAGCGAGAACCCTAGCATTAAAGTAGTTAAATTAAGAATCACATATCGCTAACGTGAGAGTTTAATCGAGCTGTCAAATATTCTGTAATGTTCGACTAAAACACCAAAATTTAAAAAAACCAAGTACCTATTCCCAGAAGTGCGAACATTGGGGGGGACGATAATGAGCTACATAAAAAAATACCTTAAATAATATTTGAAAGTCTGACAGTTCTTTTCACAAAACACGTTATTGTTATTTTGATATTATTTCGTAAAGTTTTATTGCAATTACTTAATTGGAAACAAAGGAACTAGGTACCTACTCAATTAAAAACAATTACTGTGAAATATTTTTGATGCAATTAAAGTCATAATTAATTATATTATTTCTCGGTATTCAAAATGGCAGAATAGATTAAAAAAACGATTTTCAAATTAAATTATGAAATGTAAATTACAAATTGCAAATTTAAAAATAAAAACCTTCGCCACCGCGACATATAATTATATTTTCTTACAAGGTGTAAAATCTTCTTCTCCCTGCCCTGTTCCCAGTCTATCTGGGGTCGGCGCAGCATATTTCCTCTTCCATTCATTTTGGTCAGACTTCATCAAGCCACCGTAAAAGTGCTAGTGAATAATAATATGATATTAATGAATGCATTTATAGAAAAGAGACGGTGTAAAATACCCTATTCAAATGTAACCTACTGCCTGGAATTTACCTGTGCCAGTCCACGCCCGAGGCACCTCGCGCGATTCGCATTTATAACTCTTTTTACGGCCTCCACGGCGAGGGCGCGACTTGGATTTGGGCATTACGCACGTTGACGAGATTCGCGAGATTCGCAGTCATGTTGTTAATAAGCGGACAGGGGTGAGTCGGCGCATCTTTTTCACGCTGTGAAAACGTAATTTTATTAGCCAGCCGTTCCGTGTTTCGCCCGAAATCCGTGCGAGTAATGCGTAATAGGGGCAGTTTTATCTCGTAATGCAGAGCTTTTTCAGTTGTCGCGCGAGTGAATCGGGATGCTGGTCTGGGTGGACACGTTTATGGGACGATTTTGGAATCTTTACTTTCTTATTTTGCATTAGCTTTGGCTGTTGAGGTAAAGCCTTTAGACCTATCTGGTAGTTGACTTCCTTTCTGATTGACTGTGGACAATCGAGCCCATAACAGTTCTTAGTTTAGATGGACAATGTTGAACGAATGCTCATTGAGTTCTAGAAAACATTCAAATTAAAACCTCCTATCAACGCCTTGGGCCGATAAATTGGTAAGTATTCTAAAACAATAGAAATAAAGTGGTCATGGGATTTTTTAAACAAACTTGCTAAGAGAGTCTGAGGTGTCAGTTAATTTTGCTAAAGGGGTCTCTTGTTCTAAGTAAGTTACGAATCCCAGCCTATAATAATTATAACACTTAGTAGTCATAGCGTCAGTGATAATAGTAAAAGAAAGAAAGAAAGAAAATATTTATGGGCTATACAAAAGAGATCAAAACAAATTTATAGAGCAGTTACTCGCCAACCAGGTCATGCCTCAGCGTAATGCCACAGTAGCATAATACCTACTGTGGCGCTGGTATTCTGGCATAACCCACACCATAGAATTACTGAATTAATAGTAGTAATATTAAAGCTTTTCCCAAATAAATTTTCGACCCTATCTTGTTCATTTTAAGACAGAAGCTCGATTGCTCAGTTAGCCGAATATTTAAGGCGCCGTTGCCTCTATACCTACAAGAAAAAGACGATAAAGTTTGTGCGTGAGCAGGCGGCGTTATCCTAATAGAATTCTGAGACTAGATTATTATTTCTGAAGTAATACTATTATTACAAGTAAACTAGGCTTTATTGATCCTGTCCTAAGAGGATTTACTTCTGAAGTTTATTGCAAGTACTCTGTAATTGAATGTGACCAGATAAAATTATTGGGTGTACCTACGTGTTAATACGGTTGGCAGAGCAGAGTACAATTTTCACAACCGACTTTTCTCCGTTTGTGATCCGGAGGTGACTAAGGGACTTTTCAGACTTGTGCATAACATCGCATATTCAATTAGACACAACAGCATTGGCGTCAACTAGGTCAAACCTCCCAGCCAATTCATGAATAGTATGACAAATGCCATATTGGTTGGCCCTGGTTGCATCTGCAGTTGTTAATACCAATCCGCACTGAGCCAGCGTTGTGGATTATGGTCTCCCTATATTTTTCCATCCATAGGGATGGTCTCTGCCCTGGCACTGGGAACATTAAAGGACCGTTGATGAGAGTCAAAGTCAAAGTCAAAATTCATTTATTCATATCTGGTATGATTACAATACACTTATGAATCGTCAAGACGATAGATACCGAAAAACCCGTGTGTCCAAGAAAAAAATAGGTGAGTGCGCAGCATGCCTCAGTCTGTAATGATAGGTCTCCCAAACCCGCCCACGCCCCGACCCGCAACGAAGCGCCGACCCTGCCGCGTTCAATACCAAGATGATACTAAACGCATCAGGGCCCAACGCTCCGCTAGCAGAAAGGCACGCAAGTAGGCTGTAGAGAAACCCACCATTGTCAAGGAGTTATGACATTGCAGGTACATTGTAACTTATGCACCAAATACAATCCCACAACTCGCCAATCACATAAACTGAAACATGCCGCGCTCTACCAATCAGAGAATAATGATAATAATGAAGTTAAGAGTAACCCGCTGTTATTTGAAGAACCATAGGAAACTCATCGGAAACAGGACTTCCTTCGAGAAGTCGTCCGTTAAGAAACCTTTCAGGAAATACTCCACAAGGCTTGAGGTCCAATCAGTGTCCTCGTATCAACAGCTAAATCTGATGATGGAAAGGCCTACAGATCTTTAAAAGGCTGAGCTTTTTTAAATACCTAAAGGTCACCAGAACCCATAGAGGAAGGCACATTGCTATTGAAATCCAAACAATCCACATGGCTGCCTTAGAAGAAACGTTTAAACCAATTTTGCCACAGCATAAGATAAAACACAATGGCATAATATTTTCACTTCGGAAGCAATGTTTTTACGTAAGAGGTTTGCGTTCAAACGAAAAAGAAAACGTAATGTTTGTCTATTACGTTATCTTTTGGAAAGCACGCCGCGCGTATTAGAATGCGAGGGAAAAAATTAATATTTCCCGAACCATTATGGAATGGGTTTTGTGTGCAGCGGAGGGATTATTTGAGATCTCGAGCGTTGAGATTTTACCATCTATTTGCCGAGAACGGAACAGAATTTAGTTCTGTTTTATGGAGCGCCGGTGTATTCGAGTAATTAAAATATTTCAACACCAAGATTCACTTAGGGAATCCTTTGCGGACGAAATTCCAATTTGAAATGTAAATGGCCTTAAATGGCAAATGCTTATCTGGGATTTATTTATTGTGCGCGATTCAATGTTGACTGTCGTCAACCATCTTGTTGCGAGAAGGCTTTTTGCATAAGCCCTCTGTTTATGAGTGTTATGTTGAGTTTTCATTAACAATATCTTTAACTGCCGCACTCAGAGACGTCAAATAACGTTAATGAGTACTTAACGTCAAAAAATGACAATTCAAAACTAGTCGCTATTCTTGCCGGGTCTATGGTCTAGATTTGAATGAAATTTTTTGACATTAAATACTCATTAAAGTTAATTGACGTCTCTAAGTGCGGCAGTAAATGCTTTATCTTAATAAATGCATCATCATCACCAGCCCTTTAATATTCCCAATGCTGGAGAACACACTGGCTTTCTCTATGAATGGTAGAATATAGGGAGAAATCACCTTAAGCTACCCCGCTCGCCCAGTGCCCATTCTCCCTATATTCTTCCATCTATAGGGAAAACCAGCGCACCCGCAGTGGAAACGTTAAAGGGCTGGTGAGTGACAAGGTACTAAAGTTGTCCAAATATTGGTGCTGAGCATTTATTCTTTGCACACGTACCACACGTATACATTAAAGTAGCCCCTTTTATAGGGAAAAAACCCCATGTATAAGACATGTCTATAATTTGTAATTCACAAAAACCTTCCCATTTAAATGACTCCCTGGAGAGTTACCCTTTTTATGTGGTGTGTGTGGCGTTTTAGGGGGTTCCGAAAATCGATCGGTTCAGACGAACTTGCGATAAGAGTTTTTACATACATACATATGTCACGCCTTTCTCCCACAGGGGTAAGAGTTTTAACATACATACATACATACATAAATCACGCCTATATCCCCGAAGGGGTAGGCAGAGGTGAACTAGCACCCACATTTCGCCAATTATGTTAGGTCCCATGTAATAGGTGGCGAGCCTATTGCCATATATCGGGCACAAAAGTGTCGCAGTACATTGCTAGGTGGTATAAGAGGAACGCTGATGCCCATTCCTCATCACTGATTTATCCTTAGTCGCCTTGTACGACACCCACGGGAGATTTGGGGCGGTGACAATTGAATTCTACTCTGCCGTCACCACACGGCAAGAGTAAGAGTTTTTGACATCAAAAATATGCTAATGGCTTTCTGAAACGGTCAAAGTATTTTATAATACCAAGCGTTCTGGCCCTCTGTGGTTGAGGGTTCCAGATGATGCTCGATTCCATCTCCGGCCACTCACTAGATAATATAATAATAAATGAATATTTTTACACTCACACCTATCATCTAGCCCAAAGTAAGTAGCCTAAGCACTTGTGTTATGGATGACGGACATATTTTTATTATCATTATAATTATGTACCTATATACATGTTGAAAATATACTACATAAGCATATACACAACCATGACACGGGAACAAATATTTGTGTTCATCACAAAATTTGCCCTAACCAGGATTCGAACCCGGGACCTCTTGGCCAATACCCAGCAATCTGAGCATTCGATCATCAGATGAAGACTAAGGCTGGTGTTCACCACCCCATAAACAGGCGATTATTATTTAACCGTCAGTTTTTGACATTTTATCGTATGGAAGAACTGTCAACAACTACCGGTTATCTTTTAATCGCTTGATTTACGTGTTGGTTAATTCGAACCTAAGAGCTTCCCAGTCTAGCATGAAAAACAGCCCAGGCACATGTGATTTTATATGTATCGTATTCATCTTTCTATACTCATAGTTCTACACTAACCTTAATTCTTACACGAACATTGTGTTGCATAGTTTGGTCTTTATAAATATTCAACTGGAGTTCGTAATAACTTCTCGAGATCTTTGGAGCGTTTCAAGTAGGTAATTGTGATTAAGTACTAAGTGTAATATTTTAAGGAGGTAAAGTTTTCGTCATAATTAGAAATTTCCGCTGAATGCCGCAAGGGAATCGAGGCGAGTGGTAGCCATTTTTCTGCTGAAACCCCAGAAGCTTTTTGGAACTAAATAATGGATTTGGTTGATTATAATAATGTTTCTTGTTTGCCGTGGCAATGTAAAATGGCTAGATTTCATTACGGTACCAGAGTTAGCTGGGGACAACTTGTGGGACTGGAGGCGAAAAGTAAATAAGCATCAGTGCTAAATTTTTAAGTGGGTAAATTGCTTTGTTTGGACTAACAATGAATAAGTTGTTTTTCTCGGTGCAAATGATAGTAATTTAGAAAATAATATTAAGAGAAAACGTATTTTGGGACTCTGTGGCACGGTAGTTAGCGCACATTGGCCTGGGATTGTGTAAACTGAGCAATGTTCGCAAACGGCAGTCTGAATGGGTGACTAAAAATGTAACATATTCAGAATAAATTAATTTTAAATCTTCTATGCTGGCCTGGGAGCGTACAAATAACGTAGAATAGGCCCATGACAGCCCCGACTCATCCCATGGGTGTCGTAAAAGTCGACTAAGGGAGATTGCCCGGTGTAGACCAATAAGCACCTTGCGGCACCCGAATGGTGGAGGGCAAACCACCAACAACAACATATCCAAAGAGGGTTAGTGTCAGGAAGGCGGCCGGCCGTAAAACCTAAGCCAAAACTTTGAGCAGTATGGATTGGAATGTTGTCATTCCAATCACTCTCTCCGTTCATCCGTCTCTCGACATGGTCTGTTCTGTCTCTTTTCTATCATTCATTCATCACTAGCACCGTTACGGTGTGATAGATGATATGCATCAAAAGGGAATGATGGCCTGATGACGTCTGACCGATATGAAGGAAGGAAGAGGAAACATACTGAGCTGACCCCAGATAGACTGGGAACAGGGCAGGGAGAAGAACAAGATTTAGAATAAATTAATGTAAACCGCAGTGAACCCTTGTGGTTCGTACATACAATTCGTACACACGGAAATGACGAGAAGAATGAGAGGTGAAATAACACCCAAGTTTCGCCAATTGTGTTCGGCCACATGTAATAGTGGAGACTGTTAAGCCGAGTCGCCTTGTACCCGCGGAAGAGATGGAGGGTGGTTACAATTGTATTATATTTGGTCTCCCGTCATCCCACGGATAGTTATGAGCTTGGTCATATCCAACTGAGCATACGCAACCGCTAGCTAAGCAAGTACGCATATAAGCTAGCCTGCATCATATTCGGCATTAAAAAAAAAGATACGTCACCCACGCGAATACTTCCAACGTCACCTATCAAAATAATTTAACAGACACACCTACGTCACAATCAAACATATTTCAGATGCACGTTCCGCCCTCTGAGCTTATCTGGACACGTTATTTCTATACCTCTTAAAGCTGTTATCTCGTACGGGAGATACGGGACTTATTATCACTGGGCAACGTTAACCACGTCGCGATACCGGATCACACACGATGAGGCCCGATACAGGTTCAGGGCTGTTGTCCAGTGGGAGCTGAGCGATGGCGGGCGGTAAAAAAAAGTATATTATTATAAACATAAATATATAAATCACGTCCATATCCCCGGAAGGCTATGCAGTGGTGAATTGATACCCACCACCCACGTTTCGCTAATTAAGTAAGGTCCCATGTAAATAGGTGGCGAGACTATTGTCATCTATCGGGCACATTAAATCGCAGTATATTGCATGGTGGTATAAGAGGAATGCTGCTGCCCATTACTCATCGCTGTCATAACGCTTAGTCGCCTTGTAACATACAATCTCTCTCGTGGTTTTCGTACGAGGTAAAGACAGTTTAGCAATAAACTGCGATTTACTTGCCTAATATATGGCAATTGGCTAGCTACATATTGCATGGGATCTAACATAATTGGCGGAACGTAAGTGCTAACTAACTTCTGCCTACCTCTTAGGGGAGAAATGCACGATTTATGTAATATATGTCCTGGAACATGAAATTAATTATTAGATAACTTTTGAGAACGTTTTCATTATAAATATTATGAACGTTTTCTTTATTAGTATATTATTTTAGTAATAACATAACAACAAATAATTATAATGTTTTCTTATATTTGCACGTACACATTTGAATTAAAACACCTTTTACGGATTAGACTCGCGTATAATTAGGTGTTTGGCATGTTAATTATTTAACCCGACGTTTCAATCACTTTACAGCGGCCGTCAGTTCAGTTATTTCAAACAAATAAATAGGGCAGCGCTACATCGATCATTGTCAATATTTTTGTTATGTTGATAACAATAAATGAATAAGGCAACACTACTTTATTTCGTCGCTTCGGTATCGCTGTACTCCCGGAAGACAAGCTTAAAACTTTTAGTTTAAACTTCAATGGTGTGATCGCTGCGATAAGTCCAATAGCCCTTAGTAGCCTATCCGCAATACAAGCGACAATATGATTTCTACTATTTCTGGTTTCTACGCTCACAGAAGCTGATGCAGTTATAGATAATGCTCATCAAAATACGATGAACAAAACACCTGTTTTTTGTTTAGGAAAAGATTTTGTTGGATTAATTTGATGCTTAAATACAGGTTTGGTTGATATGGCTTCCAAAGGGTTAGATAGATTGTAATGATGCAGTCAGTCGTACCCGATACAAGAAGATATTGGAGAGGACGGCAGTAGCGGAAGACTTTATGATTGTATATGATAAGAATGATTTTATCTAGTATAAAATCAAATTGTTAAATCGTGATCATTATCATCTTTTGCACTAGCTTGACTGTTGCGATGCTAGTGTTTCCTATGTGAAAAGTGTTAGTTAATATAGTTAATATAGTGGTAGCGTTTCTTCTGATGACATCAGGAATATCACGTTTTAATCATTTACATTAAATAGATTAAAGGTGAATGGGCCATATCCCATTACCTAGCTGCAAATGCAGCCGGGCCTTAACGTGCTTCCAAAGCACGCGGGAACTCGAGAATTTCATGAATGGTTCATACATACATAGATACATACATAAATCACGCCTATATCCTCGAAGGGGTAGGCAGAGGTGAACTAGCACTCACGATTCGCCAACTATATCAGGTCCCATATAATAGGTGGCGAGCCCATTGCCATCTATCGGGCACTAAAGTCGCAGTACATTGCTAGGTGGTATAAGAGGAACGCTGCTGCCCATTCCTCATTACTGATTTATCCTTAGTCGCCTTGTACGACACCCACGGGAGAGATTTGGGGTGGTGACAATTGTATTCTACTCTGCCGTCACCACACGGCCATACAATTAACTGCTTTACGAACATTGCTTAGTTTATGCAATCGCAAGTCAAGCCCAACATTGCTCAATTTACACAATAGAAGGCAGGGCGCGATGCGATATCGAGCTACTAACTTCACTGCAGCAAAAATGTTATAAGAAAAGTAAAGAATACTTTCGTCTTTTGTCACAACCAAAAAACGTTACAAGAAAAGTCAAGAATACTTTCGTCTTTTCTCACAATCAAAAAATGTTACAAGAAAAGTAAAGAACACTTTCGTCTTTCCTCTCAACCGAAGTCTCCACGATCACTTGTCAGCTTCCCCCTACATTAACCAACTCCTATTACCAGTAACTAAGTGCAAACTTTGTCTGTGAACTCCACAACCACAACCCAGTGGTCTTAACACGGAGCCGCCGGGGAACCAAATCTAATCGGTTACAATAAAAAGAATAAATTATACCCCAAAGTTTGACGCGTCTGAGGCCGCATTGCGTCATAACTCGGCAACACGGTGGCCACGCGTTATTGGCAGCGACGGGAATTGTTCTGGGAATTTCAGATAGGAACTGCTTTCTTTCGTGATTTGAAATTAGTGTTATTTTGTTATTGAATTCCGGGAAAGCTCGAACTCTTACTCAGTATACTTACTTCGAGTGATTGTTGCTGTTCTATTCGGTGGTAGCAGCAGTAGAGTGTAACAATCAAATTTATATAGTTTCTGATTAAGTAATTAGGTACTATGTAATTTTCTTTTTGATTTTATAGTGTGTAATATAAAGGGCCCTGTCTAAACAGGGAAGCTCTTGCCGTGAAGGGCAAGAGCTCACCTATCTCGATGGTACATACTAATCCACGAACCGAAAGGACTATACGAGCCGAAGATGGAATCGAGCTTCAACTGGAACCCTCAACCACAGAGCCACAACGTTTTATCACAATTGTCAGAACACAGTAATGCTCTAAAGATTTTTATTATGGCAACAGATTTTGATAAGATGATGGTAGCCAAGCAGACTTGAAAGAAGTCCTACCACCGACCTACAATCACACCGAGTACAAATTTGAACCCCCCTGGGGATCGAACCCGGATCTCCCGACCGACCCGGACCTCTGGATCTTAATTCCGGTAGGCGAACCACTAGACCATGGAGGCGGTAACTCAACTTATTATAGATAATAATTATTAGAGCATTGCACGGTCATTAAGTCCCGTGTAATAGGGAGCACGTCTATTGTAGGAGCAGTATTGGTAGATGCTGTGACAGTACAATAATTGCTGGCTAATTCTTATCATACACTACACTACAGTTTAGCTTACGTCATTAACGAACTCTGAATGAAGAGAACATACTTACATAAATAACGCGGTGTATTAAACACCCACTTTTCGCCAGTAATTTAGGTCCTACGAAATAGGTGGCGGGCCTATTGCCATCTATCACATAAACCACAGTATATCGCTACGTGGCATAAGAGAAATGATGCCGCCCATTACTCATCGCTGTGTTTATCCTTAGTCGACTTGTACGACACCCACGGGAGAGTTGGGGTGGTGATAAATGTGTTCTGTTCTGCCGTCACCATACGCCACGAAAAAAAGATATTGGTAATTATTATTGTAATATTCCAGGAGTATTTTTTTAGGAGGAGCTCGCTAGCGCAGTGGCACAGCGCGCTTGGCCTGCGATTGCGTAAAGTAAGCAATTTTGCTAAGGCCGGTCATTGGATGGGTTCCTCCGTGTGGAAGGCACGTTAAGCCGTTGGTCCCGGTTGCATCTGCAGTCGTTAGTACCCACCAACCCGCACTGGGCCAGCGTGGTGGGTTATGTCCCAATCTCCCTATATTCTTCCATCCATAGGGAAGGCCCGTGCCTCAGCAGTGGGGACATTAAAGGGCTGGTGATGATGATGATGATTGTAATTTTACTCAACACGTTGACAGCTATCCTTCTAAGCTATTTCAAAAAGATTTATCTAATGTAACCGACGTAGGTAAACACACAAAGAGAGTCTTTGTCGCGAATCAAACGCTCCTCGCTTATTTTATTCAAGATGTACGTACTTACTAGGGAAATATTCGTCACAATGCAAGGAATTCCATTACCTTGCCATTTGTATTATGTGAGATGAGGCAAAACGTTCATGCGAGTACAGGAATGCCCGCTATTTGCGGGCGAGTTTATGTTTGGTACATCTAGCGGGGATGGAGCTATGCTCGAAGTATTTGGTGGAATTAAGACGGTGTGAGTTTAAAATATACCTACATGCTAAGGTTTTCAGAAAATGTTTACAATAACTGAAAATTTTCGAAATAAAACAACAGATATAACTGTCGTGCATTTAACTCTAAGGATCTACTTTATAATTATTTAACCCGATGTAATATTATGTATATAAATCTGAATAGAATAATATATAGAAGAATATAGCGAACATACTTACTTATAAAGGTATCTGGCATTGTTATTAATTTTAACCCGACCTCTCGATCTTGATAGCGGCCGTGGTTACGGGAGGCTGAAGATGACAGGTGTCTTCAAATAAAGTTTGAGTAACCACTGATTATCTAATGTTTTAGAGGTCCGATTTAGGCAAATGGATCTCACAGTGATATGGAATTATGGCAGTCGATGTCGATATAGGACTGCAAACAGTCTTCATGGCCTATCTGTTTTTGTATGACATTAGAATGAGTAATGCATAAATTAAAATGAGTAATACTTTGAAGCTCCTGCACAGATTGCTAACTTCTGCCTTTTTTCAATTGTGACTTCAAGATTAATATTTGTTTTATTTACATATTTTTTTGCTTTACCGTATTCATGTTTACACTTTGCACTACACACTTTATTACAAGCATCAAATATTTTAATGTAGTTTAATTTTTTCTAAGAAGCATAATTAATTATACTCTGTTGCAGTATTTTTTTTTCACAAATTCATGGCCACACTACCGTCTACAGCTCGACGAGGTTTCATGCACACTGAAGAGGCAGGACTTAGTTACGTTAAGCGGCTTACGATGGGGTTAGAGTCAATGAACAATATTTAGCGTGTTTGTGGTACGACCTTGGTGATTAACGTAGCAAGTTTTTTTTTTAAAAGAAGTCACTCGAAGGAGTATTAATTATAGTAATTGTACTTTTTCTTGTATTTTTTTTCCATCGATTGTCAACCTTAACTAGTTGTAGTAAAGTGCAGTCTATTGAGAAAATTTTACATTTTGTCGTAGGCTGTTGACTGTACATCGTATTTACAGCACCACTCAAAAACGCATCTAATCGTTTCAACTCAAAAATCAAACTCAGTCAGGACGTATGGAAAAGTGGCCGGGCATACTGCCTAAAACGGTCACTTTAATTTGCAAAATTGTTTCCATCCAGCTAAGGGGTCAGATGGGAACTTCTAATAGCACATGTCTCTTCAAAGCAGCAAGTCAATAAGACTTTTTCTATTGGGTATTATATTATCGGTATTTCCCGCTTTGGGTATAGAGGGCTCTACAAA
This sequence comes from Cataclysta lemnata, assembly GCA_963931975.1. Taxonomy (NCBI): domain Eukaryota; kingdom Metazoa; phylum Arthropoda; class Insecta; order Lepidoptera; family Crambidae; genus Cataclysta; species Cataclysta lemnata. The sequence goes on from OZ008355.1 coordinate 13,465,458, forward strand.
ATATTAAAATATTTGAAAACGACTAAAGTCAATCATTCACGACATACATTTATATTTTCCTTTGTTTCATCTAAATTTATCGCTCATCTTGTCTATTCTTTTAATAATAAATTAATAATTAACGTCACACCTGTCCGCTTAAAGCATTGTAACACCAGTGACAACGGCAATTAGCATTTTCTCATAAATCATTCCTGATATTATTCAATTAAAAAAAACAATAATAATCGATACTCAACGGGTCGGAAAAATTTATGGGCGTTTAGTGAATATGTATCGATACCGAGCACGATAGCGCTCACCCTGCGATTTCGTAAACTAAGCAATGTTCGCTAAGGCCGATCATTGGATGGGTGACTATGAATGTCATCATGCATAGCCGTCGGTTTCGGTACTCTTGACCTGTCTCTTTTTAATAGACTTTCTGAGACATCTCTCCCGTAGGTTTCCTATAAGGCGACTAAGGGTAAAGACAGCGATTAGGAATGGGTAGCATCGTTCCTCTTATACTGCCAATTCCTAGCAAAATACTGCAGAACCTTATTAATAACATCACTTAATTGACGAAACGTGGACATTAATTCCCGCAGTCTACCCCTTCAAGGATAAAAAGGGCGTGATTTATGTATGTTCACATCAACGTAGCCAGAGGTCCGGTGCAGTGGGAGCATTCTCTAGGTCAGGCAAACGATTGACCTAATAAGCTAGCCAAATCATAGAGGAACATTACAAAAGATACACGGCAATGACGCCATATAATAATAATATCTAGCTTTTCCTTCCCATATTATGGGAAGAAAAATGAAGTGGCTAATCTATTCTAACACATAGAATAAAAAATGTATGAATTGACTTATTCCACATGGCGACCGTCGTGTCAAATGTAAGAGCAGTAGTCAAAAAGTGACATTCGTTCGATAGAAACGTATCGATTGCCACTTCGCTAGGCACACAGTTGAAAATTCAAAACGCTCATTTTTAAGCGGCTTACTAAATCAATATTTGGATTTCTGACAAAACAAAAAAGTAATGATTTTGTTTCAATGGCCATTAAAGATGACCCACGGCGTTTTTTTTTATAAAAAAAACTATATTAATACGCCATTCCAAAATAAATTTACATTGATTTCGTGTGTCTTGGCCACGGATAAATCTTGTCATGTGGAGTAGAAGTGTGATTTATGTGGTACAAAAAATATATTTACTTCATTCCAGTACCTTATGCTTTGCTGGGAGCATAAATTTTGTGTTTTGAATACTTAATCGTTATTTGGTTTGTTTTTTTTGTGGAATCTGTTGCTAGCTGGTCTAATACGCTATATATTACGTACGTAGGGGAAAGGGGGCCAAAATAGGCATGCGGCCTTTAGTATTCAGATGGGAATTTTAATTTTCACAGTCATGTGGGGACATTACTGTGAAAATTAATATTCCTAGAGGGGTCCAGCAAGTGATCAATAAGGATCGCTATGCCAGGGCCAAACACCTAAATATTCGCGACAAAAATCTGTATAAGTAGTTTTAATGTTATAGTTAGATTAGGACTAGCCGAATATCATAATTGCTCCTTCATCTTCCTTCCTATATTTAGTTGCCATCCTTCTTCTTCCTCCTTTCTTTTCCACTTATATCGGTCAGAAGTTATCAAGATATCCACTCCCTTTTGATTCATATCATCTATCACACGCTAAAGGTGCTAGTGATGAATCAATGTATAGAACATGGACGGAAAGGACCATATCTGGAGACTGGAGAGAGGGATTTGAGAGAGTGATTTGGATGACAACAATTCAAATCCATACTACTCAAGGTTTTGGTTAGGTTTTACAGGCAGTCTCATGCTTGACACGTACTCTCTTTGGGTACAAAGATTAATTGACATCCATAAATAGTTAAGAATGGTTTGAAGAATTTGTTTGAACATTCAATAGCACGCTAGGCTACTTAAAACTATATTTGGTTAATGATCATAAATGCTTAAGGTAAAGTGATAATAAACTGTTTTAAAACAAGAGTGCGTTAAGAGCAGTTTTTATTAAAACATCACTTCGACTATTGAGTAATACTTGAATATTCATAAAGAGGTAATTCTTGTCTAAAATGTTGTTTTTAAGTTTTACGAGGTGAACGATGAAATTCTCTATTAAAGAGGTCGTAGTCATTAATTATTTTGAGTGTTGTCATCTAATTTTCTGTATAGTTAATTTAAGGAAATTTGCCAAAATACTTATTAGATAATAATTCAGTAAGATTTACTCGCTACCCATTCACCATCACTAATTTTTCCTTAGTCGCCTTGTACGACACCCACGGGAGAGATTTGGGGTGGTGACAATTGTATTCTACTCTGCCGTCACCACACGGCGAATTTAGATGAAATCAATTTATTGTAATAGTTAGTCCGTATGCAGAGTAATTTGATATTATTACAGCTCCTCAATAATCATTGACAATTTTAACGTTATGATAACTAGTAATTTTATCAAGATAATTAGTTTAGGTCCCATGTTATTATAGGATGGCCGTGTGGCATATTGGCCGTGTGGTGACGGCAGAGTAGAATACAATTGTCACCACCCCAAAACTCTCCCGTGGGTGTCGTACAAGGCGACTAAGGATAAATCAGTGATTAGGGATGGGCAGCAGCGTTCCTCTTATACCACCTAGCAATGTACTGCGACACTTTTGTGCCCGATATATGGCAATAGGCTCGCCACCTATTACATTGGACCTAACATAATTGGCGAAATGTGGGTGCTAGTTCACCCCTGCCTACCCCTTCGGGGATATAGGCGTGATTTATGTATGTATGTTATGTATGTTATTATAGGAAACGAGCCTATTGCTGTCTTTATCCTCAGTCGCCTTGTACCAACGGCACCCGCCGTATGATGGGGTGGTGACAATTATTGTACTCTGCTCTGAAGTCATCGGCTATACTATACATTCTCATTGCTCCTTAGTTTTTGAACAAATGTACCTTATAACATATATAACTGCGTTATAAGGTACAGCGGACACTTGTTTATTTTATGTAAAATCCTTCAATGTTTAAAATTAAATGTTTGCCAAGGATGAATAAATCCTTTTACACTAGGGTTCTATTCACAACGCCAAGAGCCTGGAATCTCATTTCTATGTAAACTGCATCAAGGGTGTCTCACATAATAGACACCTAAATTCTTTCGAGATGAAAGACATTTTTCAATCTCTCGCCGCGTCTGTACCTATGGTGCAAAGTTGTACAAACGGAGTAATCGCATTTGATGAAAATAAGAGAGCCTTTTTTAGCCAGTCCACGCTCGGTGTAAAGGGTTCTCTCTAAAGTAATCGAGTGTCATTACTTGACTATGAATAAATTACACAAGTCCACAGTGCCAGTACGGGTCGGTGGTGCAAGTGAACAACTTTAGGCTTCTTCTTTTCCCTGCCCTATGCCCAGTCTATCTGGGGTCGACGCAGTATGTTTTCTCTTTCATTCATATCGGTCAGACATCATCAAGCCATCCACTCCCTTTTGATTCATAATCTATAACTCCGGACAGGTGCTCGTTATGAATGAATAGTTATAGAAAGGAAACGGAACGGACCATTTCGAGAGACCGATGACCGGATAGGGGGATTGAAATTACAACATTCCAATCCATACAGCTCAAGGTTTGGGCTTAGGTTTCACAGCCGGCCGTCTGCCTGACACCAACCCTCTTTGGGTATGCTGGTGTTGGTGGTTTGCTCTCCACCATTCCGGTGCCCCAAGCTACTACTTATTGGTCTACGCCGCTCACCGTCACAGTTTAAGATTCTACTGACTGAAAAGATGGATGGTTGTGGATAAGGAAATTGCAGAAGAGAGTGGAGAAAGAGGATATACTGCGGCGACCACAAATATGATGGGATAAGGGCAGGATAATGATGATTTATTAAAAGAAATCAGAACTGCTAATCTCTTCAGACCTATTCTTCAGAGTATGTCTACTAATATCACTATTTCGTCTTTGACAAAACAAACTAACATAGCTCACAGTGTCAGTGGTTTTGGCAGTTCGAGGACAGCGTGTTGGGATTTAATTATTCTGATAATCAGGTGCCAAAATTAAGTTATTACTTTAGTTATTCGTTATCACAGCTATTTACTTGGCGTACCGGGTTGCGGACCAAAACAGACGCGAGATCGGTCTCCGCACCACGACACAATGATAATTATTATTCAAATGCTGTCTGAGCTTCATAGCGCAACTTACACCGCTCCATGCCATAACTTGCGCCACAAACGCGGCGAGAGCGGGCGAAATTCGTTATTATATCGCATTTGTTTAAGGCCGCGTTAAAATCGGTACACGGTCCGCGCCGGGAAATTTACTCTGTAGCGTGTGGTTTCGGTTTTAAAATTATTATTAAAGGGTTTAACGCGATATAGCGGCGCCTTGCCACAAGCACATTATTATGGAAACTTTAACAGAGTATCGGGAAGTAATCAAACTGCTATCTATACTAATATTATAAAGCTAAAGAGTTTGTTTGTTTGTTTGTTTGTATGGTTAAACGAGCTAATCTGAGGAACTACTGACTCAAACAGATATTTTTTTTTGTGTTGGATTGTCCATTTATCGAGGAAGGCTATAGGTTATATAATAACTGACATTAAATAAGTAATAAATAAATAAATATTTTTTACACTCACACCTATCATCTAGTCCAAAGTAAGTAGCCCAAGCACTTGTGGTATGGATACTAAATGACGGACATATTTTTAATATAATTATGTATATTATATAAATGACTTGGGAACAAACATTTGTGATCATCACAAAGTTTGCTCGTACCAGGATTCGAACCCGGGACCTCTTGGCCAATACCAGCGATCTGAGCATTCGACCGAGGCGGCCGTCTATATTAACGCGAGCGAAGCCGCAGGCGTCCACTAGTATTTAATAAAATGTCTACCTGAGACAATGACTGATATTAAAATGGAAATGTGCCACTATGTCTTAAGATAATGTTGCTAGTATAGGGATGGTGTGATACGCAGTTGCTTGGGAAATTAATAATAATTTTGTCCGCCTCCTGGTGGTCTTGTGGTTTGCCCATCGGAATTTGGTACCGTGGTTCCGGGTTCGATTCCCAGGGGAGTAGAAGTTTGTACTGGGTTTGGTTGGTGGCAGGACTTTTTTAAGTTTGCCTGGTCTATCGCCATAATAATAAAGTTAACACAATATTGATTACTCTGTTCAGCAAATTATGTATTATATGTGCAAATTATGTAGTATACATATATACATACATAAATCACGCCTATGTGCCCGAAGGGGTAGGCAGAGGTGAACTAGCACCGACGTTCCGCCAATTATATTAGGTCCCATAAGTCTCAACGCCAAGAGCCTGGAACAAAAAAGAACTGGTCACAAAAGTCGCAGTACTATTGTTAGGTGATATAAGAGGAACGCTGCTGCCCATTATTCATCGCTGACCTATCCCTAGTATGTAGTATACCATCATAAATGGCTATCTATTATAGCCATACTATGATGGTATAACTATACTTAACATTAATCATCGTATTTTCTTTCATTTTTATTCAACATGTCGAAAAATAGCACAGATACATAATGAGTAATTCAAGGTCCGCTGTAGCGAACTCACTCACTCACTCCAAAAGAAGATTAAAGGTTATGCAATAATGGAAACAAAACATTCTTGTAGTCACGAAGTGTGAATATACATGAAAACGTTACGTGTAATACTGTAGGCTGTCCATGTGTTAAGCCAATATACGGACACAAAAAAAAATATTTTTGTACAAGCACATTGGCACAGTAGCTAGTGCTACTAGTAAAATTCACAAAGACGGACATGTAATATCCATACACTATCTCCGGGTTTTCACTATTTCGGAAGCGTGTATCAAGACTGCAAGACATAGATCCTAGATTAGAGTAGATTTGCAGTCGTTAAAACAATCCATCCTTTTAGTGGTTTTGTCAATCCCCCTTTTATTCATCAAAACTTGCCTGTGCATGTGAAATATTAAAGGGCTGGTGATGATAATCAATTCTGCTTGATTCAACCTCTCTTAGAACCCAAATCTATTTTGATATCTAATAAAATATTTTGGGGAACGTTCAGATATATAAATACTAGCTTATATATCTGAAGTGAATTTAGGAATCGGACAAGAAGTGGCATGGTGAATATTTGATAATCAAATCTATTAAAAAAAGGTCAGGTCAAGAGCAACCGAAATCGACGCACATAAATAATATATGAAATAGGATGGAGCGAAATAAGCTTATAAGGATCGTAGCAAATAAGGAAGTGATCTTTGTCTACCCCTTTGGGAAAAAGGCTTAACGTTTGGGTTTATAGTTAATAATATATTGCAATCAATGTTGGCATATGGGACCAAAAAATAACTTTATATTATAAGATTATGGTAGCCCCAACTCACCACAGGCGTGTCATAAAAGTCTAGTCAAATGTCCGGTGTAGCCTTGGGGCACCCTAATAGTGATGTCATCATACTAATCATTCTCACTGACAGGATTAATAATAGCTCACGAAGAGCTCACTTAAAAACGAGAAATAAAACACAAAGGTGCTCCACAAAAAGTTACATATTAAAAAGTTGTTATTACAAAGCAAAAGCGTGACACATAATACACTTCGTATGACTCCGTGTAATTATGCGGGATTATCCTATAAAAACTGCGTATCTGGTTACATCAGTCGGCTCTCCAATTTCCTTTACAAGGGAGCGCTTTGTTGTGGAAAACATTAAAAAACAACGGGGAAACCGCTTTTATAGGGCACTCCGAGTGATTTTTACCTAACTTATTTACTTATTATTACGAAATTATTGTGCAGAGCGGAATTCATGAGGTCGTTATCGTGCGCTACGCGATTCGCGAAAATAAATTCTTTGTTCTCGCAATTAGGTCCCATTTGCTTCATATTTTTTTAATGTCGAAAGGTAATAATGCTAATTTGGTGTTGCGGTAATTTTGTTTATTTTTCTAAGTATTTTTAACTATGACTTGAATTAACTAAATGTCTTACTGCCGCACTCAGAGTCGCTTTAATGATCATTAAATGGCATTTAAGTAAACATTAAATAAAATTCCCTCTCAGAGTCAGTTAATGGGTCAATAGTGACGTTAATGATCCCTAAATTTTAAGTGACCGATGACCCTTACTTAACTCTTATGTGACGTCTTTAACGTCTTTTTGACATTTCAAAAGTAGGGTTATCTTTTGTTGTAATTATATTTCAGTGCATTTATAGTGATATTTTCAATAATTATTTAGAATAAATTACGATGAAGATTTTGTGAAGTTTACAGATTACGTAAGAAGGTTCAGAAAATCACAGCCTAGATTATATTTACGTGGCTATTCTGATCCTTTAACTATGTGCTTGAATTACATGCAAGATACAGATTTACACTCCAGGCAGTAAAAAATACTTTACTCCCAATTTTGGAACCTGATTTAAAAAGCACCGAAACAGGACAGGCTTGCCATTTGCCCACATTGCAGTGTTTAGCAACTGGGATTTTTCAGGTTAGTATATTACTTTACATTCAATATTAGCCGTATGGTGATGGCAGAGCAAAATATAATTGTCACCCCCATTTCTCCCATGGGTGTCAACTACAAAACAACTGAAGGTAAACAGTGATGAGTAATGGGCAACAGCAATCCTCTACAACCAAGCAATATACTGCGATTTACGTGCCCTATAGATGGCAATAGGCTCGCCACGTAATACACGGGACCATACTTAATTGGCGAATAGTGGGTGTTTAATTCACCTTGGTCTACCGTTTCGGGATATAGGCATGATTTATGTATGTATGCATGTACTTTCAATATCTGTCATTACTGTCTATATATTTATTTCAGAAACTAGGTGGTGATGTGATGAAATATTATTAGGTCAACAGTGAGTATCACAAATTGTCACCAAAGTGTCTATCTAAGCAAGAACAATGAAAGACTATGTAAAATTCCCTTCTACAGACGAAGACACAAACAGAATAAAGCAAAATTTTATCAAGCAAAGTCATAATTAATATTACTTATTGTCAAATTAAAATAATATAATGAAATTCTTTTATAAGCCTAATCTTTTTATTTTTCTGCTAATTCATTTTCATTGCTTGGGGTTTATTTTGTTTTTTTTGAATGAAACTAGTAGATTTAAAAGAAATATTTTATTTTGTGTTCCAATTTATTTTTAATTCCTTGAACGGTAATTTTCAAATTTCCAGAAGAGTTTTACTCCTCTCTTCCTCCATTTCAGCAGCAAATTTCTTTTTAACTTGATTCTCCGGGTAAAAAAATATTTTTGACTCGGTGTGTAATTATCAGTCTTTAGATTTGTTTGATAATATGGCCCTCATCGAATAATTATATCAATGTGATCTGAAAAAAGATTGGTATAATATCATTAATTTAAATCATTTTTCTAATTGCATGTTATGATTGAACTATATACACTAATAGCCAGTTGCACCAAGTTTTACAATTTTTCTAAAAGTAACATAAAACAACTTGATTCATATCAACAAGTGCCCATTTTATATAAAACCTTATAAAATTTAATAGGTACCCATAGCAAAGTCTAGGTCAAACTCACTGTCCCAAATATTTTATACTGTTTTATTTTGATTATTATGTCTATATGGACAGCGCAATACCTATACCTATGAAGGTGATGGATGTGAATGAGGAGATGACAAGTGACAGAGAAGAGAATGGAAAAGGAGGACATACTGCACCGACCCCAAATAGGATGGGATAAAGTCAGGGCGATGATGGACAGCGCAATACCATCATTATCAAATGAGTTCTGCACTTCACATATAATTGAAGGTGCAGCCTGAATAATGATATTAAAGTAACTAAGGATAGGTTGCAGATAGATTACAGATAATTTATATAAATTGTTATATTTTCATAACAGTTTATTAGTAGAAAATAAATGTTACCTTCTTTACTGCTTAAGATAGCTCCTTGCTGTGGGGAAAGTGGTGGATTTTATGGACCATTTCCAGTTTTTAATAAACTCCCTCACTCTGTTGTTTTACAGGTCATGGCCTTAAGATTGTCCCATGCTCTTTTTAATGTTATTGTATCACACTGCAAATTGCAAAGAAATATTAGTTACTTTTTAATAATGCACCTTAGAATATAGAATAATTCTATAATCTAAGCACAAAAAAATATAAGAAAATACTAATTACTGTGCACATATGCATTACAATTAAATTCCTCAGTCATTCCACTCCCGGAACGATCGAGCCCCATGCATGTAACAAAGAAATTATCAATACTTACCAAGACAATCACAGTACTAATCAATTATTTTAATGAAGATAGGGTTTGTGTGGCTTTTTCTTCTTCTTTTTTCTATGGCGTTTCCTATATGATTTCGCCAATATCGAGTGTGCCGCTCAGACTTTTGTATGTTAATGATTTCCCAGGCTGACTCCACTTGCAGTGGCTTTATCTATTTGATCAATTTTGATCACAAAATAAATAATTTGATATTATTATGTTTTTGTTTGGTATTTTCATGGAATTATTAAGGGTATTTCTTGTTTGTTGACATTGACTTTTTAATTTTATAATAAATGACTTTTGGTCCGGTGTGGCCAAATCTAAAAAGTTTTGGCATTTACAGTTCAAGTTTGAATAAATTAAATTATTATTATGGATTTTTACGTAAAAATTATACTAAATAGATATTAGTAACTAATTATAATGGAAAACAATACTTTTGTGATATAAAAACTAGAGTAACTAATAATATTGTTTCAATGGCTTTTTGCATGTGGCAATTCCGCACTTACGGATAACACCGGATAACACACGCACTGCACTAACCTGACTTAAAATTGTCACATAACTAATCAATCAATTATTTTCGACTCTGAGAGGAACGGTCAATTGGATGTTTTAATGATAATTTGTAAAATACCCATTATCACTAATTTAATGAACGACTCTGAGTGCGGCAGTTAGACGATTATATGGGAGCTTTACTAATGTATTTTGAACGCAACAGAATTCATGGCAGGATGTTGCCATAGATGTTGTACTTTCTGTCAAGCATGTTAAGATATAAAATAATTTACAAAAAAATACAATCTGAACCACATAACCACCATATGTTGGTACCGCTTTATAGACATTTGCCTTGTGATAATCAGGATTGACTGAAAACAATTTTATGTTACTTGGTGGTATAATAAAGAAGAAAGAATCCGATTTAAACTATACGATAAAAGATTCAGATAATTTATGATCAGCGCCATCAATACATATAAAACTTAACTATTTACAAACTAATGCCATTAATCGGGAACGTTATAATAAATATTTTAAAAGACCTATGTATTAAAATTAGAGAGATCTTTCATTGAGAATAATGCAAAAATGTGTTGTAACTGGTCGGAAAATGTTACAATGAAACGCAGTTTCTTAATGGCCTTGTTTTGGTCCAGAATGGAGCATAATAGAAAAAGTTTCCGTTCAAATAACAAGAACTGGTACAAAGGATCAACTATTACTTGAGGTTGTACCAAGTTCGATGCTATTTTAAACCTTAATTGAGGGTTTGTTTGAAACTCAATGATAGTGCCCGACGAGCGACGGCGGGGTTTGTCACCTTTTAGTTCTTTGTCACTTCTCCTTTCATGTCTATGATATTGACACCAATCTGGGTGATAAAAATGCTGTACATATTTTTGTTGTACATGCATACATACGTAACGCCTTTCTCCTACAATTTTAGGCAGAGTGTGACTTGCTACGATCCTTACATGCTTCTTTCGCTTCATCCAATCTCATTAATGTCTTCATGCATGCCTATCGGTTGTGTATGTAAAGTTTGAGGTGTAAAATTTGGTTATTAAGATAGCGAACGCCACATGTTACAGTCTACTTGAATAGCCCGTTTCTCGTCCAACTAATAAAAGCTTAAGACATTAAAGATGTCTTGCGCGTTGCCGACACCATTAAAACTTTGAGTGATCGTTACAGCGAATATTATTAATTCATCAAGTGAAATTGCTAATTGTTCAGTACGCTCGAGAAATTTCTAATTAGTTTCTAGTGCTAGGTTAAATATACTCGTCTCGGATTCAAGAGGAGTTACTGTTAGAGCCCGTACACATAACTCCGAGTTGGCGCGATGCGAATTCGCAACGCAGAAAAGTACAGCGTAAATTGCTGCGATGCGATTTGATGCGGCAATTCGGCGGAACAGACAAGAATGAAATTGAAGGAATGTGCGAAGCGAATCAATCTATTTATGTGCCCGATATATTGCAATAGGCTCGCTCTCTATAGACCTCATAGATGCTGTTATGTATGTATTCGTGAAACCTTTCTTTCTGTACTAGACCAGAAAGAGCAAATTAAATAACAACATGTAAGTGGCAGCTATGACAGTAAGTTTCTTGCCTGTCTAACCACGAATGATAGAACGTCTTATTCTCGTATTCAAATTCTTTTAGAAATGGATATAATAAATTCTTAGCTTCAGAAATTTGTTACAAGGCAGGTTACCACTTTAACCAATCACATAACAGCACTCGCGCTCATACTTTATGCTCGGGCGAGCACTCGTGATTACGCACAGACAAGTGAGTACTTGGGATTGTACTTGGTGGGTGTGCATTTCAAGATCTCAGACGTTTTACCCAAATTATTAGTCACTCCAATTTTATAAAAAAGTTAAAAAATCCAATAAACTGCCACACTCAGAGACGTCAATTAATGAGTAGTTACCTATTAAATGTCAATTTTTTTAATAGGCCCGGCAAGAATAGCGACTAGTTTAGAATTGTCATTTTTTGACATTGAGGAGTACCTAAGACAACAATTTTGGAAAATGCTCGATTTTATTAAAATACAATTTTAAGCATGAACATAAATCTTGAGGGATGATAAGAAAGAGTAAAATTGCGGAAGAGATGAATGGATTGTGTGAAAAATGACATGAATGTGAATGGAGTGAAAGAGCAGATGACAGTTGACAGGAGTGAAACGGAGAAAAAACATAATAACTAAAAACGTAATAGGATAATGGCAAGAGGGTGATGATGATGATGATGATGATGGATGGAAGAATAAAGGAAGAATGGGCAATAAACCACCACGTTGGCCCAGTGCTGGTTGGAGGGTATTAACGACTGCAGATGCTTTACGTGTCTTCCGAAGCACGGAGGAACTCAAGATAATACATTTTAGGTCACCCATCCAATGACAGGCTTAAGCGAACATTACTTAGTTTACGCAATCGCAGGCCAGTGCGCTACCGAGCTCCTCTCCTCTCCCCCACAGAATACATACATACATAAATCACGCCTATATCCCCGAAGGGGTAGGCAGAGGTGAACAAGCACCCGCGTTTGCCAATTATGTTCGTCCCATGTAATAGGTGGCGAGCCTATTGCCATTTATCGGGCACAAAAGTCGCAGTACTTTGCTAGGTGGTAGGTATAAGAGGAACGCTGCTGCCCATTCCTCATCACTGATTTATCCTTAGTCGCCTTGTACTACACCCACGGGAGAGATTTGGGGTGGTGACAATTGTATTCTACTCTGCCGTCACCACACGGCCTCCCACAGAATACGACAGGTCTTATTATGTTTTTTATATTTTACCCTTAATTTTAAAAAGTACCGTCAAACAAAAAAGTCGCTGTCGCGAACGCCCGTCCCTTAAACAATATGCACCCAATCTCTCCAGTGTTTTATATCTTTCAGTGTGGTACAAATTATTTTTCTTTGAAACGATCATCCTTATTGTTAACAAAAACTCCTTGCAACTTTACAAGCGGGGGGTTCGTGTTATGAATAAATTAGAAAACTTTGCCGCGCTCGCGGGGCTATGAAGTGTGCGATGTTTGAAATTGTACAATATTGTGCACCTTCAAACATCGCACACTTCGTAAACTATATTATAAATGGCAATAGGCTCGCTCTCTATTACAAGGAAGGAAAACACGTTGATTTTAATTAATTTTATGTAACTGTGGATACTTCAGTTGCCTAATTGACCCAAAATATATCCAGATACCCGTCTTTTTCCTACCATTCTTCGGCTTTCCATTGAAGTTAAGCATCATATCATCCTCTAAGGTCTCAAGTAGTTATTCTATAGTACGTTCGACGTAGGACTGTGCGTATAACAGCTGATTACAATACTACAATGAGCAGCAGAATTACAATACACCTACTGCAATTTATGTACCCGATAGATAGTAATAGGCTCGCCACCTGTCAAACGGGACCTTTTGAATGCTTTGAAGCACCATACCAGCCGCTAGCTAGGCGACTGGCGTGTGTGGGACTCGCCAAGGCACGAAGCGACCAGCACTACCCACTAATCCACTTCGGTGTTCCTCCTAGCCCTGTGAGAGGGGAAAGTCTGGGATCTGACCTGTTAAACGGGACCTAACTATTTTGGTGAAATTAGATATTTCACCAATGTTGTAATAGTTAGGTTAACTAGATATTTCTTTTACATACATACGTTATTTGCGTATGTATGTAAAATAAATATCTAGTACATCTAACCGCCTGCTCCCTGGCCCCACGAACCACGCGACGTTGTCGTCTTATCGCGCAATGTAATGGTTATATCGCCTCCAACTCTGCCGACTGTACTTTTGGCGGCCGTTTCGACCAAATTCGAATTTAGGCCGAAACTTGTGACGTTATGTCAGGAGGTGTTTCGTTTCACTAATTATAGCTTGTTTGCGATCTCGGGATTGTTTCGATTCTTGTTATTTAATGTTCGAGTTGATACTTAGAAATGTTGTCAGTCATTTTTGGTAATTTTTAACGCAATTCATAATTGAGTTAGAGAAGAAGTTTGTTTTAAAATTCTAAGCTTTTATACAGTAAACCCTCTGTAAAGTTATCGAAATGTCGGGCTCAATTATGAAACAGATAAAATAAATCCAGAAAGTATTCGAATAAATTTATGTCGGATATTTTTCGAAAATTTAAATAAAAATATAATCAAATCTAAATAGCATAAATCAAAACATAACTTCGTTCAGTTGTTCTGTGTCAAAAAAGCATTATCTTTGGCAATTTTTCCTCGTAACATGCACTTAAGTCGCGTGCATTGGCGGTCGGAAACATCAAAAGTAGAACTTTAGAAGCATTACATTTTGACGGAGTAAAGAATTTTAATTACCAGATTGAAATTTTTCATTGTATTAATATAAAAAAATCATTGTCACCCATTTTTCTTGAAAGCTGCAGATTATTAGTGAAATATTATTATAGTCCATTCCGTAGATAAACCGAGCTAGAATTCGAGCGAACTATTTCCAGGAAACTCGCGATAATTATACAATAAACCCGTAATGCATGGCTATGGTACAATCGATTCGAAAACTGGGCTAAGTATTTAGCATAAAATGGCAGTTTCAACACGATAAGTTACTTATGTATGACATGCGTTTGAGAACTTAATTCATATTAAATCGGGTCATGCGAAGGTGTTTTAAAAAGGTTTTATTTGGGCAGCGGTTGTTATATGAGTTACTTTGTTTTTACTAGATTCCTGTTTATCCTTAATTTTTTTATTTGGTTTCATACGAAAGTTTTGAATTGTGAGAGGTGTGAATGAAGGTGATGGATGTGAATGAGAAGATGACGAGTGACAGAAAAGAATGGAAAAAGAGGACATACTGCGCCGACTTCAAATAGGATGGGATAAGGGCATGGAGATGATGGTTTCATACGTAAGGTCCTTAAAATAATGCTGACTTGAGAAAACATTTGAGTTCTAACTCGGAACTCTGGGCCTATAGCCAGTGTTCTGACTACAAGCGCAGCCATCACCATAACAATTTTAAATAGTTCATAAGTGAAATATTTATGAATTGATTGAAACATTGTGATTGATCCACAGAATTTTATGACCCAAGATTTAATAATAGCATTAAATAAAAGTAAAAAACTAAATATTAGAATAAATATGAGTAAGCATAAAAATAAATAAAATTTAATAAAAATAACAAGAAATAGGTAGTGAAAATAAGATAAACTAAGTACAGGCTTGAAGACTGAAAAATTACTCCTAACTTGGTTCTTGAACCTCCAAGACAGATTCCGGATCACAAGTGCCTTAGCAATTACGATGTCTATATTTAACACATCCGAATCAGAAGCCTGTTGTAAACTTCCACAATTTGTTATAGTTCCGAGCACCTGTGAGGTGTGACAATGTAATCCGCATGTAACACCCACTGCTGAAGTTTGTTTGCAAATTGAATTAATGTTACGCGGGGTACTACACGAATGTTGATTATTAAACTTTGCATGGGGAACAGGCGCCTCGACTCATTTGAGCTCGTCTTCTTTAGGCGTTGGCGTCATCTTCATTAACTTCTTTATTGGGCAGTCCATGCAATTTTTCCTCATTGAATTTGAACAATTTCCATATTGCTTAGGTCCAAATTGTGGTGGCAACTATTTTACCACTGCCCTATTAAGGATTAACCTTTAAGGGAGGGTATGATGGACCAGTAGATAAGATGGATACTTAACTTCTTATTATTTAAACTGTGACGATGTGTGGTGGCGGCAGTACATGTCAGTAGGGTCGGCACAACATGTCTTCTTCTTCCACACTCCTCTATTAGACGTTTATAGTTTATATGATTGCTATTTACATTATATATTTCAATTACAATAGATCGCACACAATTGATTCCCATTATCTCCAACAGAAGGAAAAAGTTCCTGGAAGAATTTCACCAGATCCCAAAGTGATTTTGTCCAACGCAAATTTCAATGCAGCAACTGAAGATTTTCTAATCAAAGTGCTAGGTCCGAAGCAGCTCCGCATCATACAATCTCGACATAATCCGTCTGTAGATTGCATCTCACAATGTGACCTGATGCAAATACGGACGCATACTCCAGTGTAGGGGCTGTTATCGCCATCTTGTTAAGCGTTCTACTCGATTGGCTATTGTTATTTCGAAATCCAAAGAAGAAAGAAAGAACTACATTTACTACATACATACATACATATATAAATCACGCATATATCCTCTAAAGGGTAGGCAGAGGTGAATTAGCACCCACGTTTCACCAATTATGTTAGGTCCCATGTAATAGGTGGCGAGCCTATTGCCATTTATCGGGCACAAAAGTCCCAGTACATTGCAAGGTGATATAAGAGGAACGCTGCTGCCCATTCCTCACGACTGATTTATCCTTAGTCGCCTTGTACGACACCCACGGGAGAGATTTGGGGTGGTGACAATTGTATTCTACTCTGCCGTCACCACACGGCATACATTTACTGACTTCACATAAATACAGTAATAATTAATTTTTTTCTGGCCTATTCTTAATTCATTTGGAGTCAGCGCAGTATGTTTCTTCTAATACTAGACAATAATAATGTTTAATTGTGCCAGGCCAAAACGTAATTGGAAGTATGACAGCAAGAAAAAGAAGACGTCCTCTAGACTGTCCTTTAGATACCGTGATTGTGTAACTATCATAAATTCACTGGCTACCTTATAATATTGTTTTATTACCGAAAATCAATTGAGAAAGGGCTGTAATTGTTACCGTTTACTTGGCAACGATAAATCTAAGGGGGATCGTGTTTAGAATTAAACAATACCGGACCTGAATTTATGGGCTCCAGAACCCTTGGCTGAAGGATCCTTTTGTAAATTGTACACTTTACATTTGGATCGAGTTGCTCGAAAATGATTTAGTAAACAATTTGTTCAACTGTTTCGGAATAGGCATTGGGTAATATCAAACGTTTCCAATAATATAACTATCATGATATCGTGGTTACAGATAAAGCCTAGTCTTCTTAGTCCTCAAGTATATATGTTTAAATTCGCCTCTGTGGTCTAGTTGTTGCCACCGAAATTAAGACCCCGTGGTTCGGGAGTCTTGAAGTTCCCAGGTACCGGGTGGATACCCAGGTGAGTACAAATTTGTACTCAGTTTGGTAGGTAATTTCTTCAAGTCCATCTGGCTAGCTACCACCATCATCTTCAAAAATCTGTCGCCAGAACAATAATGTTAACAGCATTATTGTGTATCGATAATTTGTGATAAGATAACCAGTACCTCTGTGGTGTGAGATTTCCGGGTGAAGCTTAATTCCATCTTTGGCTCTTATCGTCATTTACCTTCAGGTGAGATGAAGGCCAAGATATTTCCTGCCTAGCATAAAAAAAGTATAAAACATGGGAGAACTCGCTTGTTCCTGGAAACATAACTTGCAGTATAATTTCCTCTTCTATTCAAATCGATCAAAAATCATCGAACCATGCACTGATTTACACTGTTTTCGCAAATTCTTTCTCTGAGCTGGCTGAAGTATAGTATTGAAGTAAATAAACCTAGAGATCCGGCTAGCGCGATAAAATACCCCGAGGCTTAAGGGTCCCACCGACCCTTGCTCATCAATCACTGTTCCTGTATGTATACAACCCGCAGATGTATATGGCTCGGTACCTATAGCTTTGATTTCAAAATGTCCAGGAGTGACAAGGAATGTACGACAAATTCCTCGTTTTAAAAGGTACAAGATCGCTCAGGTAGCTCTTTTGGAACATTTGCTAAATTGTAATGGGCTTAGGTACTTTTGAAATGTCTTTTACCAGATTAGGACTCTGGGGCTTTTATTGAGAATTGGGAAGGCGAAGAAACTTTATGTGCCTACCTATTTGTTTTTCATCTATTTATCAATTTCTGTAAAATTTTGTTACATTTCTATCCAGTGTCTTAGGCTTTCCTCAAAGGGCGCTCCTGGGATTATTAGTGTTAAAAATCATTTGTAAAAATCTTTCCTTTCGAAGAGTCCACGTGGTGGGTGGAAAGATCTCTACCTACCCCTGTGAGAGAAAGGCGTGACATATTACTAAGTATGTACGTGGTGGGTTATGGCGGGAGAGATTAGGGGTAGTAACAGTGTATTCTGCTCTGCCGTGTACATGACTTATTTTTTTGTACAAAGTTTCCAAAATTTACCTTAGTAATATTGTTTTTATCTGCGTCTCGTTCACATTGAGCTACAATTTATTGTAGTAAGTTTTGGTCCATTACGTTCCCCTTTGAGTATCAAGTAACCTTCGCCTTCTGTGTCGCACTGCGGATCCAAGTAAACGCAGCCATGCAGACGGAGTCGGGTAGGACGCAAAAGGACACAACTGAGTTGGATACTAAATATATTCGTATTATTTATTTGCATATTATTAATTGTACATTAGGTCTTACAGCTACTTAGCTTAAATAGTACTTTTTCTTAATCACCCACACATCGGGTATAGCAAATTTAAGAGGACATAAATGGTAAGTAAAATCAATAATAATAATATTATTAACATTCATATAAACTCTTTATTGCACATCACAGTTAATAATGACCAAACTATAAGTAATAAAATTTGCAAGGGTGAACTTATCTCTAAAAGAGATCTCTTCCAGCCAACCCAGAATGGATGTCGGAGACTACTTAAATAATAAGCGGTGAAATCTAGTGCATGGTTGTATGAGAAATAAATCTAATATAAACATATATGAATATAATGTATATGAACATAACATTACTAATGATTATTTTTTTTAATTATTATTTTGTAAAATTAATTTAAATTGCAAAGTACAAAGTGGTTAAAATAAAATTATTAAGCAGAAACGAGCGTAGGTGTCAAAAAGCTATTCTGCTTTTTAATATATTAATTCATTCATTTTTCTATCGTAGCAGATTTTAAATTTAAAAAAAAATATCTCGTATCCGAAAATAAGTTATCTGTAGTTTTTTTTCTATGCTACCAATTTATGTTTGCAAATGTTATTTCATTTCAAGCTTTAAAAATCTTTCAGTGAACGTTTTATCATCAGACTAACTATTAATTGTATCATTTTATTCAACTTCTAATAATTAAATTGCGCATGAAAGAAATAATATTTGGATAGGTTTATAATAATAGTTTATAATCTTTTATAAAACCACGTTGTATATCAGTAAGTTAGGTAGATTATTATTTACACCACATTAATATAATATTTTCCAAATAAATGACAATCCATTGGAAATAGTTCACAGTTCTGTATTGTCTCAAATGAAAATAAATATTAGTAATACATACATACATAATTCACGCCTATATCCCCGAAAGGGTAGGCGGAGGTGAACTAGCACCCACGTTTCGCCAACTATGTCAGGTGCCATGTAATAGGTGGCGAGCCTATTGCTATTTATCGGGCACAAAAGTCCCAGTACATTGCTAGGTGGTATAAGAGGAACGCTGCTGGCCATTCCTCATCACTGAATTATCCTTAGTCGCCTTATACGACACCCACGGGAGAGATTTGGGGTGGTGACAATTGTATTCTACTCTGCTGTCCCCACGCGACTTCTTCGTCACCATATTAGTAATAGTTACCCCAAATGCCCAAAATCATTCACAAATCAGCCTGCTTCGGTTATATTTACTAATATCTGTGTCCAACGTCCTCCCTTGTCTCCCCTATTTTAGCGTAATCACCTGCACAAACGTTTACACTTCTGATTACGGTGTTTGCAGTAGTCATTACGTATATCAATTTCTGTCTGATTAGCATCGCCTCTGTGTGACAATTAAGAGCCCTTTGAAACGCAGCAGACTGTCTCGTTTGCAGAAGATTCTATTGCGGTTCATTGTTATTTGTCTACTCGCACAATTACGCTGTGTAAGGAAGGCGAAATTTATTTATGTATTTTGTCAATGTCATATTTTCGCCATTTGTATAATGAGAGAGAGGTGCTGTGTGGTGACCAACTCCATCTCTTTTGAGGGTGTATTACAACTGAGGGCAAAAACAGTGGTAATAATGGGCAGGGTTCCTCTTTTATCACCTAGAAATTTACTGCGATTTACGTGCCCAATAGATGGCAAGAGGGCCGCCACCTGTTACGTAAATCATAACATAATTGTCGAAACGTAGGTGTTCATGTTACACCTCTTCGAAGATTAACTGCCGCACTCAGAGACGTCAATTAACTTTAATGAGTATTTAATGTCAAAAATTTTCATTCAAATCTAGACCAAAGACCCGGCAAGAATAGCGACTAGTTTTGAATTGTCATTTTTTGACGTTAAGTACTCATTAACGTTATTTGACGTCTCTGGGTGCGGCAGTAAGAGTACCTTGTGATTTATGTATGTATATTTTTAATGCCAAACACGATAAGGTTGAAAATCGATTGTAGCAATTAGTTGGTGGTAACCTGCCTAACCTAACTGTATGTCATTTATTTGCGATTTTCGAGAACCAATCATGTCGGCACATTTCTTAAAATTCACGCTCTGCCAGAAGCACTAATGAAGCTATACGGGAAAAAAACAATAATCCCCCAAAAGCAAATCCTAATATGAAAACGGGGAAGCGCTCGCAACACGACCAATTACAATCCAATGAGAGATTAGATTAATCAAGCAAAAACAACCCTTAACGGTCTGCGGAACAAAGCTCGGAAGGATTAAAATCGTCCAACCGTTTTATTGTTTTCGAATATCCCTGAAACCGCAGGCCGAGTTTACATTAGGGGGAGTCCAAGTGATTTATCTAAATCCTGTATCGGATACAAATGTATATTGGATTGTAGATTTGCAATCTGAACTAATTGTTGGAATCGTCCATCATCATTTGGATGGGGTTAGCGTAATTACTTAAGTGGTCTCAATTCAGTGCAATCAATTTTACTTATTCAGTACATCATAATAGTTAAATAAATCAATAAATCATTCAATCATAACGGACTTATCTACCAAGTGACGTCGGATCTTCAATTATCTATTATTAATAAAGAAACTCGTTCTCGTCTTATATTATACTAAATATGAGGAAGATATTACGGAACATAAATACTGCCGCACTCAGAGACGTCAAATAACGTTAATGAGTACTTAACTTCAAAAAATGACAATTCAAAACTAGTCGCTATTCTTGCCGGGTCTATGGTCTAGATTTAAATGAAAATTTTTGACATTAAATATTCATTAAAGTTAATTGACGTCTCTGAGTGCGGCAGTTAGTGTATTAACGCGCTTGTTCTAGATGTGGAACTTCTTCAATTACTTCTTTGTCTGTTTAATCAAACAAGCAACATCTATTTATTGGCTTCCGAACTATAAGTTTCTAGACGTCATTCTGTAGTGTGACTACTTGAATAAACTGCATCTTTCTATTCCTGACTGTCCCCTCCAGATTTCGGTTACAAAGAAACGTACATACATACATACATAAATCACGCCCATATCCCCGAAGGGGTAGGCAGAGGTGAAATCTCACCCGCGTTTCGCCAATTATGTTAAGTCCCATGTAATAGGTGGCGAGCCTATTGCCATTTATCGGGCACAAAAGTCGCAGTACATTGTCAGGACGGTAGTATAAGAGGAACGCTGCTGCCCATTCCTCATCACTGATTTATCCTTAGTCGCCTTGTACGACACCCACGGGAGAGATTTGGGATGGTGACAATTGTATTCTACTCTGCCGTCACCACACGGCTACAAAGAAACGTGTCTATTAAAATCCGAAAAATAAACGCATTTAGATGTATTTCTGTAATAGCCCTAATTAATTAATTATGTTACGGAATATTAACCATCATTATAATGAGACTTAAAAGCCACGGTAAAGCTATTTTGTTTAACAACACACACACACACACAAATTGTTAGTAAGCGTTGCTGTTAATCCCAAACTCCTATTTTAAGATCAATGCCAGTCAGTAGGTAGGTGTCTAGATGTAAGAAATGATGGTTCTAGCTTTATGTGTTAGACTTATACGCTTGTAAACATATTTATGCTGCTAGTACTTTAAGAGCACAGTGTATTGGAATACTTAACCCAGAAACCTTCCATTATTCTTCGTGAATTTTTAAAATTTTAACACGCCCTGATACAGCGGAGGATTAATCCCAAAACCCCGCGCTATTTGTCCGGGAACTATCGGCAGAGGTAAAAAATTATCACTCGTGCGTCCATAAACTTGACCCGTACAGTTTAAGGTTGCATGTTACAAGATTCAGCGTGTGGCAAGTTAGCGATAATTTATTTAATACTAGTGGTCGCTCGCGGCTACGCTCGTGTTATTTTATAGCCTATATTTATAGCCTTCCTCGACATAATTCACTATTCAAAACAAAAATAATTTTTCAATTTGAACCAGTAGTTCCTGAGATTAGCGCGTTTAACAGAACGACAAACAAATTCTTTAGCTTTATAATATTAGTATAGATTTTTTACTGTTTCATCGTCATTTCAGATTTATTTGGGCATTCTTTTATGTAATGCCCAAAAACAAATCTTCTGTAACAAATAATCACTGTGTTTTCATTATCATCTCCTGGCTCTGATCAAGTCTAATTTCTTCCGCTTAGATTGATATCGGTCAGACGTCATCCAGGCACCTACTCATCTCTATATCATATTATACATCGCATCTGAAAAGTGCTAGTAATGTTAGTGTAGAAAAGTGAAGAATATACATCCTTCACTTTTCTATGCACTCTTCTGCATAAGAGAAACTTATATTGCGCTGGATAGATGTTTGCGACTAGAATTGTCCATATAATTAACTTCACTTTGAAGATTTTATAATGTTGGTTAGATTGAGACCTTCTTAAGTTCGAGACTTAATAGGAAAAAACAAAGACATTGTCATTGGTGTCATCTTGGTATTGAACGCGGCAGGGTAGGCGCTTCGTTGCGGATCGGGGCGTGGGCGGGTTTGGGAGACCTATCATTACAGACTGAGCCATGCTGCGCACTCCACTATTTTTTTTCCACTATTTTTTTTTTCTTGGACTCACGGGTTTTCGGTTTCTAGCGTCTTGACGATTCATAAGTGTATTGTAATCATACCAGATATGAATAAATGAATTTTGACTTTGACTTTGACATCGTTGAAGAAGAGGACTGTATATGGCCTAATGGGGATTGCCTTTAGGAACCACTTTTATCTTCTCTGTCTGTTTAAAATAATATTGCACATTGCACTCTTTTGTCGGGGATTATTAAGGTCAAAAAATATGTGTAATAACTTAACTAAGTACAAGAAAATAAAATACAAGTTCCTGTGCTATACATTCATCTTGTTACACCAATCACTAGTGAACGAAAAGGCATCGCTCCTAAATATAAGCCTAGGCTAGTTTATATTTACTGCCCGAGTAATAAGACGCCAAGAAATATTTCCGCTTCCGCCCTTATCTTGTCCAGCATTGTCTCTAGTTTTCGGAGTGTCATTAGTTATTAATATAATGGCTTAGGGTACCTCAGCGGTGGGTAATGGCCAACTAAACATGGTATTCCTCGGAGTGCACCGTACACGTCGGCGGCCACTTCGCTGATTTAACCGTCTACTTTGGCATTCTGGGATTATGGTCGAAAGGGTTTGATCGCACCTATAAAGTGTAGGGTGCCGCAGTTGAGCCGAATGGGGACGGGTCCAGATCCGCAGACTGTGTCCAGGTAGATCCTTTTAGAGGCGTTATGGGGGTAACATGAAAATTCACGATCCCGCCAGAATAGTGCTCAATTCCTTCGAAAGTGCAGTAGGGTACGAACGGAGAGATAAAAATATAGACGCCCATTAAGTAGAGCCGTGGTAGCTCGCGGGAGGATTTTCCGGAGTATTTTGCGTTCGCATGATCGGGAATAGCGCGATGGAAGTTGTTGTTATGCTAACTTTACTCGTATAGTCTCTCAATTTTCAATAGTCTCTTTTTTATAATGAATCGCTATGCATTTCAACAAGCCATTTCGAGCCGTAATCCTGTAAGCGCCAGAATTTGCTTAATTGGACAAACGTTTTTATCCTTCTCGAAGTGGATACGTAAATATTTGTCGGATAAATCCGACTCGGCGATTAAAGGGTTAATGTTTCTGGATGATGAAACGTTTGCTGGAAGTTGTTTAGAAATAATTGACATAATTAATTAATTAGTTCTAACAGTTATTTATTAATTGCAAGATGCTGACTAGGCATAAGCAAGATGGTTTATGCAGTCTGTTGTCCTCCCGAAAATTATTTATTTAAACTTTCTTCACTGACAGAGTTAGCTCCCGTGATATTTCTAAAGACTGACGTGTTATCAAGAAGTGCCTTTGAAATATTCTACTCAGCCGTGTGGTGACGGCAGAGTAGAATACAATTGTCACCACCCCAAATCTCTCCCGTGGGTGTCGTACAAGGCGACTAAGGATAAATCAGTGATGAGAAATGGGCAGCAAAGTTCCTCATAAACCACCACTTATCAACCTAGCAATATACTGCGACTTTTGAGCCCGATAAATGGCAATAGGCTCGCCACCTATTACATGGAACCTAACATAATTGGCGAAACGTGGGTGCTAGTTCACCTCTGCCTACCCCTTCGGGGATATAGGCGTGATTTATGTATGTGTGTGTGTGTGTGCCTTTGAAATTAATTACATGTAGCTTTGAAATCCGCAATGCTAGCACAATATGGGTCAAGCTTGCCTTTGTTAGACTAAAGCAACATTTGTTGCATTTAGTTAGGGTTGATTTGGTGAGCTGTTTTGGAAAATTAAATGGATTCAGACGTCCCCTCTTCAAGCTTCAACAATCTGTAGCCAGGAAGTCATTATTTATCTTAGAAACAAGCAAAGTTAAGGGACGCAGTAATTAAATTATCAAAATTAATTTGTTTCAGGTATTGCCGGGTTGATTTGAAAGCGTTCGCGCTCGTCAGAGTAAGTAATACGCCATTTGGAGACGGATTCGGAGCAGATTTGCATAATGTAATCTGCTTGGTACAAGAGCTAAAACAGTACTGCAGTAGCTTTTCCTTGATGCATTTTGTAACTATAGACCGGAAGACGGGATAAACTGTGTTGGCCTGGGAGCCAAAATATATCGTACAATGTGCCCGCAAGAGAGATTGCCCAGTGTAGACCAATGAGCACCTTGGAGCACCCGAATGGTGGAGGGCAAACCACCAACAACAGCATACCCAAACATGGTTGGTGTCAGAGAGGCAGCCGGCTCTAAAACCTTAGTCAAAACCTTGAGCAGTATGGATTGGCATGTTGTCATCCCAATGACTCTCTCCGTTCAGCGGTCTCTCGACGTGGTCCGTTCGGTCTCTTTTCTATACATTCATTCATAACTAGCACCTTCCCAGTGTGATAGATGTTATAAATCAAAAGGGAGTAGATGGCTTAATGACGTCTGACCGATAGGAATGGAAGAGGAAACATACTGCGCCGACCCCAGATAGACTGGGAACATGGCAGGAAGAGGAGATGAGTCGTCAGTTTATGCCGTCTCATAACATGTAAAAGTTCAATGTACCCACACGAAAGCTTGTTGTAGGAAGCGTGAAATTGTGTTATTTACACGAAAGTCAGACTGCGACACTGGAAAATGTTTTAATCAATTCCGCACTTAACGTGACACGAGCTGAGGTTCGAATTGTAATCAAATATTTATTATATGATGAGCGCGAATTACACGAGTCATGGTTGTATATTTGCTCTCTGATATTCAATTATACCCTTGAGCTTGATCATGGCTGTGAGTGAAGGAAATGTGTATTTCTTTATTATCATTAGATAATAATTACAGGAAACACTGTGACTGTCACCCGCGTTCCCAATTACTAACGTATTTCTTGACGATTCATGAGACCTCATGTAATTAGAACACATTCTTATTTATATTATTTTTATTTGAAGTTTAGCAGCAGCTAATCAATTTCCTGATACACTATCATATAATTAACGCACCCGGAAGATAACAATAGACTCCAATTAGGGGAAGTTGAGTTAAATTTCTACCCAGGCAGCGAACAATGAAGCATACTGCAAAATATCAATTTAAAAAGGTTGAGTATCTGACCGCGAAAAAGAAGGATGTATTGCATGGGAAATAGCAGGAATGTAAATGAGGAGATGATAGCTAACTGGAGTGAATGGATGAAAAAACATACTGATAAAGGCAAGAGGATGATTTCACTTAATTTCACCTCAAAGATAAACTTGAGATAAACACTAGGTATATAGGTCTTATCAATTTGCGTAACAAATAAACATAAACGAATCATATTTTTCTAGACTCATCGATTTGCCGTCGACTTTTAATTTAATCACATTCCCTTGTCTGAAGGAAGTGTGAAGGAAAAATGTTTTACAACAGCCCGGCGGTATCGGACGTGTAGGGGATTCTATCGGGGAATTCTTATGTTTTCTTTGTTGATATGCTTCTTAGCACCGCTGTTTCATTGTGCTGAATGCTTCGGTATTCACGCCGCTTTAAAATGCGAAGTGTGTTTTACTGCCGTTTTCTTTTGAGATACAGCTGCTGGATTCGCATTTGAAATTTTTTCGCGTCTATTATTTTGTTTTAGGATGGCAATCATAATAATAGATATATTTAATTATATTTTGTTGAATGCAAGTAAAGCCTTCTTTAAGCCGGATCCAGACGAGTGTATCGTGTAATGTAACACGAATTCTACGTTAGGACGGCACTACGAGGATTACATATAACCCTCCTAACGTAGAATTCGTGTTACATCACACGCTAGATTACATTATACACGTTACACTCGTCTGGATCCGGCTTCACTTAACATAAAAATTTCTGCATGAATACTGCACATAATTCTGATATGCATTTGTATGCATACAAAACTTTTTAACCAATCGATATTTAAAAAATAACAGAGAGTAAAATGATTATTACGGCAAGGTAATGTGCAATAATTAATTAATTAGGATCAAGAACACAATTCAATTAAGTGATAATCAACCACTGTTGATGCATCCCTATTAATGAGAGTAGGTAATTTTATTTTGATTCCACTTGCGAAGCAGAAGTAATACATACATACATACATAAATCACGCCCATATCCCCGAAGGGGTAGGCAGAGGTGAATTCTCACCCGCGTTTCGCCAATTATGTTAAGTCCCATGTAATAGGTGGCGAGCGTATTGCCATTTATCGGGCACAAAAGTCGCAGTACATTGTCAGGACGGTAGTATAAGAGGAACGCTGCTGCCCATTCCTCATCACTGATTTATCCTTAGTCGCCTTAGAAGTAATACCTTATTTAATTAATTGGCACCGAGTACTTTGCTACTGCATCATCACCTCACATTTTATGTACGTCCCTACTGCTGGGGCACAGGTCTTCGCTAGGGATGGAAGAATTTAGGGAGAATGGGCCATACATAAGCCACCACGCTGGTCCAGAGCGGATTGGTGGGAATCCATTACTGCAGATGCAGACGGGACAAACGTTTTAACTTGCATTGTGAAGCACGAAGGAATGCGAGATAATAAATTTTTGGTCAGCATCCAATGACCGGCCTTAGCGAATATTACTTTATATAAATACATACATGCCTATACCCCAGAAGGGGTAGGCAGACTTTTCTCCTATATCGGGCACGTGAATCACAGAATAGTATTGGTACTAGTATAAGAGTGCTGCTCTTCCTATTACTCATCGCTGTCTTTACCCTTAGTCGCCTTGTACGACACCGGCAGGAGAGATGGAGGTGGTGACAATTGGATTCTGCTCTGCCGTCACCACACGGCATTATTATAGATTTTGGAAATAGTATTTCACAAAGATTTTGGTAGTTAGAAAAAGAATTTCGAAAAATTATGATCTTGAGGCGGGAATCTTTGTACTAATTTTTCTAACATTTATATAATGTTAAAATTAAAATCGAATAGTTTATAAAGCAAACCCAAGCTTAACCGAACGCACGGTATTTGTAAAAATATCTGCTTTGGAATGTTTGAAATTTATTTCTACATTGCAAGGGTACCCGTTGGCTTACAACGCGAAGTGTAAAGGTTGGAAGAATTTCGGCAAGTTAATTAGTGTCTTGGGTGGCCGAGCGGTCAGGCACCTGCCCGGATAGCAGCGGACGCGGGTTCGATTCCCGCCTCAAGATCATAATTTTTCGAAATTCTTTTTCTAACTACCAAAATCTTTGTACTAATTTTTCTAACATTTATATAATGATAAATTAAAATCGAATAATAGTATTTCAATGAAAATTGTAGTTAGAAACGCATTTTTTCTGTCGAATGTTTATTTGTTTTTACTTTCGCCCACCTTTGTCCATTCTTGTACTTGTCTAGTGTTTTCCATACATACATACATAAATCACGCCTATATCCCCGGAGGGTTAGGCAGAGGTGAACTAGCCCACATTTCGCCAATTATGTTAGGTCCCATGTCATAGGCGGCGAGCCTATTGCCATCTATCGGGAACATAAATCGCAGAACCTTGCTAGGTGGTCTAAGAGAAACGCTGCTGCCCATTCCTCATCACTGATTTATCTTTAGCCGCCTTGTACGACACCCACGTGAGAGATTTAATTTGACTCGTGTTTTCCAGGTAGTTACTATTTCAGTGGGTGGTCACATTTTCATTCAACAGTAGTAAAAAATCAATCCATTTGTTTTACGTTTTCTCCTACGCTTACTCTACGATATTTATTTCAGTCAATTTCGCTCTTCGAAGGATATCTCGTTTGTTTAACGACTCTAATTAAATCTGTTTTCATCACAAGTAATTCCGCTGAATTATAATGGCTGATAT
Source organism: Cataclysta lemnata (assembly GCA_963931975.1). Lineage (NCBI taxonomy): Eukaryota > Metazoa > Arthropoda > Insecta > Lepidoptera > Crambidae > Cataclysta > Cataclysta lemnata. The sequence continues at coordinate 13,494,107 of OZ008355.1, forward strand.
TATGGAGATGTGTGTTCATTATGTTCCGGGTTAGGGTGGGAGGGAGAGGCAGTCGACCGAAAAACGAGGGACGTAGGTAATGAGAGAATAAAAATTAATCTCTGTAAACTTAGTAACTGAAGTTGGTGCGTAAGTGCTTCCGTCGAGACCACAATGGAATAGAGCTTCCGCCACATCAGTAATTTCAATGGAGCCTATCTCATTTAATGGAGCTATATCTCCGAATGGAAATTATTTAAGTTATTTTTTCGTGATAAACACTGGCATAATTAATTGTTTCACCATATTATACGATCTCCAATTATTAGAAGATCGCATATTATACGTCAATCATCATCATCAAATACTTGCGGTCTGAGACATTTTTTATTTTACTGCCCTTGGTATAATATCTACTATTAAATATTTCTGACACTTACTGCCGCACTCAGAGTCGTCAATAAACGATAATGAGTACTGAATGTAAAAAAATGACAATTTAAATATAGTCTATTCTTGTCAGCGGGCCTACCGCCTAACTCTATTGCTAAAGCAAAAGCTATAGTTTATGGCGTCATGCTGTCACTATCAGCTATAGCTTTTGAACTTGTCACTATCAGCAATAGCTTTTGATTTTGTATGAATTTGGCAGAAAATCCGTACCGCCTAAAAATTCAAGATGACTGCTAGCTAAATTGATAGCTGTCAATACTGCAGCCCCCGTAGCACGGGATGTGGACACATCTCTTTCGGGGGAAAGAAAATCTTTTCCTCTCGCTCTAACTCCCACTAAATCCCGAGATAAAACACTGTCAGTTTTTCCACGTCCCGTGCTAGGCCTACTGCTCGGTGCGTCCGTCAACTGTCAATACTCTGCCTCGCACTTTCCTTTGTACCGCTAGCAGCTACGTATATTAATAATATTTCGTTTAATTATATATTAGTTAAATTTTTTAATCCAATGATTGTGACCATGCAGTAAAAGAAGAAAAGCGTTTGATGGTCGCGAGACGCCGCTATTGATGGTTTTACGGAGCGCTACATCATCGCACAGGCTCTGATGCGTCATCAGATGAGAGTGAAGATGAAGATAGTGAAGATTCAATGACCGGTGAAGAAGAGTTAGAATATTTTTTTCAATAAGTTATGGACATAAATAGTGTTTTACCAAACTGCGGAGAAGCCGGAGGATGGTTATGTGTTCGATTTGTGTGTATGTCCGTTCCTATATACATTCGTAACTACTCAATAACTTGCATTCTAATAAAAAAAAAAATTTTCTTTTAAAATATTAAATTATATTAGGTTTTTACTAACCCTACTTTTGCGATCACTCATTCAAATGCAAAGCTCATCTTATAACAAAAGAACGATATCGTTCGTTCACGTTAGCAGTTGTTGTTATACTCTGTGCTTATTGCTGATACAATTTTAGGCGGTCGCTCCGATAATCAGTGCATTGCTATAGAGCTATCATCAGCAATCGAGTTAGGCGGTAGGCCCACAGGTCTTTGGTCTAAATTTAAATGAAAATTTTTGACATTAAGTACTGATTAAAGTTATTTGACGTCTCTGAGTGCGGCAGTTACACCTATAATCTAGCCCAACGAAAGCAGCTTTTTTTATTTTCAGCTTTTTTACCTCTGCCTTCCCTTTCGGGGATATAGGCGTGATTTATGTATGTATTTATGTACGGATCGTGCAAAATTTAAAATTAGAGAACATGGTCATATTATTTATTTAGCTTATGTAAAAAATATTTATTTATGATAGCAAGAAAAATAATTGTGCCATTCAAAAACATTCTCACATGAGAATTATGCGAAACGCGCTGTCGATTACTTAATTAACTTGACACGTCACGCCTGCCAGCTATATTTATAATTACACCCAAATACGTGTGATCCACTTAATTCAATTTTACCCCCACGGCCCGCACAGCGGCGCGACCCTCCCATATTAAATCTTACACATGCTTTAATATACTTCGCAATCGTATCCACGGGAATTTCATTATAGAAAACGAAGTTACTATAATAAAGTAATAATCCTCAACTCGTAAGCGGATATGCTGGAAACTCATTAAAATTGTACGCGAACTTTGGCGCTTGCACCGAACGCGACGACGCCGATACGACGGGAGTTAGGACAATATTAATTGAACAACAAAATAAATACTATTCGATTTCAATTTCAACATTATATAAATGTTATAAAAATGTGTGCAAAGATTTTGGTGGTGTCTTGATGCGGGAATCGAACCCGCGTCCTGTGTGTGTCCGGTAGTGGGTTCGATTCCAACATCAAGACCATAATTTTTCGAACTGTTTCTAACCACTAAAATCTTTGTAACGAAATAAATAAATAAATATTTTTACACTCACAGCTATCAGCTTTCCCGTGGTTGGTGTCGTCCAAGCCGCCTAAATGCCGGGTTTTTGATGCATAATTAACTCAACCAATTGTTACAAATTGTTACTAATACTTAAATATCAGAATAATATTTAACAATGAGTTACTATGAGGTTGATATTTAACCATTATTAACTTTAGTTTCTTAATTGTTACTTATCGTTAAATATCAGACTGATATTTAACAAATGGGTGCTAGTTCACCTCTGCCTATCCCTTCGGGGATATATGCGTATGTATGTATTAAACAATTAGTAACAATTTTTAACAATTGGTTGAGTTAAATAAGCATCAAAAGGATTAAGACAGCGATGAGCATTGGGCAGCAACATTCCTCTTATATCGCCGGTAAATAGTCTGATTCACTAAATAAAAAAAAAATCATTACCACTTTTTAGTCGAACGTGGCCTTAGTGGACTTAATTTTGTGGCGTATCTGATGAAGGGTTAAATAATATTTAACTATCACTGCTTTCAATTATCAAGTTGTCTACGTATCGTGTAGTGTAATTTACGTTGAATCGTTTATGTTAACTCAATTTACAATGATAATTGCGACGGAAATTCAATTAACATTCTATTTTGATCCATATCGTATTTGGGCTACAATCATGAATGTTTGGTCATAGTTAATAGGAATAGTAAATATTTAAGAGATGCTTTGGTAGGTCATTATCAGGTTGACCTTAGAAGTATTGGTTTGCAGGTGATATTAATTATGCTAGAAATACTTCTTTATGATAAAGAAAAAATGGGTCAAGAAAAATTCGAAAAATTATGAATGTCTTGACGCGGGAATGACGTCAAAACTATAATTTTTATGGAGCCAAACAAGACGTTGGTTTCGCCGAAATTAAAATATCAAAATAATGACTTCTTTATGATCTAGAAATAAATGAATAATCACTGTGGATATGTGCTTAAATATCATACTATTATTTCGTATTATATTTTTCAGAGCCTGCATTTTATTATTTAAATCATTTAAATATACATATCGCACAGAAACAATCCTCCATATTTAAGGTATCCACATTACTTAAATTTAAATTTGAATCCTAAGCTACTTCGTTTAACAATAATGACTGTAGAACTGGTAAAGCTAATGTCATGCAAACGTATTTGAGTGCAAACATGCATTCATTATATTTTTACATGTTTTTTCTTGTTCACAAATTAATTTTGAAGACGAAGCAGACAATTTGAGTACAAATTTGTTTAATTATTTAGAAGCAAACTTTATAAACAACATAATTATAATGTTTTCATAGAATCACATTTAAAAATCTAACTGCCGCACTCAGAGTCGCTTTAATGATCATTAAATGACATTTAAGTAAACATTAAATAAAATTCCCTCTCAGAGTCAGATAATGGGTCAATAGTGACGCTAATGAAACTTAAATTTTGAGTAACCGATGACCCTTACTTAGGTCTTATGTGACGTTTATTTGACATTTCAAAAGTAGGGTTATTTTTTGTTGTAATTATATTTCAGTGCATTCATAGTGATATTTTCAATAATAATTTATAATAAATAACGTTGTGGATTTTGTGGAGCTTACAGATTACGTAAGAAGGTTCAGACAATCACAACCTAGATTCTATTTACGCGACTATTCTGATACTTTCACTATGTGCTTCAATTTCATGGAAGGTACACTCCAGGCAGTAAATAATACTTTACTCCCAAGTTTGGAACCTGATTTAAAAAGCACCGAAACAGGACAGGCTGGCCAATCTTGCCATTTGCCCCTGAAGTAATAACATTGCGCTATTTAGCAACTTGGATTTTTCAGGTTAGTTAAATATTACTTTACATTCTGACAGAGTAGAATATAATTGTTACCATCCCCATTTCTCCCGTGGGTGTCGTACAAGACAACTGAAGGTAAACAGCGACGAGTAATGGGTAGCAGCAATCCTCTACAACCTAGCAATATACTGCGATTTACGTGCCCGATAGATGGCAATAGGCTCGCCAGTTCGCCACGTATTACACGGGACCTAACTTAATAGGCGAATAGTGGGTGTTTAATGCACCTTTGACTACCCTTTCGGGATATAGGCATGATTTATGTATGTATGCATGTAATTTCAATATCTGTTATTGTCTATATATTTATTTCAGAAACTAGGTGATGATGTGATGGAATATAGATAAATATTAGGTCAAGAGTCAGTATCACAAATTGTCACCTAACTGTCTATCCAAGCAAGAACAATGAAAGACTTTGTAAAATTGCCTTTTACCGACGAGGACAAACAGAATAAAGCAAAATTTAATCAAGTATTGTAATGTAAATGTTGACTAATAATTGTCAAATTAAAATAATATAGTGAAATTCTTTTATAAGCCTAATCTCTTTATTTTTCTCCTAATTCATTTTCATAGTGTGAGGTTTATTTTGTTTTTTTAATAAAACTAGTAGATTTAAAAGAAATATTTTATTTTGAGTTCCAATTTCTTTTTTATTCCTTGAACTGTAATTTGAAAATTTCCAAAAGAGTTTTACTCCTCTCTTCCTCCTTCTCAGCAGCACATTTCTTTTTAACTTGATTCCGGGTGATAAAATATTTACTCAAAATTGACTCGGTGTGTAATTGTCAGTCTTTAGATTTGTTTGATAATATGGCCCTCATCTAATAATTATATCTATGAGATCTGAAAAAAAGATAAGTATAATATCATTAATTTAAATCATTTTTCTAATTGCATGTTATAATTGAACTATATACACTAATAGCCAGTTGCACCAAGTTTTACAATTTTCCTTAAAGTAACATAAAAACAACTTGATTCACATTAACAAGTTTTTAAACAAGTGGCCATTTTATATAAAACCTTATGAAATATAATAGGTACCCATAGCAAAGTCTAGGTCAAACTCATTGTCCCAAATATTTTGTACTGTTTTATTTTGATTATTGTCTATATGGACAGCACAATACCATCATTATCAAATGGGTTCTGCACTTCACATATAATTGAAGGTGCAGCCTGAATAATAATATTAAAGATAATAAGGATAGGTTACAGATAGATTACAGATAATTTATATAAATTGTTATAATTTCATAAATTTAATTAGTGGAAAATAAATGTTACCTCCTCTACTGCTTATGATAGCTCCTTGCTATGGGAAAGTAGAGGATTTTATGGACCACTACCAGATTAACTCCCTAGCTCTGTAGTTTTACAGGTCATGGTCTTAAGATTGTCCCATGCTCTTTTTAATGTTATTATATCACACTGCAAATTGCAAAGAAATATTAGTTACTTTTAAATAATTATACAGAATAATTCTATAATCTAAGCACAAAAAAATATAAGAAAATACTAATAACTGTGCACATATGCATTACAATTAAATTCCTCAGTCATTCCACTCCCGGAACTATCGAGCCCCATGCATGTAACAAAGAAATCATCAATACTTACCAAGACAATCACAGTACAAATCAATTATTTCAAAGAAGATAGGGTTTGTGTGGCTTTTTCTTCTCCTTTTTTCTCCTATATGATTTCGCCAATATCGAGTGTGCCGCTCACACTTCTGTATGTTAATGATTTCCCAGGCTGACTCCACTTGCAGTGGCTTTATATAATTGATCAATTTTGATCACAAAATAAATAATTTGATATTTATGTTTTTGTTTGGTATTTCCATGGAATTACTTGGGGTATTTCTTGTTTGTTGACATTGACTTTTTAATTTTATAATAAATGACTTTTGGTCCAGTGTGGCCAAATCTAAAAAGTCCTGGCATTTACCGTTCAAGTTTGATTAAATTAAATTATTATTATGGATTTTTACGGAAAAATTTTACTAAATAGATACTAGTAACTAATTCTAATGGAAAACAATACTTTTGTGATATAAAAACTAGTGTAACTAATAATATTGTTTAATGGCTTTTTGCATGTGGCAATTCCGCACTTACCGATAACACTGGATAACACACGCACTGCACTAACCTGACTTAAAATTGTCACATAACTAATCAATCAATTATTTTCGACTCTGAGAGGAACGGTCAATTAGATGTTTTAATGATAATTTGTAAAATACCCATTATCACTAATTTAATGAACGACTCTGAGTGCGGCAGTTAAACAGGCAATTACAAAGTTTGTCTAATTAAATTACAAATTTCGTTGATGTGGATATTATTCTTAAAGATAATGCAGATATTCAGTTAGCAAATTGTGTTAATGTGATTGTGTGTGTAGGGTGAATATGAGTGATTTTTAAGATCATATAATTTAATATAGAAGGACTTTTCAACAATACCTACGAACTATATATATCTATAATTGTCGAACTAAACAATGGCGATAGCATCACTAATTGTGTAAAAGTTACGAAAAACTTTGGCATGTTAAAAATTCATTTTCATGTCGATTACAATCTTGAAACGTCCTATCCAAAACTCGTCGGGAAGATCTGAAGTACTTAATCACGCACAAATGACTAGGTATAATCTAAATCTGTATAACAGACGTAATTATCTTCTTATATTCGTACATTCAGAATCGAAAAATTATCATTAATGAAGATTTGGAAAAAGTCAATCGAAAATTCTTGTAAATAGTCTGCCAGACACTTGACATATTGAGTCAAATTATTAGCTTTAAACATACCTATATACAAAATCCCCGAGAAGGTAGCCAGATGTGAACTAACATCCACGTTTCTCAAATTACCTATGTTAGGTCCCATGAATTCTGTTGCATAAATTTAATACATAAATATGAGAAAAAGAGAAATACAGTTGAGAAATAAGTGTATATTATTATAAATAATTTCACTGATCTCTTTTTTTTTCTAATTATATTTTAATATGATTTCGTTTGTTACTTACACTACTGAACCCCAGCATTCCAAACATCATCATCACCATCACCAGTACTTTAATGTCCCCACTGCTGGTCACGGGCCTTCCCTATGGATGGAAGAATATAGGGAGATTGGGCCATAACCCACCACGCTAGCTGTTGCTGCAGGTTATTGGGCATTATCGACTGCAGATGCAGCCGGAACCAACGGCTTAACGTGCCTTCCGACACACGGAGGAACTAGAGATAAACAATTTTTGGTCACCCATCCAGTGACCGGCCTTTGCGAACATTGATTTGTTTACGCAATCGCAGACCGATCGCGCTATGCCACTACCGAGCTCTACCATTCCAACCCTGTAACCGATTATTTCACCGCGATCAGGCCGAACGCATAATTCAAACCTTGAATTATACAATATTATTAAGCCTCTCTCAGACCGACGCGGTCAGCGGTAGCGGTAGCGGGCAGTTGTAACTCAGATAACATAAGGCCTCAAGTCTTACTCAAGCAGCAGCGGAAGCGGGATGATGGCGGTGCCGGCCTGGACAAACGTTGACCGAGCTGGGGGCCTAGACAAAGTAACATACCGGCAAAGATAACGAAGTTCGATAAAGCAAAATGTATGGAATTTGACGTAAGTCGTCGTGAAATCACGTGACCAAAATCGTCTTCGTAAGTTCCTAGTTATGTTGGTAGCGCAAGCTAAGACGCTGTAGACACCAAAGTAATATGGCCGATCGTGACGAATTTCGACACCTTATCGTTATGAAACGATTGCCACTTGGCTACGGGCCCAGGGTTGAATAATGCCCTTATGTTACCTACGTTACATTACTGCTCACCACCGCGTCCGTCACCGCTGTCCGCGTCTGTGTGTGAGAGGCTTTACTCTGTCTCCCCCCACTCGCCGTAATACTGTTTCCTCTTGCCCTATATTTGTCAGTCTGTTTCGGCGGCATTCGGCTTCACAGTCTTAATCTAAGTAATAGCGCGAACGCATAAACAAGACTAAAGGGGCTCCGACAAGGTATTTTTCTTCGCCTCCAGATTACGCTCGCAGCGAAACAATGCTGTGTAATTATGCTAAGCCTTTGTATTAACTTCGCCTTATAAATGGTGTTGATGAAACGCAACGTGCCTATTTGGTTCCTTAAACTGTCTTTGTTTGTTCGATTCTAGCGTATTATTTGGACACTTATTTGAATCGTCGCGTGTGGTGGCGGCTGAGCAGAATACAACTGTCACCACCCCCCAATCTCTCGTACAAGGCGACTGAGGCTTGAGTTCACCAACACAGTCAGTGTTTGACAGTTTCTTTCATACATAGTAAAATGTCAATAACCGAATAATAGTACGTTTAAATGTTAGCAAACTCCAGCCTAAGGGCTAAACTAGCTAATAAGCAATGATCAGCAGCATTACTCTTATACCACCTAGCAATATAATGCGATTTGCGTGCCCGATTCATGGCAATAAGTTCGGCCCCTATTACATTAGACCTAACATAGTTGGCGAAACGTGGGTGTTGAATCACTTGCCTGCCCCTTCGGGGATGATTGGGAGTGATGTATGTATGTTTTTATAATATACACAACAGTTTTAATATAAAAACGTACATACTTAAGGCGGGTGCCCGTTTTGGGGCCCTTTCCCCTAAGCGCTCTCCTTAACGTCCCTCATCTGCCAGTCTCGTCTAACAAGCTTATCTTATTAGCCAGAACACTCAGGCTATCCATTAATGAAACATTAACACTTGGCTGGAATTCCGAAAAAACCCAAATGGATGGGTGGGTAAGGTACTAAAGAATACGCCGTACTTTTCCACAAATTACTCAAACAGCCCTTCATCACGCTACATCAGCTAAAACGCCTGTCATTCGAGCCCATTTGCTTTCTGCTAAGGAAGAAACATAACTTATTTAATATGATCGATGGCTTAATAAATGTGTGCCGAGTAAGGCCCGAGCTGTAATGGAAGTTTTTGGCTTTGTTAATCCAATGTCTAATTAGGGACTAACTGCCGCACTTATAGACGTAAATTAACGTTAATGAAGCTGCCCTGTTCCCAGTCTATCTGGGGTCGGCGCAGTATATTTCCTCTTCCATTCATATCGGTCTGACGTCATCTAACCTACAATCCCTTTGATTCATATCATTCATCACACCGTAAAGGTGCTAGTGATGAATTAAAGTATAGAAAAGAGTCGGAACAGACCATGTCGAGAGACCGATGAATGGAGAGAGTGATTGGAAAGACAACATCCCAATCCATACTGCTCAAGGTTTTTGGTTAGGTTTTACAACGGCCTGACACCAACCCTCATTGGGCATGCTATTGTTAATGGTTTTTCCTCCACCATTCGGGTGCCCCAAGGTGCTTATTGAGGCTTTGGTCATCTGGGGACCTACCGCCTAACTTGAATGCTGATGATAGCTTTAAAGCAATGCACTGCTTACGGCTATAGCAGACATCCTGAATTTTATGGCGGTACGGATTTTGTGCCAAATTCATACAAAATCATTCGGTGATCATTCGTTTAAAGCTATCGCTAATAGTTTAGGTACATTTGGTGCGAAATGACAGCATGACGTCATAAACTATAGCTTTTACTTTAGCAATCGATTTAGGCGGTAGGCCCTCTGATCCCGGTCAAAACTTATCCCGCGGGATCAGTTGTCCTAGTCTACACGGGGCAATCTCGACTTTTACGACACCCATGGAATGAGACGGGGCTGGCACATTCTACGTTATTTTTTCGCTTCCAGGCCAGAATGGCAAACTTGCAATATCACCCGTCATCCCATCAAAGGGCCTGACACTACCTAAATGACACCACAAAAAATCCACAGCACTACATGATACAGTAAGCAAACAGACGTGCGCACGTAAGCGACATAATATTATAATGGTGCGTACGTAAGCAACACAATTTTTTATTATTTACTTATGTTCTTAAAAAAAATACGCGCCACCCACTAATCGTCCGACGCGCGACACGCCTAAAACGCCGAGACATTATTTACCCGTTAGTAAGTAAATTACGAGCAGCTGCAAACTTGCTCTGGAAAAAAAAGGTTCAACTTGAATTCGGGGAAGGTATCTACGAAACGGATACATCTGTACATATAGCGGGTCGAAGAGGGTCCAACAAAGCTATATGGCTGTGTAGTATCTATGTATACAGGGTGAAAAAAAAGGAAATTTGTTGGCGGAAAAGTACCCATAATATTGGCGCCATTAAAGGACTGGTGATGATGATGATGAACTATTACTGGGTGAACTATTTTCTTTTGATTTTTGTAAGCTTTATAATAAAAAAAAATGTTGTCTTAAAATTTTTCTTTGTCTTTCTTTATTTTATAATTGTAATGTTGTTTATAATTGATCCTTATAAATTTTATTACTCTCTCGGTTGGTGTCATAAAATACAGAAAATGTTTTTCTTTTCACATTTCACCGGTTCGATTCCCGGCTCAAGCAAACTTTTTAAAATTGTAAATTTCATTAATTGAACAAAAATTTGATTTTTTTTATTATCATTCTTTTAATAGGACTATATCATGAATGAAATCAAAATATTATAAGAATCAAATTCAATGTTGTTAAAATCTGAATATTCATATCTTCAGTATCATTGATGGCCAATTGTTTTTAAAGTGATTAAAGGGTTGTTAGGTGATTTTACAGACATTTTTGAATGCAGTTTTAATTATTTTTGAATATAAAGTAATGTTTCCTTTCTGTAAAGTTTGCCATCATCATTATTAAGGGTATTTTTCCTCCAACCATGTCTTCTTCCTGGTCTTTTTTTCCACCGAAGTATACGAAAGTCTTAAAATGGGACGAAACATTTCATTGCTTGTAGCAGCGAGAAAAATGTATTGCAGTACGGACCGGGGATTATCGGCAGTTCCGGGGGATGCTTAAGAGCGTGTGAAGTTGCGGAGATAGACCGGCCACAGTGCTTTGCGAGAATGTCTGGTTTCAGAGAAAAAATACGACGGTCCGCATTTGGGGTTTTATCTCTTGCATACAGCTTTGGCGGTCGGTTTTAATTGTTATTCTGCTTGACTTTCTGCGAGCGACGCTGTTGACAGAATGATCTGAAGAAGTTTTTTGTTTTGTTTGTTTGTGATTACACTGGGTTGCGTGTCGAAACAATGGCGAATTTCAGGAACTGTCTCTATTTCTACATTGTACTACATCAATGTAGAAATAGTTTTTTTCTAACGCAGGTTCGATTCCCGCATCAGGTAAAAAAAATCGAAATAGTTCTGACATTTCCTTCTTTGCATTATGTGTAACATTCAGCATCAATAGTTCCTTGGGGGAGGCCTATGCCCAACAGTGGATGTCTGTCGACTGATGTTGACCCAATGACTGACATATCGAACATAGTTTTAATATAGTTTTCTCCGCGGCTTGGCAAGCCCTTCAGCATTCTATTGGTTAGTAAATTGAATGAACAACGCTCCTGAAACAGTAGCGTACCCCATTAACCTTCCCCTTGCCCTTACCGAGACGTCTACAAACAATTACACCTACGGTTCCCGCGATAGTGTCTTAACGCCGAGCCGTACACAATAGTATCTCGTCTCCATTGTATCTGCGGGCTGGCTTACAGCAGTGAATATAACAACAATATAAAAATAACTTTGCGCATACACCCAAATGGGCGCCAGCGGTAATTTACGACTGCGAGGGCCGGACCAGACGCAGATAAACTGAGGTCCGTGTGCCGACGAATTTTGTAGCGGGAAACTTTGCCTTTTTTTTGTTTATCTACTAGCTGGTCAAGTGGGCGGTAGACGGAAAACGGCCCGCTTCAAATTGAAAACGGTTAAGCACAGTCGACAACTAGTCAGGTCGCCACTGTACCTTACTGCCGCACTCAGAGACGTCAATTAACTTTAATGAGTGTTTAATGTCAAAAATTTTCATTCGAATCTAGACCATAGACCCGGCAAGAATAGCGACAAGTTTTAAATTGTCATTTTTTGACGTTAAGCACTCATTAACGTTATTTGACGTCTCTGAGTGCGGCAGTAAGTCAAATTATCTCTATCGACACTGTGCTTCACGTCAAACGTGTTTGTTGTGCCGTGTGGTGACGGCAGAGTAGAATACAATTGTCACCACCCCAAATCTCTCCCGTGGGTGTCGTACAAGGCGACTAACGGTTAAAACAGTGATGACAAATGGGCAGCAGCGTGTACTTCGACTTTCGTGCCCGATAAATGGCAAAAGGCTCGCCATCTATTACATGGGAATGGAACCTAACATGGCGAAACGTGGGTGTTAATTCACCTCTGCCTTCGGGGATATAGGCGGCTATGTATGCGTAACAACTAGTGAGGTTGCCACTGTACGTCGAATTGTCTCAATAAACTCTGTGCTTTACGTCAAACGTGTTTTCATTTTTCATTTTAATTTCTTTATTTTAAGGAAACATACAGATAAGATATACATACAGATAAAATGTTTAAGATATTACTCAATCCAGCAAAGTTTCCACTGATAAGTATTACATAAATTGTCAACAAGAAAACATCAGTGCTTAAGCTTAAACAATTAAATGTAAATAAAAAAAGATGTACATGAAATACTAAAAAAAATTACATACATACATACATAAATCACGCCTATATCCCCGAAGGGGTAGGCAGAGGTGAACTAGCACCCGCGTTTCGCTAATTATGTTAAGTCCCATGTAATAGGTGGCGAGCCTATTGCCATATATCGGGCACAAAAGTCGCAGCACATTGCCAGGACGGTGGTATAAGAGGAACGCTGCTGCCCATTCCTCATCACTGATTTATCCCAAGTCGCCTTGTACGACACCCACGGGAGAGATTTGGGATGGAGACAATTGTATTCTACTCTGCCGTCACCGCACGGCCAAAAAAATTTAGTTTATATTATTTAATTGTTTAGGATGAGAAGTAATTGCAGTGATTTTTAAGGCGGCTGAGAGTCCTTTACAGCATCTATCGGGTTTTTTAGGGAAGGCGAAGACATTGTGCGCTCCTTGAGAGGATTTCTCTACGATAGCATAGCATAGCGCGCTTGGGCTGTGATTGCGTAAACTAAGAGCTTACCTACGTAAAAAAGGTACAGGTTTAGGTGTACACAGAATTGATCGTCTTGATGGCGGTATTATGTGTAAAGTAACTAAAAATCTTTAAATTATTAATTATTTAATTCCTGATATAATAATATTGCATAATGGAAACGACGTTGGTTGTTAAGTCCGCCAAATGTACATTTTGTATGGACATTAAAGTTTAAGTAAATAAAAATGTATTATTTATTTATTTTCAATTACCTACCTAATTAAATGATTTTCTTTTTTAGTTTTATAATACAATATAATGTGGGAACGGAACGTAATTGTGTGAGTGAAAGCGTGAGGAAAGAGTGGGATTGCATCAGTATGACAGGAGAGGGGTAGAGGGGTGTATGGAAGGGAAGATGGCGGATTTGGTTTTGGAGCGAACGAAGTGTAACGGTGCGTGCATAAAAGTTAACGAAAAATAAAACGAAGTGTATTTCTAAAAGTATATATTTATTTCTCGCCACACGACCTCCCACAAATTTGGGGGCTCGTCCGGGATCCTAATAAAAACCGGAATCTTCAGGAGTGCGCGTGAGCAAGAACCACGTTTTCGGCGTGTTAATTCGATTCGACGCCATCACATACGACGACATCACACACGACGACGTGCACGACACCATCACGAAGAAAGACGACCCAGCAAACTCAAACAAGAAAGATTGAACGCCACCTAAAATACGAAGAATTACTCCATCAACATGACAGAAGCCAGCGGAAGTAAATCACAAAATAATTTGATGTACGTGGAGGAGCTCATCCCAAAATTTTCTGGTACAGATGCTACCTACACGGCGGCGAGATTATGCCAAAATATAGAAGAGAACGCGGAGATCTTCTACCTCAGCCCTGCTCAGGTATTAATAATAGCACGGCGCTGTCTAACAGCAACGGCTGCAGCGTGGCTTCGCTCGGAGAAACCCTTTAAAACCTACGAAGAGCTCAGGACGGCATTATGCAAAGAGTTTCCAGACGCAATTAATGCCAAAGAAATACATGAAATTATGTCTCAAAAAAAAAAGCGAAGAGATGAAAGTTGCTATGAATACATGTTGGAAATGAAAGCATTAGGCAGACGCGGCAAGTTACCCGACTATGTTACTGTCCAGTACATTGTGGAAGGCATTATAGACCTAGAGCAGAATAAAATAATGTTATATGGACTGACAACATTCACGGAGTTGAAGGAGAAACTTAAAATCTATGAAACATTCAAGCAAAAGTCAACGCGTCAACACGGCCAAGCAGCGAGATTCACCGACAACAGACGCCAGACTCAGAGTCGTGTAGAAGTGCGATGTTTTAGCTGTGGAGAAAAAAACCATGCAGCAACAGCATGCCCGCATAAAGAAAAAGGCGTAAAATGTTTCAGATGCAACGAGTTTGGGCACATAGGTTCACAGTGTCGCAATACACAACCACAACAACGTCAACAACATGAACATCGTCATTATGGGCCGGCGCAGAATGGCGGCACAGCGCAGCGTGGCAAGGCGAAACAGCTCGTAGTTCGTCGGGCAAACAGTTCTGCGTGAAGGCGACGACCGACGCCATTACAGAGGGCAGCAGCAACGACCAATCGGAACGCTTCGTTGGACGGCCTACTTCAAGTAATGTCATGACGGCTGTCAACGTTAACAATGTCAGTGAAAACGTAAACAAAAATAAATCAGTGAAAAATGTGTTATTGTGCGGCAAAAGTGTAGTAAGTTTAATTGATAGCGGAAGCGATATGAATTTAATAAGTGTTAAATTGTTTTTCGAGATCGGTATTACGTCGTTCGATACGGAAAGCGTGATTTTGACTGGACTTGGTGACAAAAAAGTGAGTTCACTAGGACGATTTCAAACAAATTTCGAATTAGATGGACAGTGTTATAGTTCTGTTTTTCATATTGTACCCAACGATGTTATTCCGTATGATTTACTTTTAGGACAGGAATTTTTGTGTAATACTGTAATAATTATTAATAAGGGTTCAGTCACAGTAATGCCACATAATGAGAGTTCGTGGAAAAACAATATGTGTTGTACTATTAGTGAGGAGGCTAATTGTTTTGTTGTAGATCCTATAATTAAACGGCAAGTGCAGGAGTTGGTTGATAATTATGTTCCCAGGAAAGTCTGCGAGGTACCAATAGAAATGAGGATAATACTTACCGACGACATACCTGTAGCTCAACGTCCGAGGCGATTATCTATTGTAGAACAAAAAGAAGTTGACAAGCAAATTGGTGAGTGGCTTGATAATGATATTATTAGACCAAGTTTCTCAGAATATTGTAGCCCATTGGTACTTGTCAAGAAAAAAGATGGTAGCACAAGAATATGTGTCGATTATCGTAAAATAAATAAAAAGATGGTTAAAGATGAACTTCCGTTGCCCATCATAGAAGACCATATAGATAAATTATCCGAAGCTAAAGTTTTTTCCAAAATCGATTTAAAAAATGCATTTTTCCATTTGAAAGTTAGTGATTCATCTATTAAGTACACATCTTTTGTCACCCATTCAGGGCAATACGAATTCTTGAAAGCCCCATTTGGCCTTTCAATTTGTCCAAAATACTTCACTAGGTACATTAATATTGTGTTTAAAGATTTAATACAGAAAGGATTTTTATTAATATTCATCGACGATTTGTTGTTAATGTCATCAGATTACGAAGAAGGCTTGAATAGGTTAAAAGAAGTATTAAAAATTTCTGGTGACTATGGACTTGAGATCAACTGGAAAAAGTGCGAGTTCCTAACTCGTAAAGTCGAATATTTAGGTCACATTATAGAACATGGAACGGTGAGACCTACTCCCGATAAGACTACTGCAGTTATGAATTTTCCAGAACCTAAAACAATTAAGCAATTACATTCGTTTGTTGGTCTTACTTCTTATTTCAGAAAATACATAAAGAATTTTGCATCTATTGCTACACCATTAACAAATTTACTTAAAAAGAATTCTGCATTCCAGTTTAAAGAGGTTGAAAGAGAAGCATTTCATATTTTGAAGCAAAAGCTTTGTGAAGGCCCAGTGTTAAGTATATATCATCCATCGTTACCAACAGAGTTGCACACAGACGCATCTATGCATGCATACTCAGCTATACTTATGCAAAGATCTCCTAATGATGGTGAGTTACACCCAGTTCACTATTCTAGTACAAAGACAACAGAGAGTGAGAAAAAGTATTCAAGTTACGAATTAGAAGCTTTAGCTGTAATAGAAGGTGTGAAAAAATTTAGAAAGTACTTGCTTGGAATACCCTTCAAAATTGTAACTGACTGTGCAGCTTTTGAGATGACTTTACGAAAAAAAGATTTGGTTACACGAGTGGCACGTTGGGCATTACTTCTCCAAGAATATAACTACATCGTGGAGCACAGATCGGGGACTAAGATGAGACATGTTGATGCTCTCAGTAGATGTCCACAGTATGTAGGAGTCATTACCCGACAGATCCATGACCAAATAAGGACAGCACAAGAAAACGATGAAAGTTTGAAAGCTATTTTTAGCATTTTAAAAGAAAAACAATATTCTGATTATTACATAGAAAACGGTTTACTGTATAAAACAGAGCAAAAATTACTTGTTATTCCGGCGGCGATGGAAATTGAAATCATAAGAAGAGTACATAACATTGGACACTTTGGTAAAAGAAAATTATTAGATTTGATAAGTAAGGATTATTACATAAAAGATTTGAGTAAAAAGATAGAAGAATTTATAGTAACCTGTATACCCTGTATATTGGCAACAAAGAAGAGTGGTAAACAGGAAGGCTTTTTGAAACCTATAGAGAAACAAGACATACCTCTACATACTATACATGTTGATCACTTAGGACCCATGACAGAAACTAAAAAACAATACAATTATTTATTAACAATTGTGGACGCATTTACCAAGTTTGTATGGATTTTCCCAACAAAGAGTACAACAAGTAAAGAAACTATTGATAAAATTAGAATTCACCAACAACATTTTGGAAACCCAAGTAGAATAATCAGTGATCGTGGAACAGCTTATACCAGCAATGAGTTTGAAGAGTACTGTGAAGAAGAAAACATACAACATATTAAAATCACAACTGGCATACCTAGGGGAAACGGTCAAGTGGAGAGGATCCATAGCACTATAATTTCTATTTTGACAAAATTATGCATTGAACAACCAGACCTATGGTATAGACATGTCAGCAGAGTTCAACGGGCGCTGAATAGTACCCTTCAAAGAAGCATAAATTGTACACCATATGAGCTGATGATTGGTAAAAGGATGAGAATTAAAGAAGACATAAAAATACATGAATTGCTTATGCAGGAAGGAAGAGATGTGTATACAGAGGAAAGAGAAAAGTTACGTCAGAAAGCTAAAGAACATATTTTGCAAATTCAAGAGGAAAATAGGAAATATTATAACCGGAAGAGAAAAGAGAGTTTCAAGTACAGTATAGGTGATTTAGTAGCCATTAAGAGGACACAGTTTGGTACAGGCATGAAGCTTAAGTCTAAGTTTCTTGGACCATATCGCGTGAAGACTTGTATGGGAAATGACCGCTATGAGGTTGAAAAGGTGAGTGTGGGCTCTGAGGGTCCAAATAATACTTACTCTGCGGCTGATTTCATGAAAAGATGGTCTGTACTGTGACTGGTACCCAAGAGTAATGTGTCATTAGGTTAATGTTAATTTTTTTTATTTAAAATGTAACATATGAGACAAACATGTAATAAAGATTGTTATGTTTTGTTTGTAATTACAAAGCTAATATTAAAGGTCACATTATTGTTTGCTAATAATTAGAACTAAGTGTTAAGAGTAGAAACATGTTAAGATTATATTGTTAAAGTAAAGTTAAAGATGTTGTAACTGTGTAAGGGTGTATAGGTAGAGTTAAGTCAATTGTAATTTTATTGTAAGTACGAGAGATGGATGTAAGACTGAGGACAGTCTTATTGTCAGGATGACCGGATGTGGGAACGGAACGTAATTGTGTGAGTGAAAGCGTGAGGAAAGAGTGGGATTGCATCAGTATGACAGGAGAGGGGTAGAGGGGTGTATGGAAGGGAAGATGGCGGATTTGGTTTTGGAGCGAACGAAGTGTAACGGTGCGTGCATAAAAGTTAACGAAAAATAAAACGAAGTGTATTTCTAAAAGTATATATTTATTTCTCGCCACACGACCTCCCACATAATATAATCATATTTATTATATTAATTTATAATGATATAATCAAATGTCGTGTAAAAAAAAAAAAAACTAATATAATCATATTTATTTATTATATTAATTTATAATAATATTTTCATTTTATTATATTTTCTTAATAAAGCATATCCAAATTTTGTTTTCGCGTCTTCGCACCCGTTACCTAGGCAGAAGCTGAAAACCAGTGTTTTGCTTTAGCAGGCAATTATATCACTGAGCTTTAGCCTGTTTGCATCGCTGTGACACGCAATGTATCTTTAAGTGTTTGAAGTAGGTATTTTTTGTTGTTGTTTGTTTTTTTGATGTGTGTGTACAAGTGATGCAAATAAATGTTCTATCTGTCTATCTACATTTGTCGCTAAGGCCCGTTATAACTTTTTTGGGTGACCAAAAATGTATTATCTCGAATTCCACCCACGAACAAGATAGTTATATACCGAGGAAAAGGCAACGTTACTGATACACCATCTATCAATATACTATGTGTACTACGATTAACGTTCTTATCGAATGGCAATTGGCTCCCCCCCCCTGTTCCATGGGACCTAAGACAATATACCTCTGCCTACCCCTTAGGGGTACATATGTATAAGCTCTACAGATTATAACTTAATGAGCCGTTTATTGTGCAATTAAAGGAGTGAAGTCGTAATTTATTAATTGTCGGTTAGCAATAAAATTAAAAATTCAGAGTTGGACCCTTATTCTAAGAGTGCGAAGAGTCATTAAAGGCAGATTAAGCATAATGAAATCATAAAGCGCCGCCTAATTGGCCTTAGCTACAGCACGCCACCACTCATCAATAAGGGCCGATTTCACCGCAGAATTAAACGCGATCAATTGAAGTTGAACTCGGTTTATAAACTGAGTTCCGCTACATAGTTTGCATTAATCAAAACCAAGTTTTATACTTGCCGTGTGGTGACGGCAGAGTAGAATACAATTGTCACCACCCCAAATCTCTCCCGTGGGTGTCCTACAAGGCGACTATGAACAAATCAATAACGAGGAATGGGCAGCAGCGTTCCTCTTATACCACCTAGCAATCGCAATGTACTGCGACTTTTGTGCCCGATAAATGGCAATAGGCTCGCCACCTATTACATGGGACCTAAAAAAATTGGCGAAACGTGGGTGCTAGTTTATGTATGTACATATATGTATATATATATGTATGTAAGTTTTATTAAACTCAGTTTCTATGAGAGACGGTGAAATCGGCCCTAATTGGTGCAATAACAAATAACAGCCATCGTAATACCATAAACTCAGTTTCTGCCATTAATCCAGGTCAACAGTCGAAAACGT
Source organism: Cataclysta lemnata (assembly GCA_963931975.1). Lineage (NCBI taxonomy): Eukaryota > Metazoa > Arthropoda > Insecta > Lepidoptera > Crambidae > Cataclysta > Cataclysta lemnata. Next base: position 13,513,973 of record OZ008355.1, read on the forward strand.
GGAAGAAGCTATTCTTAAGAAAGCACTGTAAAATAAATACTTTTAGTGGCCGCCGTGGATTTTGTAAAAGCAACTCTATCTAGACAAGGTACAGCTCACATTGCCGTGCGCCCCGCTGATTGCTTTCGTCAATAAACCCGCCCTCGCTTACAACTCGGGCGGTTTTAGCGTGTACCGTTGCGTCATCGATCATCTTCAGCGGCGCTTTTCGTTCGCGTGAAGTGTCGAAAATTACTTACTGCGAAGAACTACGGAGTGCGTACCGGCAAAAAATGGCGGCGACGAAACCGGTAAACACGCTCCCTCAATCCATACGAACCGAGCACTGTAACTCCCTATGCCTTTTTTACGTAATGACAAGAATTGAGAAAGGGATTATTCGATTTTAATTTTAACATTATATAAATGTTAGAAAATATAATACAAAGATTTTGGTGGTTAGAAAAATAATTTCGAAAAATTATGATCGAATGGGATCGAACCCGCGTCCGCTGCTATCCGGGCAGGTGCCTGACCGCTCGGCCACCCAAGACACTAATTAACTTGCCGAAATTCGAATAGTTTATAAAGCAAACCCAAGCTTAACCGAACGCACGGTATTTGTAAAAATATCTGCTTTGGAATGTTTGAAATATATTTCTACATTGCGAGGGTACCCGTTGGCTTACAACGTGAAGTGTAAAGGTTAGAAGAATTTCGGCAAGTTAATTAGTGTCTTGGGTGGCCGAGCGGTCAGGCACCTGCCCGGATAGCAGCGGACGCGGGTTCGATTCCCGCCTCAAGATCATAATTTTTCGAATTCTTTTTCTAACCACCAAAATCTTTGAGAAAGGGATGCTCGCATATTGTGGTCATGCAGAAAGAATTTAGATGAGACGATAACTCTTAGCATTCCATTGGTTCACCGTACGTTTTCAACAGGAGGAGCTCGCTAGCCCAGTGCAACAGCGCGCTTGACCTGCGATTGCGTACAATAAGCAATGTCGCTAAGGCCGGTCATTGGACGGGTGACCTAAAATTTATTATCTCGAGTTTCTCCGTGTTTCGGAAGGCACGTTTAGCCGTTGATCTCGGATGCATGTGCAGTCGTTAATTGGGTATTAACGATTAGTATTAACCATATTCTTCCATCCATAGGGAAGGTCCGTGCCCCAGCAGTGGGGACATTAAAAGGGCTTATGATTATGATGACCGTGTAGGTGCCGGGTCCATAGTGCGGCAGAGGGTGAAGTCAGTGGTAGCGTTTGGGTTTTGGTAACCTTAATGATTCCTTTACAACATATCAATAATACTCATCCTCGCAAGCCCGACTCTCTCTCTCTCTCTGGCCAGCCATATTTGGTAAGATTCCCTGAGAGCCGCCTTAGACCAGTGTAGAAACTTACGAACGCTCGAGACAATATAATATTGATCAGTAACATATCGGACATAGACGGCCGCCTTGGTCGAATGCTCAGATTGCTGGGTATTGGCCAAGAAGTCCCGGGTTCGAATCCTGGTAGGGGCAAACTTTGTGATGACCACAAATGTTTGTTCCCGAGTCATGGTTGTGTATATGTTTATGTAGTATATTTTCAACATTTATATACATAATTATATTAAAAATATGTCCGTCATCTAGTATCCATAACACAAGTGCTTCAGGCTACTTACTTTGGGCTAGATGATAGGTGTGAGTGTAAAAATATTTTTTTAATTAAAAAAAAAATATTTATTTATTTATAACATAATAAACTTTTACAAACGCAAGAGTACTCGAAGCCGGCGGGCATGCATGAAGACATTAATGAGATTGGATGAAGCTAAAGAAGTATGTCAGGATCGTAGCAAGTGGAAAGGATTTCTGCCTACAGGGATTGTGGGAGAAATGCGTGATGTATTTATGTATATTCTTAATATCCCATGCTTTTTCTTTCAAATAAACGGCTAAATCCTTTCATTGAAACGTGAGAAGGCTTAAAAAGGATCAAGTTATTTCGTTTCCTTTGAAGAATACGTTTCATCAAAAAGTTTTTACAGGCCGTCGGAAAGTACATGTTTCAGTGGAATTTAAATGAACCGTTTTTTTCTGTAAATAAATACATTTGTAGGCTCGTTGTGCTGTAGGACGGGAGCTGGTGTTCCAATAATCGTGTGAAAACATGAAGGTTCTATAGGATAGTATAAATGGTGGTTATGCTATCAACTTTACCCTACTAACCGTCTTTCAATAATATTTTTTTATGAAATCATAAATAAAACACGCCTATATCCCCAGAGGGGTACGCAGAGGTGAATTAACATACGCGTTTCGGCAATTAAGAAATCACTTTCCTTTATATATTTGTTTTGCGGTTACTATAAGTAAACTTGAAGCGACCTGTCTTCTTTGAAGTACTAAAGGTAATAAAAACTATGAATGCTACTGGTGTTTTATCAATAGGTCCAAATTCAGCAGTAAAATAATAATATTTTTCCGTGGATACTACATAGGAAATTATAAGCGAAAATGATAAATTTTCTACAAAGAAAAAAATTTTTCCTGATACGGGAATGTCCTGATTAGGGTCATGTTTGATTCTCATCATTGTTAGGATCTGTGTAACAATATTGCAATAAAATACTGACATTGGAATCGAATAGAATCGACATAGGTAGGTAACCGATTTTAATTCCGTCATCACGACAATATTTTTCGACAGACTTTCTTTCTGTTTGACGATGAAAATTTGATCACGACAATATTTGACGATCTCTGTCTTTGAAATAATTTTCTTAACTGTTCAAATAATAATTATTAATTAATTACATTTCATACTTAAATACTAAGACATTGCTGTCTGTTGGGAAGGGCCTTTTTGCAGCGTTAGCACTAGGCGTCGTGCTGAATTAATAAGCGCTAGCTGGTACTTAGAAATACAACGATTGAGCTCCCTACCTAAGATACCTTGAGCCTGTTAAATGATCACTCAAGATTGTGTTGAGCATCGTTTTATGTTTATTTTTTTTGACTAATTTCAGACACGCAGCCTAAAATTAAGACGAATATTGGATTAGTTTAGAGAATATTTTGTAAAGAAATGTCCGAGTTTCAAAAATATTCTACGTTTTCTTTCTTCTTAATATTAGCATGTTAAGTGATTATGTCAAGTGGTTCTGCTCACGTTTATGTCAAATCAATACATTAGTAAACCAAAATAATCAATTTTATCAGAATAGTCATAAGTTCTATTGACTAAAGACTGATATGATAAAACAGAACAAGATTAGCAAGATCTGAATCACGGTTACAAACTTTCTGGCAGCACTCAGAGTATATACAGGTCTTAAAAAGTACTCTCGGACCTCGTTCTTAGAGCTCCCACTCGACTTATAAGAAAGGCTTCACTTTTCGCTGATGATGCGCCATTACTTTCCGCATCGCAATAACTTCTGACATCATTCAGAATAAGTTATTCATTTGGTTATATTGATACACTTTCAAGGTCAGCAATTTTACTAACAGATTCCTGAGAAATAAGTACCAACGAATACAGAAATTGACACAAGGCTTACTTTGCTTGGATGCGTATGCATGTGAATGCGTGCATAAGTTGTGACATGAGTAAGGTGCGATCGTGCGAACAGGAAGATTTCACGGAGACCACTTTATTCGTGACAATAACACGCGTGAACCCGCAGGAAAAATAGCTTTGTCTACAGCATATAGCTTGGGTAACAAAGCGATGAATATAATAGTATTCCAGGACTGTCGAAATTTATTTTGGCGTACTAATATTATTTAAACTTTATATTTTATAATCGTTAGAAAATTATCAATCAATCCATTTCATTATATGACAAAATTATATTATCCTGCTTTCTCCTTTTCCTTTGTCCTGGCTTCATCTGCAGTTGTTATTACCCACCAAAATTCTTTGAATCCATGAACATGGCTTTGAAATTATTATACTCTTTTAAACAACAGTGAATTATGCACCAATATGAAGGTAACGTGCATTTTGTTCTAAATATTTTCGGCTTCGCCTCAGACGGCCGCCTTGGTCGAATGCTCAGATTGCTGGGTATTGGCCAAGAGGTCCCGGGTTCGAATCCTGGTAGGGGCAAACTTTGTGATGACCACAAATGTTTGTTTCCGAGTCATGGTTGTGTATATGTTTATGTAGTATATTTTCAACATTTATATACATAATTATATTAAAAATATGTCCGTCATTTAGTATCCATAACACAAGTGCTTAGGCTACTTACTTTGGGCTAGATGATAGGTGTGAGTGTAAAAATATTTATTATTTATTATCTGAACTATAGATCGCAGCTCACACAGTACCGACAAGAATGTGAGTATTTTCCATAACATTTAATTCCAAGTTTCCCTTTGGCAACCCGCCATAATCCGTGAAGCAACAATGCCTTCTGACGGCACCGTCAACTTTACACTGCTACGCTCTAGCATTATTACACGTCAAGTCTTCATAAAGCATGTCAAAAATGCCAACGTTGTGGGATATGGGCCCCATTATTTTTATGAGCGAGCGCTGAGACGGGCTTCGGAATAAAAAATGAACAGACTCCAGACGTTCCGCAGAAATTTCCACGGCAACAAGCATTCTTAAGTGAATTCGGATTTGGGTTTTGATAAATAAATTGGCTTTTCATCGCTGGGGTCGGGTGGCTCTAGTGGAACATCATCATGTTCTTGCCTTATTCCCAGGATGTCGGGGGTTGGCGCTGTATATTTTCTCTTCTTGATTTTAGGCCATACAATAACCCACCATGCTGGCCTAGTTCGGGTAGTAAAAACATTTTAAATCTTGTTTTATTCAACGCCAATGATTTATGTATGTATGTATTATTCAACGCAAATGTTCAATTCTACTTCAAATACATTCACACAAACCTATACTAGTCTTAAAGTTACTTAACTAGTACACTTTGTCTCTTAGAAACCTGAAGCAAGCGCCTGCAAGTTAAATGTTAAACAATGTTTTACACAATCCCCAGGGAAATCAGGAGCGGCCTCACCACATGGAATTTAATCATAAGAAAACAGGAGCACCTAGTAGGAACATACGAGCATTTAACGTTCAGTTTGATGCATTATTCTTAAGGAAAAGCAATTTTATGTGCGGTTAGAGTATTCGCCAGTAAAATGCTTACAGAAAATCTGTTTGCTCGTGATAAACATTTCGAGAGGAATACTTAAAGGTGAAATGGATACAGATAGACAACATTAATGCTTAGAGGAATATTATTAATAACTATCACAATAATAGGCACTATGTTAACAAAATAGACGACCCCGATAAAAAATCAGCAGTGATGACAACGCAATATTATGTCCTATGTCATCTCAGCCAAGTCTTGCAATCTGTCCCTTATCTCCTCCCATTTAGGATCGGTGCAGAATTTCCCCTCAATCCATTAAATACTTCCGTTACATTCATTTATAGTTCTTCACACAAACCATCGATCTGTTCGTTGGTTTACCTCTACTTTTTCATTAATGAACATTCTCGTCTCTTACAATTATAGAATGTGTTTTGATCTTTAAAATTTAACTGTTGATGATAGCAGTTCACTGACGTCTCATCGTTTCGAAGTTAAACTAGAAAGTTTCACGTAAAACAAAGACCTAAATTGGACTAACCTTTGAAAAATTCCGTGGAACACAACAGAAAAACTGTATTGAAAAAAGATCGCGTGCCTTGTAGCTGTCGTAACACGCACGATGCGATTAATTTCTAAATAGGGGAACCAGCGTTACGTAAGCGGGGAATCATCAAATTGAGTTCGGGACACACGGCCCCAGTGGTTTGTTTGTTTCCGTTCAAACTGACAGTTTTTATTGGATTCCAGGATTATACGGATCGGGCACACGATTTGGAGAGTTTGGTGCTGCATAGATTGGTCTGGCTTCGATTTTGGACACCAAGCGTCTTACGCAACGGCTGAGACACAAACATGGTTGAACGAAAATAAGTCGGCGTGTGATGCTTTTTAATCGTGATGTGGTTTCATCCTACATGTAGTTCTTTATATTTAAGCCTTATGGCTACTTATGGAGAACTTTTTAAGCAAGTGTCCGCTTCAAAAATTGACATAATATAATCCTTTCATTCCTCCTATTTACTTTTATTCTTCCGTCCGAAAGTCATGAAGTCATCTCATTCCTTGTCATTCTTCAATTCAAATAAAAATTCACATAACCCGCCCATGAACATGACACTTTCTTTTGTGGTCGTTCTAACACGATGCATTATTTTTCTTGTCTTGTCCTCCCCTTCCGCCCTCTTATATGCAGGGTAGTAAATTAGTCTTCTGGTCTTATTGTTTGAAGTTTTCTTATTGGTAAGTTCTTGGATAAAATCCTGAGGTAAGTTATATCTGACTCATAGCTTGCAGAGCATTTTACTAACTTGTTTCAAGCCTCGTTATTTTTTTGTCTGACTTGGACTTTTTGTCAATCTCCCAAATCTGTACTATAACTTAATTAGTGTTTACTCACAGCTACTGTTAGCTTAGTACGAGATGCACCTGTAATGCTGTATAAAGTGTTAGAAAAATGATTACTGGTCGAGGAAAATTTTAAATCTGAAGTTATGAATGTTGTATGCCTGCTGTGATGATAAAAGAGTCCCCCATATTTATCGTCACTGAATGGGCTGAGCCGGTAGGAAAAGGGTTTATGTCTACGACATAAGAGTGTTATTGAAGTGATACGTTTCCGCTCGGCGCGCTGAAACGAGCAATATCGTTTGCACCCTTATACCGTATACATAAAGCTTTTTTTCACTAGGCATTTTCGCATCAATATGTCTGGAAGCACTTCTCTAATGGCGAATACCACTTGTGCCAAGATATCATACAGATGTTTGATTTAATTTCATACCAATCTGTAATTTACTGGAAACGTTGGTCAAAATATAGCTTTACGATTCATGAATTATTTAAAAGCGAACTTGGAATACTCGCAAGGAGGAACAGTTGCGTTTTTATCAGTTACTGGTTCGATGATAGGTATAGATTATATGCCTTAAACTACGATAGACATATTATTATCACAACACTGTCATCCATTAAGTTGAAGCTTTTGTCATTTTTTTCCTTATAATCACCTCAGCCTTCACGTTTTACGTTGTTTTCACCATGTTCGTTCATTTTATTTCACGATTTTAACAACCATGTGTCAGTTATTAACCCGATGTTCCTAATATTAGATGCGTTCGAAAGAACTAGAAAGGTTAAGATTGTTCAATACCTACTAATTTATTTATTTGTAGCAGTCGATTCTTCGGATCGTCGTACCTCGTATCGTAATTCAGTTGCTTCTACACAGATTCTAGAAATTGTCCGATTTCAACTAAATTAAACAGAGGATTGTTTTACTTCAGCAAGCATTTCACATATAAATTTCTAACGGATTTATAGCAGTCAATCTTTGGGAAAATGGTAAAACATCTTGATTTTTATATTCCGACCTGTATTTTCATTAAAACCTGCACGTTTGTATCACACAGGATTCTTCTATAAATAAAAACTTGGTACTTTTTAATTCTTTCAACCCCTAGCAGCTGAATGCAGCCAATAATCAAACTATGCAGACAGTTCGTTGGCATTCAGCAGACGTGTCTAACTTTAAAATTAAAGTCTGCAAGAAGCAACTCGTTAACAAGAAATTTTTCATTTCAACCCGGAGCGTTGCCTTATCTTCCGAAAATAAAGCGTTCCGAAACGGTTGAATTTTGCAAAAAATCACAAAATCTGTCACTCTGCGAAGCTTGATCAAAGGAGGTTTCCACAGAAGAAGACTTTTCTATTTTCGTGAGACTCGCTCTTGGTGGTACATCAAAGAGTGACGTCACATATTGGGTTTTTCGCGATTAATTCCACGCTCGCGGAGTTCCGGCCATCTGATCTGCCCGGTCACCGAACGACTTCATCATCGAAATTTATCGCATCGCTTGGCTTTCTTTTATCATCTACAGGAAGCGGAATATTTTGACGTCTTCCTTTGAGCCCGATCGATGGTACAGGGAAAATGTTTTTCACAGCGGAATATTCGAGGCCGCTTAGAGCCTTAGTTAGACATTTAACCCCGAATACAGAAACGCTACTCAAAGTTTGAGTCCTTCTAACATTTTAGTTATTATCCAAAATCGACGTTTTTCCATACAAATTCTGGCAGGTATTGTCCACTTAACTTATTTATGCAGTGCTCGAAATTTGTGTAGCGTCTATGTAATCGGGGTTTAATGTTTCAGACTGAGAGATCGCGTAGCGCAAATGAAGAGCCTCGTTCTTGGTCGAATTATAATTTATAGACATTTAAATAAAATAGGTCAGACCATTTTTGAAAATGGATGTAAATTATGGATTACAGGGGTATTATACAGGTATGTTATGTATGGATGTGGATAGACCTAGAATGAAAGAAAAACCAAAAAAAAAGAAAATTATATTATTCTATTCATAGAGGTCACTGAACCAACAATAATTACAACGGAGATGTAGCAAAAGAACTTACCTTCCAGAACGATGCCTTCTAGTCGGAAAACAATGTAGTTACGATATTATGAAACACCTCAAATAATCTTGAATTCCATCTGGCCTGGATCTAATTCCCTCGATGTCTCAACACGTGTACATTCCACAGCTCTTGGCTTCTCGTTGGGATCCTGTTAAGCTGCGTGTTCATTTCGGTGGGTTACGGATTGTGTACATCCATATACATTCATTTCGTTTGCAAAGATATTTGACTTGTCTAAGCCATCAATGATTACATCAGTCTTGTTATTACTTTAAATTGTGATAAAATGTTCATCCGTGACTATAGAGTACGCATGTAATTGTGCCGAATATCGGAATTATAACAAAATCCAGGTACGTGGTATAAGATCCCGTTTTATAACAATTTGAAGATGAAAGTGACCACGTAAGCTTAAAACGATATATTGTTATTACTTGATTGATTAATACATTAGTCTTTTTATTACTTGATTTTCGTTTGAACACTTTATTAATGTTAGAAAAAATGTTGTGACAATGAAGAGGGCAGAAATTTTCGATATTTAATCTCCTGGTGAGGGACATACATACATACACAAATCTATATCCCCGAAGGGGCAGGTAGAGGCGAACCAGCACCCACGCCTCGCCAATTATGTTAGGTCCCATGTAATAGGTGGCGAGCCTATTGCCATATATCGGGCACAAAAGTGTCGCAGTACTTTGCTAGGTGGTATAAGAGGAACGCTGCTGCCCATTCCTCATCACTGATTTATCCTTAGTCGCCTTGTACGACACCCACGAGAGAGATTTGGGGTGGTGGCAATTGTATTCTACTCTGCCGTCACCACACGGCAAAGGAAAATTATGGTAAGGGACATAATTTTCCTTATGATATTTCGTGATGTCGTTGTCATGGCAGCGTAGTCAAGCCGACTAAGGAAGCTTATCGCAATCACACCTATGGAAAACTCGAAATTAAACCTAAATCAAGAGGTGTATTAGATAGATTCTTCCTTGTTTAGGGATTGGTGCTGGTTACTCAGTTATTTGCTGGATGGGGCCCCAGGAACGATGCCGCCTCCACGTTATTATTACTCGTAGTCGCCTTGTACGACGCCCACGAGATAGGGGTGATGCCAATTACACAATAGGCATGATGCCTTATTTTGAAAAACTACACCACGTTGTTTTACCCAAACTAAATAATAATTTTGTAAAAATTTAAGATTACCTACTGAATATGGCGGATTACTGAGTTTTGTATTTTTATAAAATAAATATCAAACACAAGTATAATCTGAGAACAAGCTAATTTTAATCGAATCCTAAATAATTTTTAGAAATAATTATTACAGTAAATAATTTTTAGTAAACTATTCGATTTAAATTTTAACATTATATAAATGTTAGAAAAATTAGTACAAAGATTTTGGGGTTAGAAAAAGAATTTCGAAAAATTATGATCTTGAGGCGGGAATCGAACCCGCGTCCGCTGCTATCCGGGCAGGTGCCTGACCTTGACCTTTTTCTAACCCCAAAATCTTTGTACTAATTTTTCTAACATTTATATAATGTTAAAATTAAAATCGAATAGTTTATAAAAGCATACCCAAGCTTAACCGAACGCACGGTGTTTGTAAAAATATCTGCTTTGGAATGTTTGAAATTTATTTCTACATTGCGAGGGGTACCCGTTGGCTTACAACGTGAAGTGTAAAGGTTAGAAGAATTTCGGCAAGTTAATTAGTGTCTTGGGTGGCCGAGCGGTCAGGCACCTGCCCGGACAGCAGCGGACGCGGGTTCGATTCCCGCCTCAAGATCATAATTTTTCGAAATTCTTTTTCTAACCCCAAAATCTTTGTATTAATTTTTAGTGTCATTATCCTTATTGTAATCTTCACTGCCGCCACCACAGGGCTTGTGAAATTCAATCACAAATCAAACTAAAAAGAGCCACGACAATTCTCAGAAGAGCAAACAAGTAGAAAAAAAAATTGCGCAACTTTTTAAAACACCCCGAGTTTGTAAGGACTCCGCCGCAAGTTCGCTATGAAATATAAGCGCATTTTTCTCAGTTCAACCGCTGTATGCCGCAATAAAGAGCGTTTCGCAATTGTTGCGCCAAGTTTCGATGTTTGTCGCGCGTCAAAGTTTCGCAGTTGCCACCGGGAGGTTTCATTATTGTGGTTAGAAGTCAATTGTTGCTTGGTGACGCCACTGCAGCCGGTTTCTGTGTTTACGGATGCCTCTTCGTGTAACGTACTACATAATTTTTATTTTATTTTATAATATTTGGGAATCTTACAGCTAGTTACAGATTAACTTATAAACTAAAAAAAGCCAATTACAAGTTTCCACTTATAAATACGAGATAGTAGTAACAAATTCAGCTTTGAAAATAGAGTACTGTATGTATGCGAATATAACATAACAGTGTACAAAACAACATACATACATACATACATAAATCACGCCTATATCCCCGAAGAGGAAGGCAGAGGTGAACTAGCATCCACGTTTCGCCAATTATGTTACGTCCCATGTAATAGGGGGCGAGCCTATTGCCATTTATCGGGCACAAAAGTCGCAGTGCATTACTATTGGTAGGTGGTATAAGAGGAACGCTGCTGCCCATTCCTCATCATTGATTTATCCTTAGTCGCCTTGTACGACACCCACGGGAGAGATTTGGGGTGGTGACAATTGTATTCTACTCTGCCGTCACCACACGGCTACAAAACAAACCACTAAATAAACCACTAATAAACATCCACGTTTCGGCAATTACGTTAGATCCCATGTACTAAATAGGTGGCACGCCGTGTGGTGACGGCAGAGCAAAATACAGTTGTCACCAACCCCATCTCTCCCGCGGGTGTCGTACAAGACGTCTAAGGACCGGTTTTTTGATCCGTAGTTACCTCAACCAATTGTTAAAAATTCATTCTGATTTCTGATAATCAGTCTAATATTTAACCACCAGTAACAATATCAGACTGATATTTAACCATTAGTAAAAGAAATTGTAACTAATAGTTAAAAAACAGCCTGATATTTAACAATTAGTAACCATTTTTAACAATTGGTTTAGTTAATTATGGATAAAAAAACGGCCCTAAGGGTTAAGAGAGCAATGAGTATTACGTATGTAGGATCGCTGCTGCGATGCGTAAAAGGCAGCAGCTTGCCTTTATTAATCAGTCTTATCTTGAAGGCCGTGTGGTGACGGCAGAGTAGAATACAATTGTCACCACCCCAAGTCTCTCCCGTGGGTGCCGTACAAGGCGACTAAGGATAAATCAGTAATGAGGAATGGGCAGCAGCGTTCTTCTTATACCACCTAGCAATGTACTACGACTTTTGTGCCCGATAAATGGCTCGCCACCTTTTACATGGGACGTAACATAATGTGCGAAACGTGGGTGCTAGTTCACCTCTGCCTACCCCTTTGGGGATATAGGCGTGATTTATGTATGTATGTATGTATCTTGAATTCTAGCTGTCTTTATTAATTCTTATATCATCGGGAACATGACAGGCAGATAATGATTATAGTTTCAAAGGTTTTGTATTATTTGTGATGCTACTTTATGCTAACTGTACACTGGTTGAAACATCGAGGAAACACTACGGGGCAGAACGTTCCCCACATAATACCACATCGCTCTGAGCGTCTTGTACAATGCAATCGACACAATGGGACATTTACCTCCGGGTATTAGACTTAATTCAATGTATGTACAGTCTAAAACAAGGTAATTATCTTAACTCGTTTCTTTGTTCGTGCATTAGACGGAAAGTGGCTGCTACGGACGTTCTTAATTCATTTCGGTCCCATTTTACGCTATATTCTATATAAAATTTAACATATTATATGCATAAACCATGGTATATACATACATAAATAGCCCTGTGATGACGGTAGAGCACAATACAACAGCCACAACCTCCCTACCCACCAACCCGCACTGGGCGTGGTGAGTTATGGCCTAATCTCTCTATATTCTTCCATCCAGTCCTTGAAGTGGTGATGAACTTCCCTATATCTACCGCAGATGATGTACAAGGCGACTAAGGATTAAGACAGCGATGAGTAAATGGGCCCCAGCAGTCTCATATACCACCTAGTAGCAATATACTGCGATTTTCGATGGTAGAAGGCAATAGGCTTGGTTCCTATTACATGGGACCTAATACAATTGGCGAAACAAGGGTGATTTGGTGTGTCCACACACCATATCACCCTTGTGTGTTGACGGCCGCCTTGGTCGAATGCTCAGATTGCTGGGTATTGGCCCAGAGGTCCCGGGTTCAAATACTCTTTTTTTTTCTCGGAGTGGAATGCTTTGAAGCACCATACCAGCCGCTAGCTAGGCGACTGGCGTGTGTGGGACTCGCCAAGGCACGAAGCGTCAGCACTACCCACTAAACCACTCCGGTGTTCCTCCTAGCCCTGTAAGAGGGGAAAGTCTGGGATCTGCCTCGCGGCAATTCACCAGTCTCTCCCCAGGGCCTCCCAGCTTACGCCAGGGTTAGATGTCCGAAACACTGGACATCCCCCCAGACGGGGTGGCCTGTGCAATGCACACAGGGGGGCTAACCCATGTGTGCAGGCTACCCTTGACGGACCTAGGGAGGACGAAGATGAGCTCGCCTCCTTCGGCCCGTCCGTCTGCGCCGGAGGGGAGCGGCAAGAGCATCGTCATCCCGCAGTCTCGCAGAAGGAAGCGGCAGCCTCCTAGATTCTCTCGCTCCCAACCATGGATCTAACCAAAGTTGGGAGCGAGAGATAACCACCGTACGCAAAGTGTATGCTCAGCCGTATCATCAGGAGCGTCGCAGTGATGACACCGCAACGACTCCTCCCGACGGGCGACCTTGTGCAGGTAGTGACCGAAATAGCCATGTCCGGTCAACACCTGCACAAGGCGGTAGGTGAGGCTGCCGTGCCGGCGCCCAATCCACTCCTCCAACACCGGACGAATGGCCTCAACCGTCCGGTGGCCGGCACGCGGGACTAGGAGTGCCTCTCCCCACTGACCAACGGCCTCCCGCTTGGCCAGGGTACGCACCCGTCTGATCTCCTCGAGAACGGGGCGTTCCCCCCGCGCCCTGGCGGCGACCCGTGCTCGATACACCCGGGACAGAACCCGACCTTCGAGCTCCCAGTGAGGCATACCTGCTAATACGCAGGCAGCCTCGTGGCTGACCGTGCGGTATGCTCGCACGGTCCGGGTCGCGATGACCCTCTGCGGTTGACGCAAGAGGGCCTGCGTGCGGGTGGAGAGGCACTCCGCCCATACCGGGGCTCCGTACAGTGCCATCGACCGTATCACGCTGTGATACAGTCGACGGCAGGCCATACCAGGCCCCCCCAAGTTAGGGAGGACACGTCCGAGGGCAGCTGCGGCGGCGCACAGCCGAGGAGCGAGGAGCTTAAAGTGCTTCTCGAAACTCCACCGGGGATCCAGAATCAGGCCGAGGTACTTCATATGCACCTCGACGGGAATCTGAACCCCCTCCACTCGGACTTGGAGCCCCGGTGGGGTTCTGCGGCGTTGGGCGTGGAACGGTATGGCCCTCGTTTTGGTGAGGGCCACTTCCAGCCCCAACATACGGATGCGCCGGACGACTAGCGATGTGCCGACCGACGCAAGGTGGACCGCATCCTCCCATTCGCGAGCCCTTGCCGCAAAAATCCCCGGGTTCAAATCCTGGTAGGGGCAAACTTTGTGATGACCACAAATGTTTGTTTCCGAGTCATGGTTGTGTATGTGTTTATGTAGTATATTTTCAACATTTATATACATAATTATTATGATATTAAAAAAATATTTTCCGTCATCAGTATACATAACACAAGTGCTTAGGCTACTTACTTTGGGCTAGATGACAGGTGTGAGTGTAATAAAAAAAAATAGGGGATGAGTGGCTAGGTAGTATAAGAGGAACGCTGCTGCCCATTACTCATAAGGGGTCTTATACGACACCAACCGGAAAGATGAGGGTGATGACAATCATATTCTGCTCTGCTTTTAATTTCATTCTTGAGAAACGATAAACGATTACGGCCCAATCTCTATATATTCTCCCATCCAGGGAAGGCCCGTGCCCCAGCAGTGGGGTACGACACTTCATAATATTATTTTTAATTTCATTCTTGAGAAACGATAAGCGACTCGTTCCAACCACAGTTTCAACCATGACAGTTATGGAATACCTGCCTCTGTGCCAGAGAGCGTATTAACAAGATGACGGGCCCCCTCATAGTATCGTAACACCGTTTTATGAAAGCGGCTGATTTATGCGAACATTGTCTATCGTGGTAACGTCTGACATTTATTGAGATAACATCTACGGTGTATAGCGTAACTGTGTAACCTACATTCGCGGGAAGACGGGCTTGAGAAGGGTGACTGTATGTTTTAATTTCCTGGGATAGATAGGGTTTGTTTTTGTCGGATCCCAACCGCATCATCATCAGCTCTTTATTGTCCTTTCTGCTAGGGCACAGGCCTTCCCTATGGATGGAAGATTATAGGGAGAATGCTGAATTGGCAGGTATTCACGACTGTAGATGCAGTCAGGACCAACAGCTTAACGTGCCTTCTGAAGTACGGAGAACTTGAGATAATCATATTTTGGTCACCAATCCAATGCGTACACACAGTCCTTTGTCGGATTGTTTCTCGCTTAATAAATGTTATGTGATTGACAGACAGAATCCGATCAAAGATAGAATCGTGGCGTTTTCAGAATATTTTCATTAAACTCTTTGCTCCAAGCTTTGTAGGTGCTGTTTATGTTTTTTTTTGCTTATGCGTATTATTTGTGTTCATTAAAGAATATAATTGTTTTTATTGACAGTACAAATCTTTTGTTTGAGAGAATTTACTACTTTATCATAATTTTGAAACGAAGAATGGGCCTTATCCCATAAAATAAACCCCGTGCGAATTACAAAAGCGACGAACATGTTAACAAATTTTATTGATCTTCCATACCCAACAACTGGACACCCTACTGATACGTCCACTCCCGTTTATACCTGTCCGGCTCTCGCCACACGGGGCGATAAATTAAAGCGGGCCGCGTCGAATTGATGTATTTATTCCGCGGAGAGTTTTTACCACCCCTGTAAATGGGCCCTTGATAAATCTGTTTCTGCTACGGCCGTTACGGTGTTTTGGATTTTGAAATATTAAATGCTATTTCGAAATTACTTTTCTCCCCGTGGTTTTTATGGTAATGAAGGGGGGAAATGAGGCCGTTAAAAGGGTTCTATAAATTTTGCGGAAGTGTTTTAATTACTCTATAAGATTTGGTAAGCGAGAAGAGAGTCCTTGGTGTTGTACTTAATCTCATCTTGTCTTATTTGTTACAGGTAAGCGGGTTTCAGGGCAACAGAAGGTTTAGGTAAGTGCTAGGGTTAGGGGAAGTGTAGGTAATGTAGACATGATGGCAAGATGATAATAAAATGTTCTTTGTTTTATGTATTTAAACAGCAAAATGTTGCGATCGCCACTGGTTATTTTCAAAAAGGCCTTAAGTGTAATAATATAACTCTGAAAACCTATTTGAAAATAAACAGCGAAATTATACTACTTATGATATTAGGTATCAGTTGCTTCTACGCTGGGACTGAAAAAAACTTAGAATGTGCCAGCCCCGATTAAGGGAGATTGCCCGGTATTCACCAATGCACCTTGGGACACTCGAATGATGTGGAGCAAACCACCAACAACGGCTGTAATACCTAAGGCAAAACATTGAGCTATGGAGTAGGTGGAATGTTGTCATCTCAATCACTTTCTGCGTTCATGCGACTCCCGACATGGTCCGTTCCATCTCTATCTTTTCGGTGTGGATGGATGATAATTATAAATAAAAAGGGCAACGTACTGTGCCGACTTCAAATGAACAGGGAACAATCTTATTACATATAACTTGTGTTCTATTTATAATAATAAATGGTCGGCATCACCCTTTAGCAACACACTTTAGCACCCTGTCATGCTAACGACAATTTGTGCAGTATTCTATAGAAAACATTATTTCGCATAACCCATTATTGCAGCTAGAGTATTCATTTAATAATACTGAAAGTACTACCAAATAACGATTGAAATGAAAAATACTATCTCCATATTGTGTGGGTTATCTGTCGGCTTACAAAGTGAAGTGTAAAACATACATAGATACATAAATCACGCCTATATCCCCGAAGGGGTAGGCAGAGGTGAACAAGCACTCACTTTTCGCCAATTATGTTAGGTCCCATGTAATAGGTGGCGAGCCTATTGCCATTTATCGGGCTCAAAAGTCGCAGTACATTGCTAAGTTGATAAGTGGTGGTATAAGAGGAATGCTGCTGCCCATTTCTCATCACTTATTTATCCTTAGTCGCCTTGTACGACACCCACGGGAGAGATTTGGGATGGTGACAATTGTATTCTACTCTGCCGTCACCACACGGAAGTGTAAAACGTTAGAGAATTTTCGACAAGCTAACTAACGTCTTGGTTGGCCGAGTGGTATAGGCATCTGCTCAGATTGCAGATGATGCGGGTTCGTTTCCGCATCAAGACTATAATAGTGCGTCGAACTTTTTCTTATCACAATTTTTTTTGAGATAATTTTATTTATTTTAGCTTCTTCAACAAAACAGCTTTTTTGCTACAATAACGTGACAAGTCCAAAAATTATGTTTTACAAGATAACACGTCGTTAAAGCAAAGAGGTCATTTATTTATAATGTTCAAATAAAAATCAAAATTGCAGTGAACGCGGGTTCGATTCCCGCATCAAGACCATAATTTTTCGAACTTTTTCTAACCACCAAACTCTTTGTACTAATTTCTCTAACATTTATAATGTTAAAATAGGAAAATCGAATAACAAAATAACAATGAAAAATACTAGTCATAATTTACGAATAAATCGTCACAAAGCGTACAATATCCGGATTGTCACGAAACATATTTGTTCCCGGGACAGTAATGGGCCATTTTAATTTAATAATCCCGAAACAATCCATTACTTAGTATTGTTTTACAACACTCTCCCACGGCGTCGTTTGAGATTCCCCGTCATAAATCCTTCTGCTCTCAAGCAATAATTCATACTTAAATTTTATTATCACTCGAATTTCCTTTCGGATACACAAGAGTGTTATAATATTATGAGAGCTCCAACTCGTACATTATCTTTACGACAAGGTGTTTGGTGCAATTTAAGGGTTTCCAGCTATTTGTTTATACATACATACATACATAAATCACGCCAATATCCCCGAAGGGGTAGGCAGAGGTGAACAAGCACCCGTGTTTCGCCAATTATATTAGGTCCCATGTAATAGGTGGCGAGCCTATTGCCATTTATTGGGCACAAAAGTCGCAGTAGGTACATTGCTAGGTGGTATAAGAGGAACGCTGCTGCCCATTCCTCATCATTGATTTATCCTTAGTCGCCTTGTACGACACCCACGGGAGCGATTTGGGGTGGTGACAATTGTATTCTACTCAGCCGTCACCACATGGCACTTTATTTGTTTATAGTATTCGAAAAGCTATGTTTATATCCAAATTTTATTTGTTGTTATCTGAAACAGGTATAATTTTTATTTTCACGGCGTAACCGCAACGTTGTTTTGATTATTAGTTACTGAGTTTAACATAATAGACTAAACAATGAGTGTATTCTTTAACTGCCTCAAATAAACAAGATGCTTTGAATTTGATTGTGTAAACATACCTAAAGAGGCTTGGTGTCGGACACGCGTGCAGCTGGCTGTAAAACCTAATCCATATGCTAATCCTTTATAAGTATGGATTAGAATGTTGTCATCCCAATCACTGTCTCCAGTAATCGGTCTTTCGACATGATCCTTTTAATAAATTTTCTATATGTTAATTTATCACTAGCACCTTCACGGTGTGATGCATGAGATACGGATTAAAGGGGACTGGGTGCCTAGATACCGTCTGACGGATATGGATTGAACTGGAAGCATAGTAGGATAGGAGTTAATTAGAAATTGGTGAAGGTAGAGAGCAAAGGGAGAAGAAAACCTGTTTTCCTGACCCTGCTTAGAGCGGGATAAGGGCAGGAAGAGAAAGTCGCACATTTTGTTAATCAATCATTTTTCTCCAATGTCTGATACTTTATTTGTATAGCGCTATGACGTAGTCGCTACACACCTATAACTTGCACCACTGCTCATTGAACCATCGTAAAATGGGGTGTACAGTGAAAAAGACATCAGGACGCGAGATTTGGACTAGGTGTGAAGCTTGATCTCGTATGATGCGATTACCGTTTATGGCAATGATGATGAAGGAAGGGTCATATCCTTATTATTGCGCTGGTCTTTTGATAGCTTTCAAATGGTTTTAGAGGCGCTATTCAGTTTTACGAGTGTCATGTTTGAAATGTCTGCTGACATCTTGTAAGCTTTGCAATAAATTGGTTCAGGAATAAGAGGATTCTGATTTCGGTTGTTTATTGATATTATTGGTTGTTTCTGCGTTGCTGAATCTATGTTCACTGCTAGCTGTCTGTCCGTTGACCTTGACATATGTTTCAATAGAAATGTAACGTCAAAGCTCTCTGTTGGTATAAGCTGATTCCAAAATCCAAGTGCTTAAAAAACTGCTTAAGTATATTTGCTTATCCTGTACACCTATCAGCAAACAAGCTGTGAAGCTTGTGTGCCTGCGTTACAATGCACTTCAAACCATGCATTTGCTGTGCTTAACACATTTTAGACACACATTCCTCTAATAATGATTCTGCGAGTTCTGTACCTCCATTATCCTCTATCCATACAGGCTATTATGCAGACACCAGGAACTTAATATTCCATAGTTCACACATGGGACGTCATATTTCAAAAACTATTTATCCAAGTTACGAGCAGCAAACTTCTTCATTTGAGCGCTTCATTTTGCTTCTCAGCAGGTTATTTGAACCGTTTTACGATTCCCAGGACAGTTATTTTTAAAGCCGCAGAAAAAGCATTGAGCGAATGTTCAGTATCTGCATTCGCATTGTTTGTTCCTGTCTTGGGACCAATAAAGTGGCGTATGTATTGGTAGGACGGGGTGCCATAACGATCCCTGTTCATGGATGGTATTGAAATGGAATATTGGAATTTATCAGGAGTATGTTTGATCTTTACTGTCTAAATATTTAGAAGTTTGCTCCAAACGATGTGGGATATATGAGAACAGGCCGGTTGCATCACTGAACTAACTCTTGTTAAACATTTCCTAAACCGAATTTTGACCTAATAGAATCACAGTAGTTGATATGATAATAATAATAAGTGATGCGGAAAGAAAAACAGCTTGATCTGTTGAATAATATTCATGGACTTACAGTAACTCTTCAAGTTACTTAAACTTTGTATGTCAATAAATTCCTTCTAAAAAAGTTAACAATCATGAGCAAATCATTATTTTATTTATATTCCATTTTCTAACAACCCTAGTGCGATGTAGTGCTGCCGCATAAAAAGTCGACTTTGTTAGCGAGAAGTGCGCCCATTTAGCGACTTCTTTATACGGTGACCGGACAGAATGCTTTTTGAATTTCCATTCCGCTGCCTGATTGAAGGGAACGAGAGTTCTGTGTTATGGATCTTCACTAGGTTTGAATATTGTTCGGCGTTGGGATCTCGCAATATTTATCTATGGTCCTATAAATAATTCATCTGTCAATATTGTGAGAACCCGAAACCAAATAACAGACCGATGCGTACAAAGTTTTGATTTTTTAGATGATTGTTTAAATGTGATTTTCAGTAAGTTACGTTTGTAGTGCGTTCTCAAATTATGTCGATCAATTTGAAACTAAATTAGTTTTAAATTAGTTTCAACTCGGTCTCAAATTATAGAAAGATTATTTGCAATCAGAATCACTCTTACTTTTCAAATAAGTTTGTAGTTTTGAATGTAATAATTTTTAGGGGAATAATTGACAGTCGTATTTTTTTTCTCTTTTTAAAAGTTAGGTACCTACCCCATTTCATAACTAGATACAAGTAAAAAAAGAAAAGACTTTCACAAGAACAAGTCGTAATGACGATAATCCAAGATTTACTAGCTATGAAACTTCTCAAGTATGATGTTGATGAAAACAATTTACTGTGAAAGATAAAAATATAGCATGAGAGCTCTCAATAAAAATACAATGTGGTAAGATTCAGCCCCATAAATTACGCTTTGTTTTCCTAGATACGTCGGGAGTATAAAATTTACTGCCATCGGATTTCAATTGAGGTTTTACTATTCAATGCTTCGAGTACTAGAATTATTGCCGAAAATGCGGCCACAAATTCATTAGACAGCGACCTGGTCTAGATATTACTTACAACGGATGGAACACTCAGTCATCTTATCATTGTTCCCTAAGCTCTTGTGCACTCCACTAAATATCCTATTCTTTCCCATCTAACAGCCAAGCATTAATTGCATCTTACTACAGGTTGCTGCTTTGAAGAATTTACAGCTGTCTTACGAGATGGTATTGATTCTTTTAGTGTTCTGGATCATTATGCCCTGTTGAGGTTAGAAAAGCAATATTTTAAGAAAATATTATATGGTGCGCAATTTAGGTGACATAGAATTAAGAGAGTTTGTTTTAAATACAATACTGAGCAATATTGACAACGGAGATGTTTCAATAAAATTCTGAGTATTTTCCCCAACGTTTGTATTAATAATAAAAAAAAACAATAATATTTATGGTCGTCAATAATCATTGGTTTTTCATCAAATAATTCCATCAAGCAAAGTACCATTTTTATTTGCCCTTATAAAAATATTAGAAACACTTTGAGAGATTTGTAAATAGCAGTTTAACTTACAATGGGCATTATGAGAAGGCTCAAAGTCACTCAAAGGGGAATGGAGAGGGCTATGCTAGGTGTTTCTCTGCGTGATCATATCAGAAATGATGAGATCCGCAGGAGAACTAAAGTCACCGACATAGCCCGAAGAATTGCGGACCTTAAGTGGAAGTGGGCAGGGCACATTGGGAGGAGGACTGACGGCCGTCAGGGCGGAAAGGTCCTCGAATGGCTGCGTTGGAAGGCCCCCCACAAGGTGGACCGACAATCTGGTGAAGGGAAGCGCGGGAAGCCGCTGGATGCTGGCAGCGCAGGACCTACCGGTTTGGAGATCCTTGGGGGAGGCCCATGCCCAACAGTGGGCGTGTCTCGGCTGAATGATGATGATGTATAACTGTGCCTTATTATTCCGTTTTTCTAGAATAGTAAGTGGTGTGGATACGAAATAAATAATTTATCTCTGAACCCGTCAATTTTCATCAAACAATATTTTTGCGTAATTTATTATACCGTAGACGCTGACAGATTCTGTTGTGGATCAATTCTGCTTAGTATATGCTTGCTGTCAAGGTAGTGATCGACATTATAGGCGTTCCTAATACCTGTGAAATTTTGACGATATGACTTTTGACGTTACTTATAAAAGGATTTGTTAGTTAACAATGAGTTTGCTTGAAAATTATTTGATATAATATAAAATATTTTCAACTGTGGATAATAATTATTGAGTATTACAAGAATGAGAATAGCACCCGTGACGGAAATACTGAAAGGAAAGCAACTGTCTATCTAGTACAGGTATATAATGAATAGAGAGCAGTAAGAGAGCAACAGAGTAAATAGAAGTAATGTTAGTTGGAGGTGGATGTGAGTGGATGATGTTCTTATTAAATGTGAGTAAAGGTATTGTAGGTATACAAGAATCAAATCAGAGAACAGCCAATCTTCAAGTTTTAACTACATTTCAAATTAAGAGCTATTCGAAGTGTACTGTAATTTAAGCTTTGTTCTGCTACTGAATAGAGTCTATAATTCAAGACGAAGTCTAGAACTCTCACTGTACCGATGTCCGTTAATAGCATAAAGCATAATTTATGATTAGTTCCTGAATACCTATACTCAATAGCGCTTCCAGGATCGAACAATTACGAGTTAAAATGACCACCACGCGATCCATCGCTGGCTTCTAACGGGCAGCTGCCAATTCCGGAAGACAGAGAGCGGTGGTGAGATTAACACTGCAGTAAATTCACGTCTCCTATTGTCGAGAGTTGAACGTGAAGGATGACAATACAAAATGATACGAAGCTGTGTCACGGTGTCATGTCGTGTTCCTGTTACGTGTTCTACAAACTAGGGCGGTTATATTGTAACAATATTTTCAACACAATTGCTCGTAAATTGACACTTATTACACCGTTTTAAGGTTCATAATGCAGCGTATTATGCACTCGTGCATAATTTATTACGTACTAGTGCGTAATTGTATACTTTTAATGCTTTTTTTTTGTTAAATTCTCCCTATATTCTTAGGGAAGCATAGGGTTTAGCTCATACAGCCCTGTCTTTAGTATATTTAGTCTGTATTCATGTGTGTGAAATGAATGAAAATGAAATTAATTTTACGTTAAAAGAGGGATGTCAAACATTTTAACGCATCTAGGGAGTGCTCGGCGCGAATTTAATGGTAACAGAGTTCCAAAAATTAAATTATTTTAGAGTTAAGATGATAAATAAACATTTTATTTCATATTTATAAACATAAATTAACCTAATTATTGTCTTTAGAAACACTATTTATTTTATTTTTTATTTTGCTGCTGCTTTGGATGCACAGCCGGTTTTTCAGTGCCTTTTGAAAGTCATCATTTAAAAATTAGTTAAATTAATATTGTGTCATAGTGATATTTACTGTTAAAAAATGTGTAGTTTTGTGTAATAAGTGTCTACGGCAATGAACAATATAAAGATTTAATGAAATAAAAGTGCATTTGATGAGTAAGGAGATGAGCATTTTCGTAGTCGATCTACCTCGTCAGTGTCCATCAATAGGCAAAATGCATTAAAATGTGACACATCCGCCTTTTTATGTGATTAATACTGAAGAAAGTAGACTACATCAGATGAGGCTGTATGTGCTGGTTCCCTTTACCGTCCCTAGTAATAAGGAGAATTAAAAAAGAACAAAAACCAAACTTGTAGGCGCCATTTTCCGTAAATATTTGGTATTTTTGGTAAAGTTATTAACAATACAAGTTTGTGGGGGTGTTTGGCGCGTTTCGTGGTGTCAGTCAGATTTATTTTCGCTAATTCTAAAATTGTTACAGAGTGGATTTTGTGCAGTGAAAGTGGTGTTATTTTGATGCACAAGCATCCGTGTTGATGTGCAATTATGCAGAATCATCGAAAACAAGTCTTATGATGTGTTTGATGTTGTGGTGAAGATCACTATATAAAGTGGTTTTATCCATTTTATCAATCACCATCATGAACTCTGTTACCATTCAATTCGCGGCAAGCACTCCCTAGACGCGTTAAAATATGTTACACCCATATTTTAACGTAAAATTCATTTCATTCATACATTTCACCCACTCATTATTTCAAGACTACAGATAAAATATACACTAAAGACTTGGCTGTATGGGCTAGACCCTTTGCCTTCTCTAAAATATAAGGAGAATTTTAAAACTACTACTACAATACAAGTTTGTTTATTCCTAGCAATTGTGTTGAAAAACGTCGTATGCAACTCGTATGCATTGATCATTACACACTCAGTTTCCTTACCGCGCTCGCCTGCGGCTCGCGCTTGCAATAATGCCTCGTATGTAATGACCAACGTAGCATACTGGTAGCATAATATACTATTAAGTGTAGGATGGTATATTTTTTTGTGTGCTACACACTGCAGAAAAATTATTTTTTGTAATAATCTTAGCTATGAAAATGTTTCATATCGTTCATTTTTATCATCATCATATTATGAAACATTTTCCCAGTTATGATTATTACACAAAATTAATTCTCAGAACTAAATCTGTAGCACCTACCTATCCAAGTGTAACATATAACTTAACTAGATTTGTTCCTCCCTTGATTTATGTACGTGTGTGTGTGAATTTTAGCAAAACGTTTTAACGTCTAATTACGTAACAGAGGTAGGTACTTAAAAAGCAATACCTAGTCCAGCGAGCGAACTTTCACGGGCAGTAGCCGTAGACTCTACAACTTCGAAATTAACAACAGTTTTCCAACAGTTAGCCTCCTATCCGAGTGTTCGCGTATTGGAATAGTTATACGGAATATTTGATTTATCGAATTAAACGCTGATTCATATGAAACATTCCTGCTGTGCTTTTGCAATTTTTTTAATGTATCTGGGCACAGTGCTAGTAAGGTTCAATCGAATTCAGTGAATTTTTTCAAAACCATGCATGGATTAAGCCGTGTGGTGGCGGCAGAGCAGAATACCAGTCTCCACCCCCATCGTTTCCACGGGTTTCGTACAAGGCGACATAAGGTTATGACAGCGATAAACAATGAGCAGCAGCGCTCTACTTATACCACCTAACAATAAATAATATTATACTTTCGTTCGATTTGCGTGGAACATTACAATACAAGCTAAAACCAGAAATGTTTTATAGTCTCTCTATAAGCTAAAGATATTATGATGCCTTAGTTCAATAATACCTCACTTCTTTTGGTGTGACAATTCTATTCGGAACAAAATTCTACGCCACAGAAATAAATGATTGTTCTCATCGTCACAGGATACTACACCACGTGTGCTTTTGTATGAGCACGTGTACAATTGTACTTATGCAAGATTTAAGGAGTGGCTTTTTACCATACGAGGCATTTACTCAGTCTTTTATATTTGGAGTTTCCACATTCTTGAACTGATGAGTATCTTGGCAACATCCCAACTTATTGCAAGGAGCAACCTATCAATTTTATGGCTCAAATGTTGTTTCATGATAATTGTGGTAGGTAACTTTTGACGCTCAGCCGACCAACGCTCTCGAAGGCTAGGGATGGGTGAGCAAAAATATACCACCTGTCTAAAGTGTGTTTGGGCACATAGCTATTGGTAGCTTTAGCAAATCTGAGTTTTGCCCGAAAGAATAAAATTATAAGGGGTGTCTTTATATTGCGTTTTTGTACAATTAAAAGGACAAAAGCTATCCATGAGTGATCCCGTCAAAAGCTTAACATAAAACATATTCAAGTATCAGTCTATTTGGTTGATTATATTAGAACGTGGATAAAGTCAATAATTTCAATGAGGAATTTCATTATTACGTTTTTAGTAATATCTTCTAAAATAATATAACGCTCTTAGCAGTGGACTTTCTTGATATAACTGAAATGATCGGATGGCAGTATAATAGATACGTCAGGTGAAAACATTTTAGTAACATCTACTAAAATGTTCTCTTCAGACCCATTTTAGAAAGTGTCTTATTTAAAAAATTCGCCGATAACAAATCATCTTATTATCAAAGTGAACATGAAAGAAGTAGTTTAATAATATGAACATTTCTCAATATCGATAAAAATTGTCATTTACTGTCTCAAGAACATGTATCGATCCAGCAATCTAATCATCGCTGAAAACGCCTAACAATAGTATCGTCTGATCAGAAGTCAGAATTGTACAAACGAGTGCATACCAAGAATGAAATGGAAGGGAACAAATTGCTCCCCTTAGGCAAACTTCGGATTCTTTTGTGACGAGTCGTCAGCTAAAAAAGTGGAGCTCCTGAGAGATTTTCATATTTCGTTTTCTACGTGAATAATGCTCGGAAGAATTCCCCCTTTGTCTGGCGTGCAGATATTTTCCAAGACAAGTACTAATAAAATTCAGCTAAACAGAACAGTTCATTGAATGTGAGTGGGTTACGTGAGTGAAATATTACAAGATATACTTTTTAATCCAGAATCTACAAAAGGTTTTTTTCTATTTTATGGGTTCGACATTAATTTTAAATATAAACTCAACTTTGAATGCTTACTTTACAATTACTGAGAACAAATCTCTTTGATTATAGTTGTCATTAAACATCAGCATTGGCATCAGCGTGTACTATATTTAGTTCAAGGGCTTCTGAAAATATGGATTCTAGAGGCGTATACTATGGTGATAATAATTATTATTTTATGAAGGGCGATCTAGATAGGTCAGGGGAGAATCCTAGTTCACAAATTGCTCACGATACTTCAACAGCTTATACGTATGCGTATTTTAAAAATTTCGATAGTAAAACATTTTGTAACATTTTCTAGCTGTTAGGACTTTTGATAATCTTTGTATACTAATTGTGTACGTTTGGAAGTACATGTACGACAATCTCTCTTTAATCTCCTGTTACGTTTTGCTTAGTTTAGACTGGCAGAATAAAATAATAACAACTTTAAAATTATTAATTTATTACAATTATAAAAAAAAATAAACACTAAACAGATACTGCAGTAGGCAGTTAAGTAAAAATCGCAGGGTCGTGAATTTATTTTGGGCTGTGCACACTATGAACCGCCTATGGGGTACCACTTAACTGGCTGCACCCGAACTTGGCGTCACGACGGGTGGGTAGTGGGCTGTCGGCTGTCACGTGGTTAAAATTCAGGGACACTCCAGAGTAGCGTAGACTAGTGCTGATAGAAGCGAAGCCAGTACTTGATCCCTGGAATTCATCAGTGATTGGACGTTTTAGAAATTGTCCGATTTTCCTATAGTGACTGCAACATCATTGACGCGAAGTAGTGCAAAGCCGATAAGCAGTATAAGATGGTACATTATTATTTAGCAATCAATGATGTGGCAATCTCATTAAAATGAATGGTAACAATTAAAATGATTAAGCTTTTACTTAAATGAATTTTTGCGATGCTTAAAATGTTTAAGATGATGAATAAATATTAGTATCGCACATTAAATATTTACTATTAAACTAATTTCTATGATTAAAAGATATAATAGGAGGGAAGGCTTGATTTAGTGCATTATTTAAAATAACTTAATATTTATTATTATAATGGAGGTAGAATTGAACAGATCCGCCAACATTATTAACAGTGGAGAATTTCAACGACAAAAGCAGTTACTACGGTGAATATGGTTTAGAATTAATTACATACATTAACCACAATACTATACTGTATTAATATAAAATGATTTACAACTAACTACAGCTAAGCAGTAAATAAAATAATTTGCAACACTCACCCGATCGGGGATTTCACGCACTAATAATTATTTAATTAACTTTTGTTTTAAAAGTTCTCAATGTAAAAATAACATTAATGTGATAATTATATAAAATATCGATAGCAATAATTTTGTAACTCCAGCAAGTAAGTAGCAAACGTCTTGACGTATGGCCGGTGAATGTTAGCAAATTCCCTCATTCGATTTCAGGTACATCATCGTTCGGTCGGCCCGTAATGAGTCATGTATCGATGTATAACAATTCTAGCTATACTCGTATGAATAACATCGCTCGCGCGCATGATATTTCTAACGATTTTGACTTTTGTAAATAGTAGGTTTAGTTTATGATATTTTTTTTTAATATATTAGTTTAAGACAATTAAAGGTGTAAATAGATATTGTATTTATAATTTTAATTTAAAATTTATTTTACTCAAATCTAAGTATTCAAATTAAGCACCGTTACATACCCCCCTCAAAAGCGCAGGATTTTTCCTAGTAAAATCCGCTGACTACTGCTGACATCAATCTATCAACTATCAAAACTTTTCAATCTTTCATTTTTTTATACTTCATCTTTCATTACATCCTCGTTCATATTAGCAGTAACACTTGAAATATGTTTGTGTGTTTATGCGACCTTTTATTCAGAGTATTTTGTGTCTAATTTACTAAAATACTCAAGTTTTGATTAGTAGATGGTGTTTAAAAATTCATAATCTAAAAGTGTAGGAATAACTTAGCTGTCCAACATATAACTAAGTATTATATGTGTAATGTGAGGGTGTAATATTTTAAATTGGTAATTTTGGAGAACATTTAGTGTGTGTCTTCCAATATTAAAGGCCTATCGTTCACCTACGATGATCCTTTTAAGTAACAAATTAATAATATGGATAATAGAAAATGCGTCAATATTTTTTTATTGATTATGAAAATAAAGTTCCAGCAGTGGTAAACGCTATTTTAAATTTGATAACTTAATATCTTTAACATGCCAGGTACCGATATTGTTACCTTGCATGTCTTGTAGTTCATAGACTAAAGGAGATTTCTTAGATACTATACGACACTTTAAATATTTAGGAGCTAGCTTTTTTGAAAACTTATTATCCCTGCTACTTTGATAGTAAGTTCGCTTCCACACAATATCACCAACATTGAATTCAACGTTCCTTCGGCGTAAATTATAATGATTTGAATTCCTACAATGTGCTTTTATTAAACTAGATTGAACTTTATCAAATATGGAACGCAAATGGCCTAAGTTTTCCGCGTACTCATCCCTAGGTGTAAATATGATATCCACCCTCCGGTCAACATCAAGAAAATACGAACCACACGAAATCAACTCCCTACCGAATACTAGAAATGAAGGTGTATATCCAGTAACTTCATTCACAGATGAGTTAATAGCAAACTGGATTTTAGATATCTGAGAATCCCAAGACCGATGATCGTCTTCGATGAAAGCTGAAACGGTAGTCATGATGGTCTTGTTGTATCGCTCAACTGTATTAATTTGAGGCGTGTATTTTGGAGTATAGTAAACGTTAGGAATCTTATATTTTGCAAAAAGTTGTTTCATAATATGACTAATGAATTGTTTACCATTGTCCATTAGGACGGTACTCGGAATACCATGAACAAGGAAAACCTGCTCTTCTAGAATATGAGTTATTATTTCTGAAGTAGCACGTATAATAGGGAATAGCATACAATACTTGGAGAAGCAGCACGTTACGACTAGTAGAAATGTATTCTGTTTTTTTGACGGTGGTAAGGGACCAACTAAGTCCATGCTCAGCATCTGGAAGGGAACGGAGCAGTCTTTAGGACGACCCATAGTACCTAAAGGCGAGTGATTGGGACTTTTGTGAGCATTACAAATATCACATTCTGCTACGTACTTGGTGACGTCTCGATGCATGTCAGGCCAAAAATAGCTTAAAGCTAAACGTTTGTACGTTTTAAAAACCCCTAGATGACCAGATGTTGGAGTTGAATGGTTATTTGCCATAACATCAGTCCTATTTTCTAAGGGAATAACCTCCTTCCACTCGAAGTTTCTAGATAAAGGGTTTAGGCTCTTTTTAAAACGAAACAGTTTGTCATTTGCAACTCGATAGTCCACAAAAGAAGTTGGGGAGTTTTGGCAACCATTGTAGATGTTAAGGTACCAAGTATCAGATGTTGAGTTGACAGTACTAGTATTAGCGTCTATAGCAAGAATTGGAACAGCACGAGACAAACCATCAGGAACTACGTTTTCGGAACCTCTTCGATGCTTAATCTCGAAATTGTAAGCCGAAAGTCTCACACCCCAGCGTGCTAAGCGTCCAGTTGGGTTATTAAGATTGAGGAACCACTTAAGAGCAGCATGGTCAGTGTAGACGACAAATTTTTGCCCATTTTCGAGATAGCATCGCCAGTGTTCAATAGAGGTTAGTACAGCCAATGCTTCACGCTCCGTAGCACTATAGTTTTGCTCTTGCTTACTCAAGGATTTACTCATATAAGCAATAACCTTATCTGCACCATCCAAGTTTTGGGTAAGTACAGCACCAATACCCACATCACTCGCATCAGTATGCACCTGGAATGGTTCAGAGTAGTTAGGACACGATAGAACAGGCGTAGATACAAGGCATTCCTTTAGGGATTTGAAAGCGTTCTCCGCTTCAGAAGACCAAATGAATGGAGGGGCCTTTTTTCCTTGAGATGTTAATTTGTTAAGTGGACTAGCAACGGAACTAAAATTGGGAATGAAACGGCGGTACCAAGAGGCGGTTCCCAGAAAACGTCTCACTTCCTTTCGACTAGAAGGCGTAGGGTAATTTATAATAGCTTCCACTTTCTCAGGATCAGCTTGTAATCCGTTCGAGTCAACAACATATCCCAAATACTTCAACTTCATTCGGAAAAACTGACTTTTTTCGAAGTTTATTGTCAAATTTGCAGTTTTTAATTTCTCATAAACTCGTACAAGTAATGAGATATGCTGTTCAAACGTAGGAGAAACAATAATAATATCGTCGACGAAGACAAAGACCTTGTGATCAAATTCAGGACCGTAAAATAATAAATCGACTAATCTTTGCTGAGTTGCCGGCGCATTAGTGAGACCGAAGGGCATTGACTTGAATTGGAAAGTACCGCGCGTAGGAATGTAAAAAGCAGTTTTACAACGATCTTCCTCCCTAATCAAAATCTGCCAGAAGCTCTTAGACAAGTCTAGACTCGATAGGTATTTGGCATCTCGCAAATTGTCCAGGATTTCGGCGATATAGGGCAAACTATAAGCGTCCTTTTTAGTTGCGGCGTTAAGTTTACGGCTATCTAAACAAAATCTGAGATCGCCATTCTTTTTAGGTGTGAGTAAAACGGGTGAAGACCAAGGGCTTTCACAACTTTCTACGACGTCTTCGTCTAGCATTTCGTCTAACTGTTGGACCAATATTTTTTGTTTTTCGGGTGACATTCTATAGTACCTTTGACGAATGGGGGCAGCATCTCCAGTGTCAATGGTATGTGTAATTAGTTTGGTACGGCCTAAGCCTCGTTTCTCATAAGATATGTCATGAAATTGAGAGATCATGTGGTCCGCAGTTATCTTTTGTTCGTTGGTCAAATGATCGTAGCTCAGAAGATGGCTACCACAGTTTACAATTAGATTGTGTAGAATGGGTTCCGATTCCTTTTGAAGAATGACAGAGTCTAATTTAGAAGGAAATAAACCAAACATTCTCCAAAAATCCATCCCTAATATAAGATTATTACGAATGTCAGGAACAACGTAAGCATTTAGGATATGTAATTGATCCTGAAATTTTATTGGTAAATAAATAAAACCATCACAATGTAATTTCTGGCCACCAGCAGCTGTAAAATTTATAGATTTACATGTGTGTAAAGTGAAACCAATATTTAAAAAATATTTGTGACTATCATTTCCTAAAATTGTTAGACTAGATCCTGTATCAAGTAAGCCAGTAGAATTTATTCCATTAATTTCAATGTTAATATAAGGTCGTAGACTATAATTTTCAGTGTTGTGGATTGTTGTGACAGTGTAGCATGAGAAAAATGTACTTATAAATTTTAACCAACTTTTCCATTCTTCTTGATTAAATTTTAATTTATTATTACTGTCGCTACAATCCATCGTTTTTAGTTTTTTGTTTTAGTACATGTTGTTTTGCAAATAGGGCATTCCGGATAGCGGACGCCTTTTTTGCCACATTTAAAACAAATAGGAAAATGTGGTTGTTCACATTGACCAAGTGAATGTGTATTGACTCTGCAACGTGGGCAATACTTTTCTTTAAGAGAATAGTTGTTGTTCTCAACTTGTACAGCATTTACTTGTGTGTTTTGATGTGTATTAGTTTTATTATAGTTTTTAGTATTAGTTGGGTAAGTTTTGTAATTTGTAGTATTGTATCCGTACGAAATAAAATTTCTATTCGTGTTACTAGTAGATTGAAAATTGTTTGACCTCTTAGTATATGCAAACTCAGGAGCAAGAGTTTCCGTCGTAACTGAAGGTGGTTCGTGGAATTTTACTGAACGTGATTGTATAGCTTCATAGTTACGACAAATGTCTCTTAAACCATCAATGCTAGTTACATTAGAAGCCGCTAGGGTACTAGCATAGCACGGTCGAATATTATGTAAGAGGATTTCCAGCTTATCTTCTTCAGACAAACTCTTTGATAGCCTTGAGAACATACCATGCATAACAGAAAAATAAATAGCAATGTATTCCTTTTCTCCTTGAGTACGACTACGAATCTCAGCCAAAAGACGGTAGTCATAATCGGTAGGGCTAAAATCTTGTTTCAATAAAGAAGCTACATCATCCCACGAGTTTACTTTATCCTTTATACAGCGATACCAATGCAGTGCATCGTCTGTGAAAATTTCGTAACAGTATGATAATATTATATCTTTATCAATACCTTTTGATATAACAGTCTCTTCTACTCGCTGAATAAAAGACCGTACGCAAGATTTGCCGGAAAACTTTAATTTTGAAATTACATCAGATATATATTTCCTGTCGCAGCTTGTTGGAGTGGCTATAGCATCTGAATTAGGTTCCGATGTAGTAGATTTCGCCTGAGGTGTTTGAGGACGTAAACTATTTATTTCTTTATACTGAGCGTTGAAATTTGCACAACATTCTTTATAACTTTCAGCAACTTCAGAGATTCGATTTATTCGATTAACCCTATGATACACATGATTTAAAATTGTTTCAGTACGAGAGAAAAGGTTTTTATCGAATCGTTGTTTTAGGCAGTCTAAGTTAGTTCTAGTTTTTAATAGGGTATCTTTCACCTGAATTAAGTCATCTTTAGGTTCAAGATGTGACTCGAGAACATCTTCTGAAGGTAATATCTGAGACAATTTAACTATTTGCTTGCGGAGTTCTTGAACTGAATCACTAGTTCTGCCTCTTACAGCCACTTCGTATTCAAGTTCAGCTTTTTGTAGTGATAGAAATTTAATTTGGTAAGACATTATTTTCAAACACGAATGGATGTGTGTTGCAAATGTACAATAGGCAGAAAGATATATAATTTACATTTGCAAACTTTAAAATAATAAAATCCGTCAGCCAACTCAAGGTACAATTTTATTTATTTTATTTAGATTTAAAATTGTAAATAAAAATATAAATAATATTAATAATTAAAAAAATTTGATTGTAATTATAAAAAAATTGATAGTGTAAATAAAATTTTATTTCCGATTTTATAAATGTTCCGTAAGTTCGCTGAACAAGACAACTCAAAAGCTAAGCGAAAGCGAAGAGAAAGCCAACACCAGAGAAACTAAAAAATATCCAAAGCCATAAATAGTGCACACAGCTCACAAAATACCAGTATTGGGCGCCATTGTTACGTTTTGCTTAGTTTAGACTGGCAGAATAAAATAATAACAACTTTAAAATTATTAATTTATTACAATTATAAAAAAAAAATAAACACTAAACAGATACTGCAGTAGGCAGTTAAGTAAAAATCGCAGGGTCGTGAATTTATTTTGGGCTGTGCACACTATGAACCGCCTATGGGGTACCACTTAACTGGCTGCACCCGAACTTGGCGTCACTCCAGAGTAGCGTAGACTAGTGCTGATAGAAGCGAAGCCAGTACTTGATCCCTGGAATTCATCAGTGATTGGACGTTTTAGAAATTGTCCGATTTTCCTATAGTGACTGCAACATCATTGACGCGAAGTAGTGCAAAGCCGATAAGCAGTATAAGATGGTACATTATTATTTAGCAATCAATGATGTGGCAATCTCATTAAAATGAATGGTAACAATTAAAATGATTAAGCTTTTACATAAATGAATTTTTGCGATGCTTAAAATGTTTAAGATGATGAATAAATATTAGTATCGCACATTAAATATTTACTATTAAACTAATTTCTATGATTAAAAGATATAATAGGAGGGAAGGCTTGATTTAGTGCATTATTTAAAATAACTTAATATTTATTATTATAATGGAGGTAGAATTGAACAGATCCGCCAACATTATTAACAGTGGAGAATTTCAACGACAAAAGCAGTTACTACGGTGAATATGGTTTAGAATTAATTACATACATTAACCACAATACTATACTGTATTAATATAAAATGATTTACAACTAACTACAGCTAAGC
The DNA here is from genome assembly GCA_963931975.1 of Cataclysta lemnata. NCBI lineage: Eukaryota > Metazoa > Arthropoda > Insecta > Lepidoptera > Crambidae > Cataclysta > Cataclysta lemnata. The sequence continues at coordinate 13,548,215 of OZ008355.1, forward strand.
AGTAAATAAAATAATTTGCAACACTCACCCGATCGGGGATTTCACGCACTAATAATTATTTAATTAACTTTTGTTTTAAAAGTTCTCAATGTAAAAATAACATTAATGTGATAATTATATAAAATATCGATAGCAATAATTTTGTAACTCCAGCAAGTAAGTAGCAAACGTCTTGACGTATGGCCGGTGAATGTTAGCAAATTCCCTCATTCGATTTCAGGTACATCATCGTTCGGTCGGCCCGTAATGAGTCATGTATCGATGTATAACAATTCTAGCTATACTCGTATGAATAACATCGCTCGCGCGCATGATATTTCTAACGATTTTGACTTTTGTAAATAGTAGGTTTAGTTTATGATATTTTTTTTTAATATATTAGTTTAAGACAATTAAAGGTGTAAATAGATATTGTATTTATAATTTTAATTTAAAATTTATTTTACTCAAATCTAAGTATTCAAATTAAGCACCGTTACACTCCTTAAAAAAAATATTTTTAAAAACTTTATTCATATAATTATACTTACAGATACAATACCATACACTTTGATATTACAAAATTCTTACTTAAATGCACGGAATTGCAGATTTTGTTATAGATGTGATAATTAAAAGGATTGTTAAAGTATCACGGAATCAACTTGGAAAACCTCTAGTAAAAATTAGCTGTAACGCAGAGCTTGGCTACTTTCTTGAACTTTCAGTGGTCAAGATCTCTCCAAAGTGAGACTTAAAATCTTTCGAGAGAGTAATACCAGTATATTTTAAAACAAAAGCTCCGGTGAACAATTCCTGAACTCATCGACTTAATGGACAAAATGCTTTACACTGAAGTAGTGAAAAGGGCAATAGAAATGGAAGATATATAAGTATTGAACCCATTGAGTCTGAAGTAGCAAAAAGAAAATTTATAGAAAAATATAAATGTGAGGTAGTTTTAGTGGGTGCCAGAAATTTTTATTAGCAGTCACCAGACAGACTGTGATTGTATTTAAAAAGGTTAGGATTATATTAATTTAATAATTACTATAAAGTTATAAAGTGAAAATACTTTAATGCCTATCGTCAAAAACGACTCTAAACTTTACGGGTCTCTTAATTAAAATAATATCCTTATATTTTTTTACTAAATATAAATAATTCACCATCATCATCCTCTTACCCTTGTGCCATTTCTTTTGGGGTTTGTTGTCTCCCATTTACTCTTTTTAGTTGTCATCTCCTCATTCACTCCATTCATAATGATGCCATTTCTCACGCAATCCATCCATAAAGTTTGTCGTTTGGGTTTGTCGCTACTCCTATTCGCCATCCTACTATGCTTACTCCTTCGGGGATAAAAAGACTTGATTTATATATGTGGGTTTGACTAGTATATTTTTCTAAACAGAAACTATCACAAACTTATTTACGGAACTAAAAAACCTGATTTAAGATTTGCATTCAAAGGTATTTCTTTGCAAGAACAAAAACAGTCATGTCCGATACTACACTCGGAACCACTTTAAAAAGAAGCGAAGACGTAAATAAAGTGCAATCCTTCAGTTACAAAACTGTTACCGCTGCGAAGTTTCCATAAGAGAGCTCGACAGAATCCTTTTAACGAATTCCGTTGCTGACTGTATCTTTGAGTTGTACACTTTGCTTGTCTCCGTTATGATCGTTAAGCTTTCGATTTTGCTGTTTTTTTTTTACCTTCTTAATGTTCCTTTGTCTCTTTCTAGTAGTCTTGCGACTCTCTTGAATTTCAATCGGAAAGTGTGATACAAATAGCGTTCGCATTTTGCAGTGTAATTCGGAGGTCTCGTAATTGTTTTGTATAAAATGCTAAGCTCGATATTTTGTAAAACTGGCTATTGCAAAATACAAAATATTTAATCTTTTATATCATTCGGAAACACAAACAGTTATACAATGTCAGGACAGAATAATGTACAAAAGGCCGGGTTATCCACAATTTTATAGTGATGTTGTGACGTTTCTTTCAAGACGTGTATCGTAAAAGTCGACTAAGGGAGATTGCCCGACATACATAATACCAATGAGTACTGGGGGCACCTGAATGGTGGAGGGAAAACCACCAACAACAGAATATCCAAAGAAGGTTGGTGTCAGGTAGGAGGTCGGCTGAAAAACCTAAACCAAAACCTTGAGCAGTGTGGATTGGAATATAGTCACATCAATCTGTCAGATCATGGGTCTCACAACATGGTCCTTTCTACTATATTCATGAACTTTTCTACAGTGAGATAGATGCCTGGCTTCTTCTTCCATTCAAGAGGAAACATACTTTGTAGTGTCGACACAGATAAATTAGAAACCGGGCACATGATGATGAATCAATTTTTCATTTATTTTATTTTATGGTATAGTTTTAAAGGCAAAAAATTTATAGCAATTATATATACAAGAGAGAAAGAGGTAAGTACGTTGTTTAAAATAATAAGTGTGCTGCTCTGTTTAGCAGTAACGGAAAGCATTACACATACTTGCCTGAAACTGTGGTCTGAATAAAAAACTCGTTAGTTATTATGATAATAGTAATGTCGACTTTTATGCAAATTATGCTAAAACCTATTAAATTAAACATTACAAAAGAACATTTTAAATCTGAAATTTAATACATACTCTTTGTTGACAAGGAAGTCGACGTATCAGTGTTTAATTTTAAATGCAAAATAGCTTCAAGCTTACACGGCGTTACAATAGCCCCGGCAAACACAATCTATCATGGTCCGCGGTAAAATTATCATTTTTATCCCTCCATGTTAAACATAAATCCAGTTCTCTTATAACGAACTCGAGGAAGTCCAAGCGTACAGAGGAGAGCACATCAAACTGCGCCTTCGGATGCTGTGTTTGCACCTTAATCCAACGTAATAAGGCTAATTTTTGAAGGCACATCGCTTGACCGACTTGTATAAATTACAATTTCGTAAATTCCGACCGTTGTTTAAATAGGTTTCATACATTTTAATCAATGCAAAACGCTGTTCGACCGTGAAAGAAAAGATTTAAAGCAGTAGAAGGGAATGAGACGGGTTGTTTTTTGAGGTCTGTGTTTTTAGTAAACGGTTTTATCTCGCTGTGCAAAGGGTTCTTCTTTCTGCATGGGATTTAATTGTATTTAAATGTTGCGCATTAACTTACGTCGCGTCTTGGGGATTATTTCTATTGCATAGTCACAAACACAGAAGTGTTTTCTTTGAATTTCTGAAACATTAGAATAATATTATTCTAAGTATAAGGTCAGCATCGGTCTTAAATACAAAATAATAATATGTCTAACAATGTATATTTTCGAAGTCAATGCACATTATTTTAAAAAGATTACAATTGCCGTTAGCAAATTTTACTGAAATATGGATGTTTCATGTGTCAGTTTCACTTAAAAAATATTTCACAAGTAAATGCTGTAAGTGATATGGAAATAATTAAAACAATAGTAGCTCTCAAACTGCTCAACCACGACCCGAACTGTTGATGCTGTTCTAAAAATTAAATAAAGGTGATTCGTCTGAACTATAATTACATATTAATTAGCCTTAATAGTTCTTTCTATAGATAATGACGATCACAATAATCATAAAAAAATGTTTTAGAACCTTGTGTTAAAAATACAGTTACAATCTACATTATTCTACATCATTGACAAAACAGTACATAATTGACAGTGACTCCGCGTTCCTCACACTCTTATTTATCTGTACGACGATTCGAGCTCGGGATCTCTCAGTCAATAGCCAGTGTGACCAAACATTCAACTAAAAATTCCGGATCGACGATTCATATTCATCAATACGAAGCTGTAATCCTTAATATTTTTTTAAATAAAAAAATATTAAGTAAAAAATACCTATTACAAAAACTAAAACTAATAAAACCAATTATCGTAGGTATGCGATAGATTTCGAATGCATCTGTATCGTCTACTAACTTTCCTTTAACAACCTGACTTAGATAAACAAATACTGAAGTGAGTCAGTGACTTCGGAACGGATTCTAAAATAAATTTATTCCCAAACCCATGTTTTTAATTTCAAATTAAGATGCCCGGAGTCATAAAAAAACTGTTATCCTACCTTTTCTCACTTCAAACGGCAAAAAAGCCGTAAAACAATCTTAAACAAGGGTTCCTTGGAAGTAAGGGTGCGACGAGATCTGTGCATAAGCCACGAGCATCCGATTTTAATTCTTTCGGATTTGGTACAAAGTTTATGCTTCAATATCTGGGCTTATATTATTATAATTGAATTCCCACAGTGATTTTAAACATAAATGTCTCTGTAAATGAAGCATTTACACTAGTCTATGGTATATTAAATTTTTTTCTAAGTTTAATACTAATTACTTATTGATAAAAAATTAAGTAATAAGGATTAGAAACTACTTTATTTTATAGATATTTTTATTAGTAGTAATTTCGAGCCTAGGATTGATTAACATGCCGTACGTTTCGTTAACCATTATTATTCGATTTTAATTTTAACATTATATAAATGTTACAAAAATACAAAGATTTTGGCGGTTAGAAAAAGAATATTGAAAAATTATGGTCTTGATGCGGGAATTGAACCCGCGTCCACTGGTATCCGGACAGGTACCTGACCGCTCGGCCAACTAAGACACAGAGTCTTAATTGAGTGTCAAGACCATAATTTTTCGAAATTCTTTTTGTAACCACCAAAATCTTTGAACCATTAGTATATTTTGATTATAACTACAATTCCACTAACTAACACAAGAATTAAACCACTGTAAAATATTTTCGAATTTCTACCACAGAAATTAAATTGATAAAAATCATGGAAATCTAATATATGATATGTAATCTATGAAATATAATCTAATTTATGAAATATAATAGATGTTTTGACTAATTGCACAGATATGTACGCACCTTAATTTGTCGGAATTAGTTAAAAAGGACCATTTTTGTTGAGGCTAAGCAGCTGCGATGACGTTTCGTTAAGATAGCTGTATTTTAGGAAAGGTGCCATATGGACTGAAATAACTTGATAGTTGCTCGTAAAACGGAAGTTCGTGGGATGTAAATAAATCTACAAGGATGTGTTTGCCGTTCTTCTTATTGAAAGCTGGCTGAAGAAAGAAAATAACCAAAAGAATAGTCTCCATCGGTGTTCCTTGACAGATTTACAAAAATTATACTCGTAATAATCTTATTTTTCCTGCCTTGGTGCCAGTATATCTGGGGACGGCGCAGTATGTTTCCAACAAAAACTGTACTTGTAATTGCTGGAAAAAATACATACATATAATCATGCCTATTTTGTACAAAGATTTTGGTGGTTAGAAAAAGAATTTCAAAAAATTATGATCTTGAGGCGGGAATCGAACCCGCGTCCGCTGCGGGAATTTTTCGAAATTCTTTTTCTAACCACCAAAATCTTTCTACTAATTTTTCTAACATTTATATAATGTTAAAATTAAAATCGAACATGCCTATTTAACCCTGAATAGGCAGGCAGAGGTCAAATCACATAACTTCGAGTATGTGCTTTCATGTTGTATTACTCCTCTGCTTACCCATTCGTACCACCCACGTTTTACCAACTACGCTAGGTCCTATGAAATAGGTGACGAGCCTTTTGCCATTTATCGGACACGTAAATCGCAGTACATTGCTGGGTATATAACCAAGAACTCTGCTGCTCATTGCTGCTCATTACAGTTTCAAGTTTAATCTTTAGCCGCCTTATGTGACACCCGCGGTATAGATTAAGGGTGGTGACTTAATTGTATTATGCTCTGCCATCACCATACGACGTCAAAAAAAAAGTATTCAATAATAACATGTCATGATTTGCTCCAAATCCTACTAGCACCCAAAAACACAAACAATAAATTTTATTTTACAAAGGTGTTTTAGTGTTGAAATACCGGAAAACCTGCACAAGCCGCGCAAACACCCCATTCGCAAACCCACAGATGTTCCACGTCTGTCCATCGTCGGGATGTGCAAAAACTTTCCACTCCACACAACTTTCAACTTTAACGCTAACGTAATAAGAGCACGCGTCTTAACACGCTCCTTCAGGAGCAGTTGCATAAATAATTCGTACCACACTCGGCACAACAGTCTTTCGGCTTTGTTCGGGATCCGCTACTTTGTTTATTGTTTGTTCGAGTCGTGTTTTGTTTTTGCCAATTGTTTGTTTAATGTTCATGGGGTCTTGTGAGATTGCGCCAGAGTTTTCAGGAGAAGCTTTTACGACTTCTGCGGATGTATTTATTATTGGGGCAGTTTAATTAAATCGCTTTCATCGGAACGGTAACGGTGACCTAATAATGTTCTTAAATTGGATAATTTCGAATTAATATTAACGTAGTGTTTTCTTATATTTGCACGAGCAATAAACATTTTAAATAAAACAACTTTTACGGATAAGACTCTCGTATAATTAGGTGTTTGGCATATTTATTATTTAACCGGACGTTTCAATCACTTCAATAATAGTTTTAGTTTTTACAGTCGGCCGCCTGCCTGACACCAACCCTCTTTGGGTATGCTGTTGTTGATGGTTTGTTGTCCACTATTCAGGTGCCCCAAGGTTTACACGGGGTAATATCCCTTCTACGACTTTTACGACACCCATGGGATGAGTCGGGGCTGGCACATTCTACGTTATTTTTTCGCTCCCAGGCCAGCATGGGAACCTCCTTACTGTCTATTCGAAATTCGAATAGTCAAATATTCTGACCTAACTAGTTTATCCAATCACCGACATCAACGGGGTGCATTCATCAAATCCGTTCTGAACTACACAGCGGGGCGTGGACCCCGGTTTTTGCGTTCTACCACAAACATCGTTTGAATTTCGAATGCATCTGTTCTTTTTTTCTGTTGTTTGTAAACGGCCTCCGTTAAATCCGGCCTATTTTTGTTAGTGGCCAGTGAACCGTGCTCTAACTGCGTCGCCTTTTTTGGTCCGAGATTCAATTTTCGGCAAAGGGATGCTGTTTTGCTTGCTGTCTCATTTGAATCTAAAAATTGTGCGTCGTCATCTATAATTTCTGTATTTAAAAAATTTTAATCCTGACCCACTAACTCATCGAAGACCTGGATAATCCACGAAAATAAAATTAAGCAGAAATTTTGTACAGATATATTATGGCGGGTCTACTTTCATTACTGGGTTGAAAATTATTGTATTATTAAATATTGCAAGAATAACACTTTATATTATTATTTTTTAAATAAACCTGAAAACGATAGCGCCAAAGTCATAAGAGAGAGAAAGAGAGGTGTTTCGACACTTCCGTAGCTATACGACTAATACTGAATAAATTATCCAGAGGCGATATTAAAAACGGCCGTGTGGTGACGGCAGAGTAGAATACAATTGTCACCACCCCAAATCTCTCCCGTGGGTGTCGTACAAGGCGACTAAGGATAAATCATTATGAGGAATGGGCAGCAGCGTTCCTCTTATACCACCTAACAATAGCAATGTACTGCGACTTCTGCCCCCGATAAATGGCAATAGGCTCGCCACCTATTACATGGGACCTAACATAATTGGCGAAACGTGGGTGCCAGTTCACCTCTGCCTACCCCTTCGGGGATATAGGTGTGATTTATGTATGTATGTATGTACGATATTAAAAAGAAACATTTTAATATTTATCCTCAAGGGAGTGTAAAATAACGGAAAGAATTAATTCTACAACGTAGTTTACACACGAATTGTGAGTATGTAATTAAAAAATAGCCATCGCCACTTTTCCCTTCCTTGCCGATGTGATAAACCAACAAGGAAGTAAGACTGTAAAAATTTTAACGAAAAGAGATAAAAGCGTAGCTTTTGTGTCTTTCTATTTAAACCTAACGCCAGCTATCGTTCATAAAATTGGTACTTTGCTTTCGGAATGGAATCTATATTAATATTATAAAGCTGAAGAGTTTGTTTGGTTGGTTAAACGCGCTAATCTCAGGTACTACTGGCTCAAATTGAAAAATAATTTTTGTGTTCGATAGTTAATTTATTGACGAAGCCTATAGGCTATATAACAAGCAAGATTAACGGGAGCGAAGCCGCAGGCGACCGCTAGTATTTTATAATACAAGTTATGTTAACTCTGAATCACAAATTTCAAAAATATATACCGTGTAATATTTAACATTGAGGCATAAACCTTCGTGCCTTTCCCCGCCACAATTCAACTCACCGAATCCGAACCTTAATCTGGGCGAACTAAAACTTTATCTGCGGACACCGGCCGCTCGTAAAGCGGTCTTCATGGTAAATTTGCTAATATCTGCCGCAGAGAAATTTGATGCCCCATTGGAAATGCCGCAAAATACATTACCGTCATAAAACCAACAAGATGGCTAATCTCGGGCAAACTCCTAGGAAGAATCAAGGACACCTGGTGGCCGCATCCCAAAGTTTTAACACAGTATACGCAGAACAGTAGGTTATCTGCGGCCTGTCGGCGAGCTATTATCCTGCTCTTGCGTTGATGCTAGGGTTGTAACTAAGGCGGCGGCTGCGGAAACGAACAGCGAGCGAAGGTGCAAATCGATCACACCGAACCCTTATGCCCCCGTATTTTATGTCAATGTGTACGTTACAGTGCGTACCTACACGGTGGCGCCGAGTACGAAAGCACATATTCTAATGGGCAGCGGCCAATTTGTATGAAGGTGTATTACTGTTCTGGGTATACTGTGGTTTTACCTCGCCAAGTTGAGTCCCCATTTTATAATGTTTCCAACGGTTTATCTTTTGGCTGCCACGTGACTGAAATTTGGAGCTTCTTGTCAGCTTATACAACAAGACATATTATTGTAACAGAAATAACGCACACCCTAAACATTACCCATGCTAACTTTTTGCCGCACTCAGAGACGACAATTAACGTTAAGGAGTACTTAATACAAAAAAAATAGTACAAGTAATTTTCGAATTCGACATACATTTTGTTTTACTTACTGAATTTTTTTTATGGGGGATAAAAAAATCAAATATTATGTAATATATTTTGATTTTTTGATAGCGCCATAGTATTTATATGACTACGTTATAGCATGGGTAGTATTCATGGTTTGCGTTATTTCTGTTACATGTTGTATTTTTTTTATTTAGGTTACAAGCTGACACTTTTAAAGAGACTTTCTTAGTCCAGTCATACGAAATAAAATTAATAGAACATGGATGGAAGAATATGTGGACAATTGGCCATAACTTATGGGACAGATTTAACGACTGCATACGCAGCTCCAGAACCAACGGTATTAAAACGTGTTCTGAAGTGCGAAGGAACTCAATATTATGCATATTTTAGATCATCCATTCAAGAACATTGCTTTATTTTTAGTACGTCACAGATGAAGTTTTATTGACAGAACACACACACACAAATAATTATGCACCTACCCTAAAGTAAAATATTTAATGAGCGGTGCCCCTGATACATACATTTTTTATGCTTTTAAAGCAAGATCAAATAATCAATCAAATCAAAAGTCTTTATTTCCATTTACAAAATAAAACTTGACAAATTAGTAACTGGAGTCCGCCCCAGTTTGAATTTGTAGGTCACCAACCTGCCATTCAAATCTCTCCCTCTCAGCGACGATAAAACAGGTAACCTTTATTCCAAACTAAACAACAATGAACAGAATGACCCCGTAAAGACTTGTTCATTCCGAAACAAATATAAAAGGGTCGATCGGAACAGTCATCCATTAATTTTTGCTAGACATGCATTTATCACTGACGCTCACGCCTTAGGAACTTGCGGGGAAGGTCAAATTGCGCGTTAAAGTTTTGGGCTTCGATAAATATTCGCCTTCGCAGTTCGCTTTTTCTTAGACACTGGGTGTGAGCTACGCACCGGAACTGATAAAGGTCACCTCAACTATAAATCGAAAACGATGCATTGTGGATTTAAACTGCTTTGGTATTAGGTCTACGGTCGCTTGTACCTACGCTGGAAATAGCGGCAATTAAATGATTTTATCTCCAAGATGGAGGAGCTCGGTGGCGTAGTGACGCGATAGTATAAACTAAGCAATGATTGAGCTAAGGCCGGTCATTGGATGGGTGACCTGAAATATATGATTTGAGTTCCTCCGTACTTCGGAAGGCACGTTAAGCTTGGCTGTTTCTGCAGTCCTAAAAATACTGAACGTATAATGTATAGTAATTTATTATGCTGTATTCAGACGACAACATCTTTGTAACGCCTATGTAAACTAAGAATGGAAGGGAGTATTATGAATCAATATTATTATTAAAAATATGAAGATATTCTTTCATTATGAAAGCAGGTTAATAATCTTCTTCGTTGATGACGATCGATAAACTTTTTTTTCATTTTGATTCCTCGTCTTCGCCTTTTAAATCACATCAATTTTCCACTCCAGTAAGGCGTCCCATTCTGCCACGGTCTCCCGTAAAATTACCAGTGAGCCTTTATTTTTACCGGTGACACAATTACCTTCCCCCCGAATTTGCTACACCAATAGAGGTTCCTAAATGTTGATAAATGACTTGACACCGTCGTATCGGGTCCTGGTATTAATGACTGGGTACGTATTGCTATTAATAACAATAAAGGAATGTGCCTCCCCGCTTCTGAGATAGAAAAATTGTAATGGTGGAAGATAGCTTGTTTTACAAGTTGAGAAAATAAAAGTGCATTATACGCTATGATCTCTTATGTGAACAGTGTAAAAGATGGATGAACGTAGAATGAGAGGAAGACCGAAGAGTTATTGCTGAGCTTATGAACATAGAATGGTATAAGTAATAAATAAAAATAAAAACAAAAAAATTAGTAAAACTCATCTTCACTTCACTATTGTCAGTAATAATTATTCAAGTATTATCTAGTCAGTAAAAAAAAGTATAGTTAGCAATAGTAATTTTCAATCGCGTTACACTTTAGTTCAATTTGAACGCGTGGTACCTATTAAAATTTGTATCTCGATTTCTCTGTAATTGCCTTGGGGATATTAAACTACTAAATACATACATAAATCACGCCTATGTAGGCAGAGGTGAACTAGCACCCACGTTTCGCCAATTATGTTAGGTCCCATGTAATAGGTGGCGAGCCTATTGCCAAATATCTGGCACAAAAGTGTCTCGCAGTACATTGCTAGGTGGTATACACTATATAAACTACTAAATACTCATTGATTTACTAATAAATAATTATTTAAAAGTATTAACATTCAAAATTGGAACCAAAACAGATTTACGTATCTACAATTTTATATTGTTCTTTAACTGCACCTATTCTACTTTAAAATTTGTCAAGCACTCATGCTACATACAAAACAGAAAGAAGAGATTTGTGATCATATTTTATATCCGTATTCATTAATGTCCACGTGTACTACCCACTTAGATATTTATCATCGAAATTGGTCATGAAAAATTATTTCAATTTTTCTGAGCGCCGCTCTTACAAAACACCGCCTACATGGATAGTTTTATCATAGCCAGTTGGGATTTGTATTTTGAACTCTATTGGTTCTAGCTAAACGCCAAAGTGTCACTTAATAGTGTTCTGTGCGGTAACAATGTCAGTTTTTGTTACCGAAATTCGTCTATTCACACATTCCGGGATTGGTCGGTCGATTGGCCCCTGGTGCTTTCTAATGACTCCCGTCCGATATTGTATTGACACAGTGTAGGCGTGTACAATCGCCGAAACATCTAGAACTCCCGTCACCTTGATATTGATTCTTGTTGCAAGGAGGCAAGTTCCGTTTTCGGGCGACGCTACATATTGCATGTCATTTTTAGGAAATCACAATAAAATTGTTACGGTATTGTTATCTGTTTGTACCAGAACATCGGTTGCTTGCGTTTTACACAAAAGGGAACGGTTCGGTATATTTTATATTCAAGCTGTTGATGTTAATCTTTTCGGTAAACACTGATATCTTTCCACCAGCAAATAAAGGCCATTAGTATTATATAACATTTCGTGTTCTAAATCACTTATGTATGATTGTCTATATTGTTATTAGTATCTTTCTTAGAAATATGTTTGACTTTAGTAAATCCTTGTAACTAATCTTCATCATCATCCCCTTTAGGCCTATTGACTCTTCCAATTATATCAGTCAGACGTCATCAAGTGATGGAAACGACTATGGTAGCGAGGCCGATGAACGATGAGACACGTTCAAACAGATACTGCTGAAGCTGCTTAAAAACCCACTGGGGCCCACGGTTGGAAGAATATATGGAGAATGGGCCGTAACCCACCACTCTGGCCCAGAGCAAGTTGGTGGATATTTTGTGAATAATGTTTAATTTACGTAATCGCATTAGTAGAATCTTTAATTACAAATGCACAAAGCGTCTCAACAACAATAACAAAACACACTACTTTATTAATAAAGTCCAAAGTGGTTTTTATTGGAAAATTAAACTTAACCAGAAATCCTTAAGATTCATTTTCCAATAAGAGTCGTAATTAACCCGAAGCATCACTATCGGGAGCGTTGCACATTTCTCAGTGGAATTCTCGAGATGCGGTTTCTATTGTGTCGTCTACTTCTATTTAGTGCTGTGCTCCTAATTCCAATCGGCTTAACAATTTAATACCGTAAAGTGTTCTTTGATGACTTAGTTGAATTATTAACAGGGTTTCATATGATCGATTGAGCTACAGGTCTTAGCCGTGATTGGCATGTGGGCTTATCTGCGTTAATCTCGCGACGTATAATCACATTTGGAGATTGTTTATTTCCGGTGTTTGATTAGAATAACCCGAAATAAGAAATGGCTTGAAAATTAGGAATTTAATAAGAAAGGAGAGGCGTTGTGTCGTGGATTCATTTAGTTCAAATGTTTTCAGAAATAAAGCAATTTACTAATACGCAATGCGATGGTAGCGGGAATGGTTCCATTTTCAAAGTGATTTAATGATTTTTCTGGTCCACCTATCCCTATAGTAGAATATGGTGATCCAACGACGTCTGAGCGACATGACGGCAAGGCAGGAAGATGCAGTTCCATCATAAATACTAAACTGACAGGATATTCCTGAAAATGGCGGTCGCATTATGAATTCAGATTACAAAACCTCCGGCGTACAACCGTGGCCCCTTTCGTGTCACGTTCGGAAATATACTTAATTATCATCAATCAACGTTGGCTCTGTTTTAAAAGGGCTTGTTGTAAATACAATTAACACACTTAGCGTGCCCATTACGGGCATGCCTGTAAGTGTTAATTGGCTCGTCGGAAAAAATAATTATAAACAAATCTCACAAGTTATCGCTGTTATTTGCAACATCTGCGTGACGTCCATCGGAGTCAGGGATGTGTTTATTTGGTTGAACAATGAACTCTAACAGGTCTCAATAAGCACACGCTTTGAACGTATTGATAAGATTTAAACGTCCGATGCTATCATACAGGCGTCCCTCCATCAGCCGTCATCAAAGCATCTACTATCATCTCAATAGTATATTAATATATCATAAAATTTGAATAAATTTTAATAATGAATTTTGTTCTTTTCAGGTATTTAACGCACTCTTAAGTACCTAAGTCTTAGCTGTTGATCCAGTTTATTGAATCTGGAAAGATGTAAGTATTTAGACCTTAAATGTAATATTTTATTTTTACGGTTCTTAATTAACTTAGAACGACATGCCCTAAATGAAGACAGTAAATCGTACCTATATTGTTCCGAATTTATTCAAAATAAAATGCTTTATTATGATCTAAATTTAATGCTAAGGATAGGGTGGACTATAAACAGAGGTATATTAACACCATTCAGGGGTGGTGAAATGAAAAAGTGGGTCTCTGATCATCTATCTGGCTTCGATAATCAAACGTGATTTAAGTATGAATGTGTGTATGTATAATGACAATTTTACTGTCGATAACAAGACAATAATACGCTTCCTTCGGTCCAATTCCTTGTTCACTGTTATTAAGTTAATAAGCCATTCGCCGCAACATTGATCCCATTTGCATATAGTATAGCAAGATATACTATATGATAAGCAGATAGAGGTTACTAGCTATAATACCTCTTGGCGTTAATAACGGCGGGATTGAAGTCGCATTGTAATTTGTTGATACATACGTACATACATAAATCACGCCTATATCCCCCAAGGGGATAGATGAAATGATGAAAGGGATGAACAAATGACGAAGTGTGAAATTAAGATTGCGGGTGAGAATGTTGAACAAGTGAAAGAGAGTGTGTATTTGGGATCTGTATTTACGAGAGATGGAAAATGTGATAGTGATATTGAAAAGAGGGTGAAGGCTGGGAATATGATAAGCGGGGCTTTGCACACTTTTATAAACAGCCAAAGCGTGTCCAGAAAGGCTCGCATGACTGTTTATAATGGAGTGCTGGTCTCGACATTAATGTATGGAAGTGAAAGTTGGGTGTGGGAGAAGAAGCATGAAAGTAGAATAAATGCAGTAGAAATGAGAGCGTTGAGGAGCATGGCTGGGGTAAGGCTGAGCGATCGATTGTATAACAGTGTGATAAGAGAAATGTGGGGTTTGAAAGAAGATGTAATGACAAGGATTGAGAAAGGGATGCTTGCATGGTTTGGTCACGTAGAAAGAATGGATGAAAGGAAAAACAAAAAGGATATACATGGCGAAAGTGAATGGAGAAATGGGAAGGGGAAGGCCTAGGCGGATCTTTCATAATCAAATTGAAAGTCTATTAAATAAGGGTCAGGTCAAGAGTACCCGAAACCGACGGACATGCATGAAGAGATTAATGAGATTGGATGAAGCGAAAGAAGTATGTAAGGATCGTAGCAAGTGGAAAGAAGTGATCTCTGCCTACCCCTGTGGGAGAATGGCGTGACATATGTATGTATGTATGTATCCCCCAAGCGGTAGGCAGAGGTGAACTAGCACCCACGTTTCGCCAATTATGTTAGGTCCCATGTAATAGGTGGCGAGCCTATTGCCATTTATCGGGCACAAAAGTCGCAGTACTATTGCTAGGTGATATAAGAGGAACGCTGCTGCCCATTCCTCATCACTGATTATCCTTAGTCGCCTTGTACGACACCCATGGGAGAGATATGGAGTGATGACAATTGTATTCTACTCTGCCGTCACCCCACGGCTGGTAATTTGTTGATAATGAACACAATTGGAAATTGGATTTCTTGGGCCGCCGATTACGGCGGCTGTCTGCTGTAGATAATTATTAAATTTGCTCTTGAAGAGCTCGAAGTTGAGGCAGTCTCTTAATGAATCTTCTACCTATCCTGTTCCCAGTTTATCTGGGGTCGGCGCGGCGTCATCAAGCTGTCCACTCCCTTTGAATTCATATCATCCATCACACCGCAAAGGTGCTAGTGATCAATGAATGTATCGAAAAAAGACGGAAAATACCATGTCAAAAGGCAGATGAATTAAGAGTGTTTGGGATGACAATATTGCAATCCATACTGCTCTCGGTATAGTCTTAGGTTTTACTGCCTGACAACAACCCTCTTTTTGTATTACAGCAGTATACAGCGAGCACATCGATCTCTCGACATGGTCCGTTCTGTCTCTTTTCTATACATTCATTCATCACTAGCACCTATACGGTGTGATGGATGATATGAATCAAAAGGAAGTGGATGGTTTGATGACGTCTGACCGATATGAATGGGAGAGAAAACATACTGCGCCGACCCCAGATAGACTGGGAACAGGGCACGGAGAAGAAGTATACAGCGAGTAGGTACAGACTAGGCACCCAGTATTCATTTTTGTACAATAATTACCCCTAAGCTGGTGCACAAGATTCTTGTCTGTTATTGGCTGAATACAGCTAGTCGTATTTGAGCGCAGTTCTAAATCTAATACCAAACACTTATTGTGCGAGTGGCCCGATTCAAAACACTCATTAGGTCAACTGATCCCACGGGATGAGCTCGAGCTGGATCAGTTGAATAAAGAACCCCACAGAGCAGCAAACGAAAGGCGTACCGTATCAAATATTTCGTGAGTACTAAGTTTGAGCGACAAATTTAAATTCACACCTACTCTTTGTGCTTAGACAAATTGTGTTCTCGCTCTTATCTAAAGCGTCAGGCTTGAACCGAGCCCCAACTAAATTGTGCCGGGTAAATTTCAAGATAAAACTAAGTAGAGTGCTCGAAATTTATACTCTTGAGTTGGGAAATGTTGATTTGGGGCATAATTATTGTGATAACCGCCACTTTTGTGTGGGTGGATTTCGTTTATTTTCGTGATGCAATACTTTATAGTATTTATGATCAAAAAACAATTGAAGTTTGTTTGTTAAAGCAGAAAAACTTCCATTGTTTCTTACAAAAATGGAAGTTTTTCCGTTCTGCCATTGTCAATGTCTCAGTTACTGTAGTCATTCCAATTAATCTCAGTTTATGAATATCTCAGACTAGAACTTCTTCCCACCACTTTTCTTTGCGTTCATTTATCACTAGCACCTTTTCGGTGTGATGGATGATATGCTTATTTCAATGGAAGAGCAAATACTGCGCTAGCCCGATAATATTGGAACAAGTGTTAGTGTGGTATTGCGCGAGTCCTTAGTGTTATTTGCCTGAAAGCGCATCTCTATCTGTAGTTTATTGAATTATTTTTTTATTTATTTATATTTTAACATTATCTTCTTCTTCCTGCCCTGTTCCCAGTCTATCTGGGGTCGGCGCAGTATGTTTCCTCTTCCATTCATATGACAGACGTCATCAAGCCATCCACTCCCTTTTGATTTATATCATCCATCACACCGTAAAGGTGCTAGTGATGAATGAATGTATAGAAAAGAGACGGAACGGACCATGTCGAGAGACCTATGAACGGAGAGAGTGATTAGAATGACAACATTCCAATCCATACTGCTCAATGTTATGGCTAAGGTTTTACAGCCGGCCGCCTGCCTGACACCAACCCTCTTTGGGTAATATTTATATTTTAACATTAAAATTGTGGGTAGAAAAATTCCGTACCAAGACTAGACTGCTTCGAACTTTTTCTAACTAAAATATTCTTTACAGCTTTTTTAAATATTTTTGCATCGATTATTGATCTGAGGATAAATAATTTCCGTTTTTTTATCGTGGTAACGAATTATTTTCAGATTTCGCCGGGCTCTTTCTTTGTATCATTAGGTGGTCGCTGGGGATTCTTAGAATATTCAAGGTTCCACCGACTGTCGTCCAAAGATATTGAAGAATTTTAAATGAATCCCTAATACTTGAGTCCACCATTTTGAATATTACAGCGAAAAGTTCTACTAAAGTCGGCTTTTGGGTCTCAGATTAAACAAAAGCAAAATTATTTTCGTGTGTCTTACATTTAGAATTGAGCAGAATAGGAAATTGTTTATTCAGTATCATTAAATTGATTCACTTTATTTAGAAGTCAGTACTAGTCTTACCCAAGAATTTATAAATATTATAATAGAATATTTCTATTTGATAGATGTTAATCATCAAATAGAAATATTCATCATAAAGCTGTTTAAATTTTCCACATGATAGGGTACAATCATTTTAAAAGAATGTTAGAATATGGGGGAGAAAAGGTCATAAACCACCACGGTAACACACTGATGCAACAACCCACAGAGCACAGAGGAGCTCAAACTAAACTTAGGAGAACTAAACAAGGATTATTTGAGGAATATTAATTGTTTAGCACCTATCAGCTTATCACTTTGATTTGGAATGGTGAGTTTGCATTACACAGCACACAGCGAGAACGCTGTTAATTGAGGGCATAACACTTAAATATTGATTTATCAATTAAACCCTTTACCGTGCATTTCCCAAGCGACCGACGAGCCAAATATAAAAGCTACAATATTTGAAAGCCAGGGCGCACCGTTAAAATTCAAAATTACATCCAGCGTATAATGGTCGGAGATTCTTATCTAGTCATGAAATTTTTATGCGACCAGTAAGAGCTTTGGGAATTACCAAATCCCTTACAGAAGTAAATTTCTGGGATCGCCTCCGTACTACAAGTTTTACAGGAGAATCAGCTGGGAGCTGGTTCATCTTGGAGACACATTGGCTGTTAGGTATTAATTTAAAAGAAGTAGAATGATGGTTATCTTCATCACACCTATTAATGTTTCCACCGCTGGGGCACAGTCCTTTCCTAATGATGGAAGATAAAACGGAGAATGGGTGAACGTGTGCTGAGGTCAAATTCTCCCTATGTTCGTCCATCCATAGAGAAGCCATCCGAACCAGCAGTGATGACATTAAAAGGGCTGATGATGATAATAAATTGAATCTCATCAACATCTCTCCATACAATGCAAAAGTAATTAATTTGCTAACATCTATAACACTAACCCCCAAATACATAAACGCTCGCTACTCAAATCTTGAGCACTGCTCCTAAAGTTATGTGGACATACCTGTCAGGATTAGTATGGAAAAAAGTGAAATTTGACAATATTTAAATGTTAAGCAGGACTCAAACGTTAAGTAGCGCTTCTGTATTCTTACAGTATTTCATTGAAACTTACAGTGTTAACATAAATGGTAAAATCAGTAGATACAATTTGGTAGTTGGAGGTAGTCTGGCTGTCAGTGCTTTTTCATTTGTTTTTGGTATACATAATTTCAGAACCTAGGCATCATATTATTAAGTTCAAGTTTGCGTGATAGACGATAAATTAGAGCAATATGTGTGACCGAAAAAGTGGTCTAGCCCACTAAGTCTAGACTTCAGAAAAATATTATTAAATATTTCCCGAGCAAGTTAATATCCTCTTTGAGGAAAAGGTGACCTAAAAGGGTAATAGATAGATAGGTATATAGACTTTCAATTCTCCCTCTCCCTATAAAAAGCAAACATGACAGACATGACATAATGACAATAATTTTATTAATCATCATCTTCCTGGAATGTATCATCTTCCTAGCATGTATTTGTATCTAAACCTTCTTAATTCATTTCATCTATTACATCAGAAAGGTGCTAGTGATGGATGGATGTATTGAAAAGTGAAGGAAAGGACCATATCGAGAGACCGACTAACGGTAAGAGTGGTTTGGATAACAACATTCTAATTAGGTTTCATAGACGTCCTGGTGTCACCAACCCTCAGCGAGTATGCTGTTGGTGGTGTGCCCTCGACCGTCCGGGTAACTCAAGGCGATTATATTGGTATACACCGAGCGATTTCTCTTGGTCTACTTTACGATACTCTTTAAAGTTCTGCAAAACCAGACCAGGTTGGCGCATTCTACGGTATAGTTGTTTCGCTTCTAGGTTTCTTCTGGTTTTTACTAGCCCTGAATGATCCTACTGCTGGGTAAAGGCCTCCTTTGCATCCCTCGTCTTTATCTTGACGGAATAAAAACTATTAGTGCCCTACACTGGTAGACAGTGAGTCTCTTCCTTGCCTAAGAGCATAATCTTACAGAACAGTCTTCGTGACGCAGCCTCTAATCAGGGGCGCAGCAGAGGTGCAATCTGTAGAACTCGTTATGACGCATAAGCGAGCATACCCCGGAGGCATGTCTAACGCGATTTGTACGCTACTTTGCGTCGGAGCGGTGCGCAGTGCAATTCTGAATCGATTCACTTGCGCTATTCGCGGCGGCATTGAGGGAAATGACTGCGAGCGGGTAATTGGAAATTTGCCTGATTTTCTGGTCACTTTGTTACCGCTGCCACATCTGATTGCTGGGCTTGGTGTTTTGTTAAAAGGGTATGTTTTGCTTGTCAATCCTTTCAAATAACATTGGAAATATTGCGGAGGACGTGGGTTTCATTCTCGTATCAAGACATCATCACCAGCCCTTTAATGAAGAAGAGGAACGGATGGAAGAATATGGGAAGAATGGGCCATAGCCCCCACGCTGGCCCAGAACGGATTGGTGGGAATAAACGTCGATAATAACGACAACAGATGCAGATGCAAATGGGTGATCAGTGATAAGTGCGACGGAATTAAAAATGGTACGATATGATATGATTGGGAAGACTGAATCATGATTACGATGAAGCTTCCGCATATAAACAGGCCTATAAAGGGCAGCCTTAAAGGCAGAAGCCTTCCATACGGATGGAAGAGCTATTAGGTTCTAAATAATCGAATAGACAATTACAGGAGGACGACGGTTGGCTACAATACAATTGCATACAATCACTGGGACACAATCAGTAATAGACTTACCCCTTGAGCGACATGATTATCGTTTCACATTACAGCCAATTGCCAGTTGTCATGAGGCGTAATCGGCAGGTACCTAATAAGCATTGGGACGTAAACTCCTGCTGGTACTAATCTATTAAATCGGACACGCCTTTTAAACTACGGATATAACTAGAAAACTGTTAACCCTCAATTTGATAATTTTATGATACATTTTAAATCAGTTTGTGTATATTTCTATCTAAGAAGCATTCCTCTGTCACTGATAGTTTCAGAGTTATCAGGACGCGATCGAAAGATGAATGCTCGATCATTGAACTACTATTACCAGTGCTCGATATATAATTTATTCTCATCGATCGGAACTGAATTAACCAATTATTGTTTTGTTAAATTGTCAACACAGGTGTCTTTTTTCACACAAATCGGACAGGGCTGTCAATTACCAAAATAATGAAATTAATTTTTGTAATAAATTAATTGTAATAAATTAATAGGTAATTATTTGGCATAAGACTCGCCACCCATGCGACCTAACATAATTGGCGAACCGTAGGAGTTAATTTATCTCTGCTTCAGAGATTTATGAATGTAATAATTATTTGTTATTAAGAATATTCAGCCGTGTGGTGACGGCAGAGTAGAATACAATTGCCACCACCCCAAATCTTTCCCGTGGGTGTCGTACAAGGCGACTAAGGATAAATCCGAATATGATTATGAATGGGCAGCAGCGTTCCTCTTATGCCACCTAGGCTAGCAATGTACTGCGACTTTTGTGCCCGATAAATGACAATAGGCTCGCCACCTATTTACATGGGACTTGACATATTTGGCGAAACGTGGGTGCTAGTTCACCTCTGCCTACCCCTTCGGGGATATAAGCGTGATTTATGTATGTATGTATTAAGAATATTACACTTAGGGCCTGTTTCACAATCGACAAGTAAGTTCGAAGTAGCTTACTTTGCAGTTCACATATATTTCCTATTACAACTGTCAAATGATCTGCAAAGTAAGCTACTTAGAACTTACTTGTCGATTATGAAACATGCCCTTAATATTGCGTACTTACACGACAAAACAAAAACCCCTTTTTACATAATGAAGAATATTTACATATAAATAAAATGATAAAAACATATTGTATTACTTCGGCAATTCCGCACCTCATCACGTTTTTGGTTTACAATTAATTATTTATACATTCAATAGTGCTGAGCGCGACAGCCCTACGCACATCTCGCAGACAAATAGTAATTGACAGGTATTATGCGGAGCCGCATTGGTTCTGACAGGCGATTTATTTGAACTAAAAGGTTTATTAACGAGTTTATCTGGTCTGATTATTTTAAGTCCAAGTAGTATGATTAAGTGCGCGAAACAACATTGGCGATTGCGGATTTTGGTATTGCCAAAACAAAATTAAATTAAGGCGGACGTGGATGATTGCCACTCATAATTTATTGACTGACTTTGTGACGGCAGAGCAAAATACAATTGTCACCACCCCCATCTCTCCCGTGGGTGTCGTACAAGGCGATTAAGGGTAATGGGCCTCGGTGACGGTCCATTACCCTTGAACTAAATGGTAGGTAAAACAAATATTTTTTATGTCAAACAAATCAAACAGACATAAAAAAGATCTGTTTGACCTAGCAACAGAATGAAACCCACAGAAAATGAACGAGCTTGATTGGCGAAGCTGATTGGTCGTCTCTGAGGCCCATAAAGACAGCGAGTCGGAAATGCGGCAGAATATCTCTTATAGCACCTAGCAATGCACTGCGAGTTTCGTGCCCGATAAATGGCAATAAGATCGCCACCTATTACATGGGACCTAACTTAATTGCCGAAACATGGGTGCTAATTCACCTAATTCTTCGAGGATATAGACGTGATTTAATGTAACGAACGATTGTCTCCGACGATGCCTTTACAATAGAATAGAATACAATATTTTCACTATAAGACGTTTTCCGTCTGCGCCGGTGGCTCACAATACGGGTCCTAACATGTCCCAGACACATGTTTGCCGAGCTGAAGCACATCTGGCCTTTAGGGAAATTGTGTGCTTCCAGGAATTACTACGGACCTAAGAACGAATTACACTAGTAACTCGAATATCTTACTACTTTATCGTCACAGTCCTTCCCTTGTTCCTTTTTAGGGTTCCATACCATTAAAAAAAATGGTTTATTAATTTACGGTATCATTACATACACTCATGAATCGTCAAAGAAATAACATTAAACATTGGAAACGTGTGTCTAAAAGAAAAACGGTTTCCAATATTTAATGTTATAAGCTACACTATCCGTTCGTAAACTACCAGGAGGCTTTGTTCATAGAAGAACGGGCAAGAAACCATACCCAAAGGGTAAAACGGGACCCAATTATTCCGCTGGCCGTCCGTCCGTCTGTCACCAGGCTTTATCTCATGAACCTGAGTTGGACAGTTGAAAATTTCACAAATGATGTAAATTTTTTGTTTTTACCGTATTTTTATAGATAATGGGATGGAACCCTTCGTCTTTCATGCTGGCCTGGGAGCGAAAATATACCTATCTGCAGTTTTTTTTAAATAAATTTGTAACATGGGTTATTGATCTGAGAAAATTATTATTTCGATTTTAATTTTATTTAAAAAAAATATAGTCTTGGTGCTGGAATTGGACCAGAATTTTCTTTGATCTGAGAATACATTGTTTCTGTTCTCTAACGTAATAAGGAATTACTTTCCGAATTTTATATACCGTTACAAATATCCTGCAATGTTGCCGAGCTCTTTTTTTATATCATTAGTTGGTCTCTAGGAATTCCTAGAATATTAAGCAACCGATATTAATGGAAAGAAGAGATGTATTGCACCGACCCCAGACAAACTGGCAACTAGGCAGGAAGAAGAAGAATGATCTCGAACTGATTCCACATTCGAGTTGCATCGGTAGGGGATTATTTGAGCTTGCGTTTTTGAATGCTACAGGACTAGACGTCTAGTCGGCTGCTTTTTGATTCCCAAACAAGATACGGTTTCAAATCCCGCGTGGAGACCGCGACGGTTATTGAATGGAGTTTTTGTGGGTTCCGCCCTGGAGATGTTTTCGTCTCTTCATTTCACCTGGCAATGGGATGGCTTATGCACTCTCATTGAGATCTCAGAACGGTTTTGAAGCGGGTTTTGTTTTAACACTGTTTTACGCGGGAGACTAAACGCTTTTTGAGTAAATGTTTTGTTGTCACTCTGAGACTAGACGCTATTTGAGTATGGTGATATTGTAATGTAGTTAAGATCCTTTTAGGCAGAGGTGAATTAACACCCGAGTTTCGCCAATTATGTGTTGGATCCCATGTAAAAGGTGGAGAGCCTATTGCCGTTTATCGGGCATGAAAAACGCAGTAAATTGCTAGGTGATGTAAAATAAATGCTGCTACCCATTACCCGTCACTGTTTTATCCCTTAGTCGGCTTGTACGACACCCGCGGGGTAGATGGGGGTGGTGATAATTGTATTCTGCTCTGCCGTTACCACACAGCTTCCAATGACTTGAAATAGGCTGGCGAACGGGTGTTGAAACACCTCTGCGTACCCCTTAGGGGACAAAGGCGTGATTTATGTATGTACGTAACCGTAATGATTTCTGCCAGTGTTAAAATGAGATTTTCTCTATCCAGCTGCGTATCAGCCGTCATGGACGAACCACGTGATAAATTTCGCCCGTAACATCGTACTGTGGCTCTGAAAGCACGCAAAACATTAGTTACCCTCACTGTTTCACGTCAGCATCCTCGTGAACAATGCAAATGCACATAATTCAAAGTCTCAAATGACGTGCGATGAGCGCTCAATAACATAGCTGCATTTCCATTTAACTGCCGTGATAATCATACATGTTTGTGTCAAAAAGCTCCTCACTTATCTTGTAGGCTGATATCATAAAAAAAACCTATCACTAACCTACCACGACAAGAGTGATAATTATATAATACAACTAGATAATATATTATAGAGGTGTTCGATGACGCAATAGCTTACCACGCTCGGCCTGTGATTGTGTAAACAAAGCAATGTTCGCTAACGCCAGTCATTTGATGGGTGACCAAAAATATCTATATTTTCGACTTCCCCCATGAAGACACGTTAAGCCGTTTGTCCCGGCTGCATCTGCAGTCGTTAATACTCATCAATCCGCACTGGGCCAGCATGGGGATTATGACCTATTCTTCCTATGTTGTTCCGTCTATAGGAAAAGCAATGGGCTGGTGATGATGACGATGAGATAATATAAAAACTCCTCCAGGCCTAGTTGATATCCTTTTACAAAATGAGTTTATAGGCGAGACCGTCCGTTTTAGTCACTATACCCGCTTTAGGCTCCTTTCCCCCGAGTAAGGCAGATAACGATCATGAGATTGGTGATCACTGCGCCATTGAGTTCTTCCGGTCGACTAGATCGAACGGATTGTCGTGAATCCTCCTGCATTCGATTAGTCCCCGAGCTCTCGCCTCCTCTCGATGCGTCTCGACTGATCTAGTAGGGTTCTCTCCAGAAATATGGAAGCCGTGAAATTCGAGTGGAGCCCCACAGAGCCCGACAGTCCGACACCCACCTGTGCCTGGCTAAAGAGAAGTTATGCGTTTAATTTTGCCGTGATAGGTTCGGGGGTGGAACGAATGTGAATTTATGTGGTGGGACGTAGATCCGATGGTATTGCGCGGAGATTTTAGGTGTAGACATGCGATTTAGTAATCTAATTAACGATAGTATTTCGCATGAGCTCCAAAGGGTGTCTCGGCGCGTTCTAATTTAGGCTGAATTAGATTATATTTCGGCGAAGCACCCCAAGGTGCTGTGTTGGAATATGTTTTTGAGATAACCGCGTCGTCATTGCGATGTTTTTGCTTTATGCTTGGTTGCGTCTCAATTGTGGTGATTACGCAATGCAGTAAGTTTAAGAATCTTAGGTTAGATTAAACATACATACATACATAAATCACGCCTATATCCCCGAAGGGGTAGGCAGAGGTGAACTAGCACCCACGCTTCGCCAATTATCCTAGGTCCCATGTAATAGGTGGCGAGCCTATTGCCATTTATCGGGCACAAAAGTCGCAGTACATTGCTAGGTGGTATAAGAGGAACGCTGCTGCCCATTCCTCATCACTGATTTATCCTTAGTCGCCTTGTACGACACCCGCGGGAGAGATTTGGGGTGGTGACAGTTGTATTCTACTCTGCCGTCACCACACGGTTAGATTCAGTAGGGATAATGGTTAGAATATACCGCCTGCTTTGGAACCGTTTATCAAAAGAATTAAATCCCATTCCAGTCCTCATACTGCTAGAACCATGGAACTCCGTTTGTCTAAATCAATATGTACCTAACTGTTACTTTGTATGAAGACACCCTGTCCTTCTCAGAACAGGGCCTCCTGTTAGTTTACGAACGGATGGCATAGCTTATCACGTTATAATATTCGAATCCTTTTGACTTTGACACACACTTTTCCAATGTTTTACGTTCTTTGACGTTTCATGAGTGTATGTAATAATACCATAACCATATTTTTATTTAATATCAGTATTTTTATTCAAAGCACTATCGTTAATATCATATAATATTTAGTTATTATTCATTAGCAATATTGCTATATCTGATACCATTCAGTTGATTTTGATATAATTTTTTTGAATTGATTAAATGATTTACGTCATGAACCTCAAAAACTAATCCGATCCAACCCGTTGTCTAGCTAGTAATAAAGACGTTGTAAAAATAAAATTTCACTTTATGTCAGTTCGAATCGGGACAGTTTAGAGCGAATGTCGTAAATATCAGTCCAGGAACACCGCCCCAGGTGGCATATGTTATATTTAAACTACAATGGACAATATTTTAAAATAAACTTGTTCTTACAATAGCAATATTGACTTTTATAGAAGACACTTGTCGTTTCTTTGAAATATTGCAAATTTAGTATCGTGAATTGCTCGGAAATAGTGTAATTTGTTTTGAAACTTTACCTGAAGAAGATGTTAAAAGATGTCATGATGCTTTAGGATTCAGTTAAGGTTTTAAGGCGTTTCTTAAGGATAATATGAATTGGAATGATGTCATCCCAATCACTTTCTCCGTTCATCGATATCTCGAGGTCACTGCTGTCTTTCCATTGTGATGAATTATATGAATCAAAAGGAAGTGGATGGCTTGACGACGTCTGACCGATATTAATGGAAGAGGAAACATACAGCGCTGATGCCAGAAAATGGAAGCAATGACCTTTTTCTGTAGTAAATACAAACAGAAGAAAGAAAGAAAAAAATAAACATTTATTGATACAATATAACAAAGAAAAAAAACAAAAATATAAATTTAAAAAAAAATCTAATTGCCTGCAACGATCTTGCCAGCCTCGCAACTAGCGCTGGTCTTCCGTTGCAACCGTTTACACCTTTAATTCATAAACCTTTAACAATTAAAAAAAGAGACATCTTTTAAAATTCCTGTTTACTGTGTCCAGTCCAGTCTAGTTTCTTTATTTGGAATTTGTCGTCAATCTCGCTTAGTGTTGACACTTCGAATAGATTGTGGTCGAAAGCTTTATCTTCACTTCCCAATTCATAACATTAATGAAACTCGACCACCTACCTTTTCTACATCAAATTCATTATTTCACCTGCACAATTTATCATTGTATCGACAAATATCATCTTAGCGCCATAAATCTTCGATTATCGAAGCCAATAAATCTGGCCCATCGAATTATTTTCCGAATATTTTAATGAGGCCGATCTAGTTTATCTACGCCCACTTTACTGCTCATTATTTCTTCATCTTTATCGTTACGCTGACAGAAGGTGCTAGGTTCTTAAGTCCTGGGTGTCCCAATTTTGAAGAGGCTAGCATTTTTGGAACAATGTCTATTATTTAGTGGTTTGCCCACCGGAATTAAGATCCTGAGGTCCCAGGTTCAAGTACAAATTTGTACTTGTTTTGGTTGAGGGTATGACTTTTTTTAAGTCCGCCTGGCTAGCTGCCACCATCTTATTAATATCTGTAGCCATAATAATAATGTTAACAGCGTTATTGTGTACCGACAACTATACCCTCTGTGCTTGAGGATTCTAGGTGAAGCTCGATTTCATCTTCGGCCCTTATTGTCACTTATCACCAGATGAGATGAGGGTCCATGTCTAGTATAAAATAAAAATAAAACTGTCACAGATAACGCTTTTACTAGATCGGACACTTAGAAGTGACCTTTTCACTTTTCTGACTTAGGACGCTTTCATCATATTCAGAAAGGTGGGTAAATATTTTATGTCTGTGCTCTTATTAAACATTAACATTGATGGATTGGATGTTTACAATTTCTTCTCCTAAGTCAAGAAGCAAACAGAAAACTAAAATTAAATATTTCTAGAATAGCCAAAAACATATTATTAGACTACACAAAATTCCTTAGTTTGTGTTCGGTGAAGTCTAAAAATATCACATTCCATTTGCACTGTGTTTGATTTCGAAAAAAAGGTGTTTGAACCGATACCCGTGATGGGTCACCATACATTTCCATGAGTACAATTGTTTTGGCAATTGTAAAGATTTCGCCGTGTGGTGACGGCAGAGTAGAATACAATTGTCACCACCCCAAAACTCTCCCGTGGGTGTCGTACAAGACGACTAAGGATAAATCAATCATGAGGAATGGGCAGCAGCGTTCCTCTTATACCACCTAGCAATAGCAATGAACTGTGACTTTTGAGCCCGATAAATGGCAATAGGCTCGCCAACCATTACATGGGACCTAACATAATTGGCGAAACGTGGGTGCTAGTTTCACCTCTGCCTACCCCTTCGGGGATATAGGCGTGATTTATGTATAGATTTGGTATGTAAAGATTTGTTACACACTGAGATAGAGGCTGTTTTTTGGATAAAAAACGTAATATGCACTTTTAGTAAATAAACTCGGAAAAAAGAATTAAAAACCTACACAACTATTTAAATTTGTTATTTATATGAAATTTTGGTTTAGGTTTTATTTGATAATACTAGGAAGAATTATATTGAGTTTTTTTTACTGGTTTCTTTTCTGGAAATAGTTAATGATTTATTATTTACATTTTTACACGAAATAACGCAATAATACACCACTAAATCGCTATCTCCATAGACTTGTACCAGGACTCAGGCCTATGAGCAAAGCCTGTCACTTGGAAAGAAGAATCGCTACCATAAATTTCTTGGGTGCAATTAATTTCTGTTATGTCAAGGGCCATCGAAGAGATTTTAATTAACCTCTACACTTTTGAGAGTAAATACTGCCGAGCCTTGTGTCAGCTAAAATTTATAATAATGTATCAATTTCAACAGATTGAGATGCTTTGTTTTATTTTCAAAATTGTTTTGTGTCAACTACACTTAGGTACACTCAACTACACAGACATGTCCATTTATTAATAACTTTACAGTATCGTCACTTACCACAATAATGTCAATCGACTTCATGATTTACGTCAAACAACTTTGCGTTTGACAATCGATTGAGATAATTTTACAGTCGAAAGCTCGTTTACCACAATTATTTCAAATTGTCTTTAATCGTTTTTGTGTTTTACGTTCACAAGGTTATTGGTGATATTTGATAGGTTTGTAGTTTCTGTGAACTGTGATATGTATTTCGGTATTACCTATACATGACTATAGACTGTATTTATGGCATTATAACAATTCAATTAAAAAAATAAATTAATAAGAAGCATATCTGGGTTGACACAGATTATGTTGTAGACTAAGGTAACCTTAGAACTGTGAATAGAAATGGGAAATGAAAAATAAACAAATGTGTTATTCGAAATAAGTCAATATTTACAGATTTAACATACCTACTCATATAGGTTCCAAGCATTGTTTTTGTTCATCCCAATCGATTAATTTTTTCTGGAAGACAACACTGCCTAGAATGACGTGAAATCCTGTTGGTTGTCCACCTTGTCAAAGGGAACAACGGACAGTAATTATTTAAGTAATGAGAAATGGGCAGCAGCGTGCCTTTTATACCACCTAGCAAATTTACTGCGACTTTCGTGACCGCTAAATGGCAATAGGCTCGCCACCTATTACATGGGACCTAACATAATTGGCGAAACGTGGGTGTTGATTCACCCCTGCCTACCCTTTCGGGGATATAGACGTAATTTACGTATGTATGTATGTATGTATAACATAATGAAAGCAACAACTTAAATCCAATTTTCATCACAACTATTCGGACAAGGCTCCAAAAAGCTTTCTGGCCCCAATAAGTCTCAGCCGGGCGTTTCCGAACTCGTTATGTCTGTCACTGTCACCGGCACAAATTTGAAAAGAGACAGAGCACAAATTGGTTTCCGAAGATTTTGAAATCGGCCGCCTGGCTGCGGTAGGTGAGATCTTCTTTTTCATTAAAAGCGATGTCACACTGGATTTTTAGTGCTTATCAAAGGATCTACCTCAAGATGTTCAATGATGTCAAAGAATTGATAATTGATTAAAATAGAATATAAAAATCGCCACAAGCCATATAATGTTCATCCCCAGCCCTAAAACTTTTTCTTCTCCCTGGATAAGGGTATCCTACTCTAACTGCCGCACTCAGAGACGTCAAATAACGTTAACGAATATTTACTGTCAAAAAATGACAATTCAAAACTAATCGCTATTCTTGTCGGGTCTATGGTCTAGATTTGAATGAAATTTTCTGACATTAAGCACTCATTAACTTAAATGGGCGTCTCTGAGTGCGGCAGTAAGTAGTGTAGGCACAATATATCTTCTTCTTCTACTCGCCTCTATTAGACGTGAGCTCAATCCATACACACAATCCATCCATTGCTTCTTCGGTCTTCCTCTCATTATAGGTCCACTCCTCAATTTTTAGATAATTAATGTTGCTAAAGCGAACAAAATAGTAGAATGAAATTATTGACTTTAATATATTAAGGAATAATACAGTAATAACCTCTAAGACAATTGAGTACTAATGTCATTCATCATTGTATTTACCGGGCACAGCTTAGTCCATAATACTTTCTCATGGACAATTTCCATTCACAGACCACATATCGTGACTCGAGCCTCACTAGAAAAGTTCAATTAAGTGATATTAGGTACGTAGTTTATTCCGTGGCACGATCGTAGGCCGACGTTAATTATGAATTAAGTTGTGGTTCCTGTATTGCTCAGAAATGTGCTCATAAGGATATTGTAGGTACCTACTCTGTCGATTGAAATGGACGATTTCCCGCATTACCGATTGGCAAGTCACTTATTTTGGACAAATAAGTGACTTGTCTTCTTAGGTAAAACGATACGATACTACGCGATACGATAATGCTAAAGACCAAGTAAAAACCATGATAATTATATTTATTATGAAATTGTTTCCATACCGCCAAGGAGACAGACAGGAATTTAAATTTTCATACATACATATACTCACAATTCCCTCATATACTCACAACTCTCATCATACATACAATTATTATTTACATAGATACAAATTACGCCTATTTATCCCCGACGGGGTAGACACAGCCGAATTAATACCGCCGTACCAGTGTTAGGTAGTATGCCCGTTGTAGGCCACCTTCCCCTATAATTTTTCCCAGTTACGGCCAACACCACGTCAGGTCCCTACAATATCCCAATCGATTTTGTGCTTTACGCCAAACACATTAAGGTTGGCATTCGATCAATTCGAAGACACCTTCTTAGGTTAGTTCGCTTCCTATGCCACCTTGTCTCTTTCTATCCAACCGGGTAACGAGCGGAAAATTGTCCTTCGAACCATCCGATCGCGGAATGAGCTCAGCCAATTATAATGGACCAGTTACATCCCTGATATGATCAATGGGTTCGATTCTTATCGAAACAGATGAAGCGTTGGAGCGTATTCCAAATGTGTCTGTTGTAGTTTAGTCTAAGTAAACACAAAAGTTCGGCTAAATACGTGTTTACAGTGTTAAAAGGAATACAGACATACATAAATCATGCACCCCTAATAGGCAGTGGTGTTTCAACAACAATGCAACAATGCTACAAATCAAGACGTCTATTTTGAATTGGAATATCTTTAAATGCACTGCTATGGTGATTTAGAACATCTTTAGTTGTTTTAACTTTAAATTATCATCATTGCAATGTTTATTGACTAAATGTTAAACATGGATAATGGCCGTGTGGTGACGGCAGAGAAGAATACAATTGTCACCACCCCGGCAGGGAGAAGAAGAAGTTATCCCATCGATGAAACAAAGATATTCTAAATCACCATGTCAGTGCGTTTAAAGTTCAAGTTTAAAGTTAAAAGTAAGTTAAAGTTTAAAGTTCAATTTATATTAGTGCATTTAAAGACATCACAATTCACTTTATTAGTGCACATAAAGATATTCTAATTCACTTAGAAGTGTGAAGTTTGATACTGTGATAACATTTTAGCTCAAAAAACACTGGCTTAAACTCACACCAAACATTCACTGCAACAGCCAGTAATATATGCCACCTCTATATTTTCACAGCAGCATGCGCCAGTAGTTCCCAAACTTGAGCAACCGTGGTCTCTAACTCAAGGGGCATAAAGTCAAAATTAGGCTGGCCATTCGCACCGTTCAGTATTCATAGTGAGTGTAAAATATATACTAGATTTGCGTTTAAATTATCGGCCATTTATGAACTGGGGCTTACGCTCTACTCTCGCTAAAGTGTATTCGCAATATATTTGAGAGAATTAATTTTTTGGGATACGCTATAATTGCTTTTGGTGCTTTGGAATTAAATTTAATCTTCCTTTGGGAGTGAAAGCAAATTCCAACTAGTCCGAACCCCGGTCTAACCCCTAGACGTGAAATTTGGATTGGGGTTTACTGCGTCATTTTATGTAAAAAGCGAACTATGTTACAGTACGCAGAGGTGAATATTTATACCCACGGGTAGCCAAATATGTTAGGTTAGGTTAGGGACTGAGTCTATTGCCATCCGACGGGCACTTAAAGCGGAGTATATTGCTAGGTGATATAAGAGGAAGGCTGCTGCCCTTTACTCATCGCGTTTAGTCACAATGGTGTCAATTGTATTCAGTCAGCCAGCCGAGAGACCCCCACTGTTGGGCAAATGCCTCCCCAAGGACCCCTCGCCCGCATCCAGCGGCATCCCGCGACCTCTACCAGATCGTTGGATTTCCTTACTTACCAACGCTGCGTCTCCGTGATTACTAGTGACTGCATACCGTATGGTGACTGCAGATCTGAATTCTATTCTCCTAACTCCTATCTCTCCAGCGGATATACGACAAGGCAACTACGGGTTTGCCGTGTGGTGACGGCAGAGTAGAATACAACTGTCACCACCCCAAATCT
This sequence comes from Cataclysta lemnata, assembly GCA_963931975.1. Taxonomy (NCBI): domain Eukaryota; kingdom Metazoa; phylum Arthropoda; class Insecta; order Lepidoptera; family Crambidae; genus Cataclysta; species Cataclysta lemnata. Next base: position 13,580,755 of record OZ008355.1, read on the forward strand.
CTCCCGTGGGTGTCGTACAAGGCGACCAAGGTTAAATCAATCATGAGGAATGGGCAGCAGCGTTCCTCTTATACCACCTAGCAATAGCAATGTACTGCGACTTTTGAGCCCGATAAATGGCAATAGGCTCGCCACCTATTACATGGGACCTAACATAATTGGCGAAACGTGGGTGCTAGTTTCACCTCTGCCTACCTCTTCGGGGATATAGGCGTAATTTAAGTATGTATGTATGTATATTTTATGTGCGTCTTTAATCACTACTAAATAATTCATAGCTGCCGCTCCTCTAAGCAAACAAGCGTATCTACAACAAACGGCTAGTTCGCAAATAATTAGGCAAAAAAGTTGATTGGTATTGTAGATTGCGGGTTATTCAGACTACTTGTCTTGATGACTAAATAAAAATTCTGGGGCATGCTTATCCGCTGATATTATCCGTCAGTTATTTGCATTAAGAAAGCCTCATATTACTTTTATGGGTTCTTTTATGAGCTTCAAAATTAGCATAAATTTAATTTTGTTTGCTACTATAAAGTTGGACTCCTACCTTATTTTTATATATAATATACCTACATACCCATCAAATAGAGGTAGTTCTTTCGAATTAAATTTAGAACTCCCATCTGGATACCAATTTAGTTTAGTTCTGAGTTACGACTTCTTACGTGTCAAATAATCTGGAAGTTTTGTTTAGAATTCGAATTTAGATCTTAGCGAAATGGATACAAAAACATTAATAGGATTAATCCAACGCTGGCAGTTGCTTGCTGTAAACAGTTACAAAGAAAAATAGATCATTCAATTTCAAAAAATATTTTATTACACTTTGGCTTAAACATCAAATTATGGGTTTCAGAAATTTCGTCACATTCCGGTTGCCCGAGTGGTATGGTTGCGTAAGTGTAGGACGTAATTTATCGAATTTTTTCTGACCTCTTTTTCTTTTGAACTCTAAGAATAACTATTACAAAAGGAAAATCAAAATCCAAAGAAGTATTAATAGAAACACCTAAGTATTAATACATACTTCCACCAAAAAATGTCGGCATAGAAAAAGTTGAATAAATAATAGTTGAAGCAGACCCACCTGACCCCATTCCCCTGACCGCGAATAATAATGATGGTCATTCGTTATTTGTCAGTGTTATTAATCAATACAGTGACATACTACCGGCCTTGGACATACAGTGGTGCCACGTCAATCTAAGCACTTCGCTTCAAACTTGATGCCTCGCTACAGTGGTCGACTGTACGAATCAATTTTATTTTCTGCCCGGCCTTAACTAGCACTGTAATTACGATTGTCAGTGTGGCGTAAGAAAATAATTGTAAAAAAGAGATACGATACTTCTGTTGGTACTTTGGCTTAACAAGGCTGTGCACCGCTATTTTTTCTTTTTTACACTCACACCTATCATCTAGCCCAAAGTAAGCAGCCTAAGCACTTGTGTTATGGATACTACATGACGGACATATTTTTAATATAATTATGTATATAAATGTTAAAAATATACTACATAAACATATATACAACCAAGACTCGGAAACAAACATTTGTGGTCATCACAAAGTTTGCCCCTACCAGGATTCGAACCCGGGACCTCTGGGCCAATACCCAGCAATCTGAGCATTCGACCAAGGCGGCCGTCAATTGTAAGCGCGTACCCTTTATCGGAATGTATTTTATTCAATATTCATTAAGTAATACAGATATTCGTCAGTACGAGTAAATTTTTCTACAGTACAATATTTTTTTTTGAAAGTACAAAGGAGCCTAGGACGACTGAAAGGAATCAACAATCTTAGATTAACTAGGAACAGAGCAGGACAAAAATGACGTTGCGACAATAAATAATATTAATGATAAAAAAACACTCCAATTTGATTTTCTACACCACCAGCTAATCTACATCGTTTATAATAATTAATGTCTCAATCTTTTATAAGAGGATTTCAGAAAACGATTATAAATAATATATAAAAACCTGTTTAGCTTGACGAAAAAAAATTACCGGTCGCCAGCGGTAAGCAGTGGGCAGTGATTGATTCATCGCACCTTGTACTTGGATTAATCAGAAGTATTCAGAAGTGATGAAATATACACTTACCTCATGATAAGAAGCGATGGAGTGCAATGTACTATCAGATTGAGAGCATCTAAAAGCCGAGTGTCAAAAGCAGTATTATTTAGATAATGTTTTAGAAACACCCTGCCTTTGTTTCTGTGTTTCTGCAATATACTCCTTGGCTTAAGACAGCAACGGAATAACAATGCTAAAAGCACCGCTGGCATTTGCATTTATATTCCGAAAACAATTTACTCCACACCGTCCAATATTTTATATATTCCAAGGAAGGGGATAAAAAAAAATATGGATGTACATAAAAGCATAAACAGACGCATAAGGAAACAATACGGGGCAATATGTAAGAAATCCGGGCACCTATTCCGCGCTGGAATATAGGAAAATCAAAGACAAAAATTTCCAATCCCAATATTTCATCTCGTCTCCGATCCGCAGTGCGTCCGACTCCAACGAGCGAATTTCCGAGAGTCCTCGCACTTTCTGCGCTCTAAACGAATTTGTTGCTGGTGCTGGAGCAATTTTAGTTTTGGGGCAAGGCTCGGAAATCTTTCTCCGGCCGAACTCGAAATATTTTTTCTGGTCGTTGTCGAATTTTTCCGGATAGCTTTGACTGCAGCGTTGTTTTCTAAACGTTTCGGGCCATGTTCAGTTGTGGAGAATTGGGATTTTGAAAATGGGTGCGATTCAAAAAGTGGCCAATTCCAAACGTTTGCGTTGCGTCTCTTAGGCAAAAGCAGGGACCGCACATTTATTATAGTGAAAAGGCATAGAACAAGCTTTTGTTCTTCATTTAGGAATGGTATTTATTATTTAATTTTAGCAAGCAGTACTTTATTTTATAATTCTAACTAACAAGTCTAATTTGATAACTACCAAAATAATGATTAGAAATAAAAAAAGAGTGGCTGCTTCACGCTAAAGTAAAGGTAAAGCTATGAATACATACTTCGGCGACCTCACACTAACTGCGATCAGGACAGGAAGTTCAAATTTGTTTCCCTTTTATTCGTTTTTCTATTAAATTCTCTAGATTACAAACTTGAGACTTTCTTCTAAATCACTGTCGAATAGGCACTATTCATTCACTATTTGTCCCTCCTGTACACATGTGGCAATGCGACATTCCCTTGCATTGGAGTAGCAGGTGCGTCTAAAGGCTCGCGTATGTGCCATTTCGAAGTTAAGGCCACGCTTAACTCCGCCTGTATTTTCTGTGTTTAATACTTTTCTATTCAGTTCCGGCTCAAATGAGTTTGTGTTCTCAGCTTAAATGTTTTTGTTTTCCCGTTTCAAGGATTCTGCTGCAGAATTTCAGGATGTTTGCAGTTTTTTGTTTTAAGCTAGGTTGATTAGATTGAAACTGGTTAGAATTACTTTAGAGCGGTATAATATTATTACAATTTTACATTGAAAGTTTTATTAATTCCTGATACACCAAGTATAGCGGACGTCCCAATACAAATAATTACTTTTAATGCAGCGTGCGGTGAGTAGCAAAAACCTCTGTGATAGTATGAAATCATCTTCTACGGCTGGCTTAAGTGATTCATCACTCGTATCGCTCATACTTTAAATCATTAATTCTATGTTCTTTTTTATCGATCAAGCTCTTCAATCTATGAGTAAAGTTGTTCAAACTTTTTAATTTGCAAATTCATCATCTAAATACAAATTTATAAAAAAAAAAAAATTATAACCAACAAAGTTTTGAAGGGTTAATGATAAATTTAATAAATAAATAATTACAGGATAGTATCAGAACCGTAACAACAACATATCATAAATTATGTCAACACCTTCATAAGCACATGCACAGTCTACAGCACATCAGACTAACCAAAACTGTCAAAGATCACCAATCGAATGCCAACCTTAACTTGTTTGACGACAGTACAAAATTCACGGAATTAATTACGGTACAGTACGGGATGCGTCGGAGAAGACATTATAATATTAGTAATGTTAATGGGTATGCTAATGAAAGAGGAAATGCACGCTATCAACAAAGCCCTTGAAAAGTAAAAAGCACCTTTTAGAGAGGTGTTTAAGAAAATTAGGTTAATTATATTCTCAACTCGGCAAAAAGGAGTCTCAGACAATTTTGCTGTGCACCGACTAGGCTCTGAATATTTATAGCCCCAAGTCCTATCAATGTAGAGTGGAAGTTGGAATCTCTCCAGCCGTGGAAGCTTTTAGTTAAGTTGATATGTATCTACCAATTTAAAGTCGCATCCGACCGCGTAGTGAAGTGTTTCAAATGAAACCGTTCACACGAAACATTTTAAGACAAACGCGTATATTGAAATAGCGGCATACTTGTTTAGGACATTTATTATGTGCTAAGCGCTTTTATTTATGCAAATATTTCGGCAGAACCAACAAGGGTATATTAATTGTTTTTGGTTTGAGAAGGCAATAGTGAAGATATGACCTTCGTAGAATTTGGAAGGATCAATAACAACGCGAGATAAACCGAAGACTTTGCTGTTGTCATGTCTATGTGTTAGGTGGGTGTTATGATATAAAAATAATAATACTATACAAATCAAAGTTTTAACTTTTATAATATTAATGCTGTCTTGTTTAGATAGAAAACTGATTCTTTATATTGACCACTCAATTATCAACATAAAAAAATTGGAAACGGAAAAGAAGCATTTTCTCCTTCTGTGATCGAAGTTTGGTAGCTTTATGAAACAATGAAATTAATGAAATTATGGAACCTGCCGGTTCGAAGACACGTGCTGCAGACAAACCAACGGCTTAGGTTCTTAAGCCTGTTGAACCTACTGTAGACAGCAAAAGTCCTCAAGGCTTAAAAGCTGTTCAGTGCAATTGTGGAGAAAATTGGACTGGACCCAAAATTATGGCGTTATGTTTGCTCACCAGACACTAATCTCCTCGGTTTCGTACAACATTCGCATTGCGGTACAGAGTGCTTACACGTTGAACTTATAAGCAACTTTTAAACAGTAATAACTTTATGGCTTAATTGCATCCAGGTGGTATCTAACAGTTCTAGGTAGGCTGTGAGTAACTAGCTACCTAACGTTCATAATGATTAATGGATCACAAAAATAATGAGCACCTACGCTTTCAAAAGCTTTATCACTAATTCGATCCTAACAGTTTTGGCTCTAGTGACGTATATTCATTATCGATAGCAATCTCCGAACGAACTTTGACTCTATTAGCCCCGTTGTAAGTCCTAGATTCAGATTTTCTGTTGGAGCCCCTAATACAAGAGCAACACGAGCTTAGCTTTATGCGTCACATAATTATCCAAGATTTTAAGAGGGATTTGTGTCCCGGCTACAAAGAACATTCGTGTCCCCAACCAGGTTCTCAAAGAGGCCGGCTAAAAGCGAAACTCCGTCCCATCTTGCCCTTAAACAGAAATGTGGCGCTGAATATCTTAGGAGCGTAGTAATGTAATAAGGGTGAACAGGGAGGGAATACGCCATGAGAAACCTTTTATTATTACTATAGCCTTCCACTCTTGAAGGTTATTGTTTGAGTTCTGTAAATAAGACCTGGTGCTGTCTTTGCGATTTAGAGCTTAGATTTGTTTTATAGGACTTTTCTTCACATTCTATCTTTATTGTATTCAAAATGACATCTCGGCTATAAAAGTAAAACTATCATTTCGTTTCAAGTATATACTCAAATGCATTATTTATCAATCGATTATAATTATCTAATTGATTTTATATGATAGCGAGAGTGGTGGTTTGGATGAAGAGATGTCGACAGACATACATAAGGGTAGGGTGATAATAATGATATTCAATTCTCTATATTTAACTTTGTTTTTAATTGCTAAATATTCAAGACATATTTAAGTAGTCATTAAACATTCGTTAACAATGAAAATATAACATTCATAACTCACGTCTAATTATCCCCGAACGTGTAGGTAGAGATAAATTACCACCCACGTTTCGCTAGTTATATTATGTTAAGTCCTATTGTAATAGCAGGCGAGCCTATTGTAATCTAACGGGCACGTACATAGCAGTAAATTCCTAGGTGGTTAAACCCTTACCGTCTTACTAATAAACTGGTAATAAGCGTGGTGGTATAGCTATTCCGCGTTTTGTCTTCGTCTCACAAACATGATTTTTAATGCAAGGAAAAGAGACAAAACACTGAGTAACTACTCAATGCTTATACCGTGTTTATTAGTAAGGCCGTTAGTCGCTTTGTACATCCGCGGTAGAGATAAGGAGTGGTGATAATAATAATTGTATTCTGCTCTGCCTATGAGTTTAACTGCCGCACTCAGAGACGTCAAATAACGTTAATGAGTACTTAAGGTCAATAAATGACAATTCAAAACTAGTCGCTATTTTTTCCGGGTCTATGGTCTAGATTTAAATGAGATTTTTTTAACATAAAGTACTCATTAAACTTATTTGACGTCTCTGAGTGCGGCAGTAAGTTAATTTCCTATAGCTATTTGTCAAAACAGTCGGGCTATTTATTTTTTCTAAAGTGTTTACTGTTATTCTTGGAAAGAATTAGGCTCGTTTTTGTAGTATAATAATGGAATGTCATTAGCAACAGGAAATGGATGATTCAGTGGTCGGTTTGTACGTTCCGTATGACTTATTGCGATGTCACTACTTGCGACCCGGATTGAGGTTGAGACGTTATACTGTAAGTGAATGATGTCACGTTTTGGAGATTTGGTCGATAGATATAACGTCGCGTGTTTAATGGTGTTTTGATATACTTTTATTAATATATGTAACTTTAAACCTCTTTTTAAACTCTGAAGTAAGTCAAATTTTATCCACAACACAAATTCGTTTTGTTTCGTATTTATTGATGGCAATTGGGCAACCTTCATTTAAATCCATTTTACCTCTTCCTGTTCTTCCATTTGAATCGTCATCAAGCCATCCACTATTTTTATTCATATCATCCATCACATCGAAAAGGTGCTATTGTATAAAAGACACGGTAAGGATCATGCCGAGAGACCGATGAAGGGAGTGAGTAATTGGTATGACAACATTACTATCCATACTGCTTTGTCTTGGGTTTTATAGCCGACTGCCTGCCTGACCAACCCTCTTTGGGTATGCTGTTGTTGGTGGTTTGCCCCCCACCATTCAGGTGCCTCAATGTGCTTATTGGTCTTACCCAGGCAATCTCCCTTAGTCGACTTATTGGGGAACCCGCGACCTCAGGATAAAATCTAAGCACCAATTAGGTGTATTATTTGCTCTGTTGTCATTTGATAAAATAAAGTTTAATAGAACATTTCCGTGTAAAGACCCATATGATTACTATCATGTCCAACACTCTCCAAAATATGTACATAATTCATTCGATTTTAATTTTAACATTATATAAATGTTAGAAAAATTAGTAGTAAGATTTTGGTGGTTAGAAAAAGAATTTCGAAAAATTATGGTCTTGAGGCGGGAATCGAACCCGCGTCCGCTGCTATCCGATATCTAGCTATCCAATTTATATATAAAATCTTACTACATAATTCATGGTGTCATGACTATGTTTTCAATGAAATTATCACGGTGTGAAACAATGATTATATCAATCAAACCAAAATTCGTTTATTCATATCTGGTATGATTCCAATACACTCATGAATCGTCAAGACAAGAAATTTGAAAAACGTGGGTGCTAGTTCACCTCTGCCTACCCCTTCGGGGATATAGGCGTGATTTATGTATGTATGTATGTACTTTCCATCTTAGCTTTCGTGGTATGCAGGGCAGAGTTCATCGTATCCACTACACAATGCACCACTGTAGGTGTCAACGACAACCAAAGTTCACAGATGCTATAAAATGTATTCTAATGCAAATAAAATTGATAACAGATGACTGTGTCACTTTTTTTTATAAACTACCCACAAATCGTTTCACATAACTGTCGCCTTTGTTGTTTTATACAATAAGTTATATTTATTTATTTCTCCAATGAAAAGCCAATGATTTATAACGTGCTATAGTCTGTTTTAATGGCGGTTGGATACTGCTACTGGATATATTTTATTTATGCAATTATTATTTCAATTACTTATAGTTGTACCTACCACTAGCGTCATGGGTTATAGCTTATTCTCTTTATATTCTTCCATCCATAGGAACTGCTTGTGCTCCAACAGTTTTATTAAGTGTCATTCAATAATATACATAAATCATGTCTTTTTCTCCTAAGGGATAGGTCTGTATCCAACACCTACGTTTGACCAGCTTGGTTAAAATAGGAAAATAGAAAAAGAGAATTTCATACTAAGCGTAATTACATGGAAAAAGTAAAAGAGCCATAATAGCTATCCGTGCAACAGTCAGTAGTTTACGGTCATTCATTATCTTACAAGCGAAGCCACAAAAAACAGGTACTCATTCCATAGTATTGCTTTCCATTAGTATTGCACTCGGATACCGAAAAAGCTGAGTATCATGTACATTTTTATGCCATCCTGGTATATTAATGTCGTGGCCTTAATATGTGGACATAATGCACATACCTAATATTAACGCATAGATATGGTGGTGCACCACCGCAATCACTCAGAATGTTCTTTTTAAAAATCCTCCTATAAATTACATTTAAAGGTCGAGGAGCTCCTCAACTGTTTATAATTATGTGCATCTACATCATTATAATGATTTGCAGCTACATCAATTTAAACAGTTGAGGAGCTCGATTGCGTAAACGCACCAATATTCGCTATGGGCGGTCATAGTATGGGTGACCAAAAATATATTACCTCGAGTTTCTCCGTTAGGAAGGCGCGATATTCCGATGGTCACGGCTACATAACAAAGTCGGTAATACCCACCAATCTGCACTGGGCCAGCGTGGTGGGTCTTGGCCCATTCTCCCTATATTCTTCCATCCATAGGGAAAGCTTGTGCCCCAGCAGTAGGGACAATATAGAGCTAGTAATTGTGGTAAGCCGTTTGTGTAAAGTGCACCTTAAAGTTACTCAAATAAGGTCTAGATTTAAGCAAAACACGCATTTATTGAAATAATATTTCGAGGCGGCAATTTAATTCGAAATAGGTACCAACAAATATCCAATATCTTCGAGAGCCTCTTAGATTAATCAACCAATCGGAATCCGTAAATCTATCCCAAAACATTGAATGAATCAATCACTGGCTAATGTTACGACGCAATAAACATTTAGGTTTTTTTTATGTTCCCGGCTTGTGTCGGCGCTCGAGTATGGGGTATTATCGTATAGAGTTCCCATTGGTGAGACATAGGTAGTATTTACGTGTAAAAAACCATAGGTCGTATTGTTCGATGTAAAAGATTTCGATGCAGACATGCCTTCTAATTGATGTACCAAATACACGTCAGGTGTAGTAACTTTTAAATATAATTTGATTTTTATTTGTACTTTAAGTATGTAAATGTTAGAAAAACTATTACTATGGGGTCAGAAATCAGAAAATCTCGAAATAAAAAAAAAATCTGGCAATAGATATTTTAAGGGTTCCGTACCAAAATCATCCGTCTGTCCATCTGTCTGTCGCCAGTTACTGTATGTATGTATATGTTACAAAACTACTGTCAAAACCAGTTTTGACTGATTTTCTAAGCCAGTCAAAACCAGTTATTTGCGCTAATATAGAATCTAATAGCTTGTAATCAGTCAAAACCGTTTTGACCGGTTAAGAGTTTTGACTGTAACATATATATGACATTTTCAGTTTCACCCATGATACATTTCTGTTGCTACTATAACAACAAATACTAATAAACAAAATAAAATAAATATTTAAGGGGGCTCCCATACAACAGACATAATTTTTTGCATTTTTTTTATAGATAATGGTACCTACTGTAGGTACCCTTCGTGCATGTCCGACTAGCACTTGGCTAGGGTTTTTCATAATCTAAACTCTGAGCCTCTTGTTTATTTTACATACATTTATATCGAAATATCTACCCAGGATTCGTTTGGCGAGCAAAATAATAGTAACATATAAATATATTCTGGCAAAAGCAAAAAATGTCAAATACTGTGACAAGAGGTCCGACATTGAAATTTGAAGAAGGGGATAAGCAGAGAGCCTCACAGTCAACGAAACTATTTCTAGTCGTCCCCGAAAATACTCACAGTAATCGGACTGGAACAAAATAGTTAAAGAAATATGAATGTTAAGTGCCTGTCACAGCTCCTAAATATAAATAAAATCGTTGTTGAATATTACAGCCTTTTTTGTGCTATTATTGGGCAGATAAGTGCATTGTTATGTAATATTAAAAAGGCTGATTTTGTCAGCAATGCCGTGTGGTGACGGCAGAGTAGAATACAATTGTCACCACCCCAAATCTCTCCCGTGGGTGTCGTACAAGGCGACTAAGGATAAATCAGTGATAAGGAATGGGTAGCAGCGTTCCAATTATACCACCTAGCAATTGTACTGCGACTTTTGTGCCCGATATATGGCAATAGGCTCGCCACCTAATGAAACGTGGGTGCTAGTTCACCTCTGCCTACCCCTTCGGGGATATAGGCGTGATTTATGTATGTATGTATGATTTTGTCTGGCGACACAAAAGTGTCCAATTTTTCCAAAAGAATACCTATAACAACATTATAGAGCTCGTCGTGATACTGGATTTAACTATCCCAAAAATTATATCCTATAGACAATAATTTCTTTAATATTTTATCGTATTAATATAACAACTTGGTGTAATCCGGAGGCTAATAAAAAAATCCTTAGTTATTAAAATAACTTATGAACGTGATCGTTATCTTTATATATTTCTCATCTAATATATAGAAAAATGATGAGAAAAATCAAGTGTCACGTGTTTGTTATCAAAATCCTCCGAAAAGGCTTGACCGATTGTTATTAGTTATGTATATTTACTAGGCCTGAGAATAATAGGTCTTACTGCCGCACTCAGAGACGACAATTAACTTTAATGAGTATTTAATGTCAAAAATTTTCATTCAAATCTAGACCATAGACCCGGCGAGAATAGCGACTAGTTTTGAATTGTCATTTTTTGACGTTAAGTACTCATTAACGTTATTTGACGGTCTTTTTGGAGTGTTTGGCGCGTTTCAAATGTGTCAGTCAGATTTATTTTCGCTAATTCAAAAATTTTTACAGAGTGGATTTTGTGCAGTGAAAGTGGTGTTATTTTGATCCGTGTTGATGTGCAATTATGCAGAATTATTGAAAATAAGTTTTTTGATGTGTTTGATGTTGTGGTGAAGACCACTTTAAAAAGTGGTTTTGTCCACCTCATCAGGTACCATCATGAACTCTGTTACCATGAAATTCGCTCCAAGCACTCCCTAGATGCGTTAAAATGTGTGACACCCAATTAACGTAAAATTCATTTCATCCATTCATTATCTCATATGACTACAGATAAAATATACACTAAAGACATGGCTGTATGGGCTAGACCCTTTGCCTTCCCTACAATATAGGGAGAATAAAAAAAAAGTTATTTGACGATTTTTGTTGTTATGCCCTTATACTACTTGGTGATAGGGGAAAACAACGTTTGCCGAGTCAGCTAGTCATTCGTGTGAAATGTTGTTTTAAAATTAATTTACGGCTTGTGTTGTTTAAAAATAAAATCTACTACGCCCTAAACCATATTGTATTCTGTCCTATTATTTCATAATAAGCAGCTAGGTTTCTTACACCGAAATCCAGCCGCAATTCATCAGAAATCGAAACTTGAGTAGATTAATTAAGGAATCATCCCTGTTTACCTGTCGTCAGTAATCGACTCGTAAATAATCTGGAAACCGACATTGGATCGAATTGGCCAATATCGGATATCGTTTACGTCGTTAAAGGTTTCGCTACCTACATTAATCCCTTAGGTATCTACCTAATCAATATAATAATATTATTCTAATGAAATGAAATGAATTTATTTATTTGTTAGAATTTTGAGTAATTGTTGCAAAGGTGTTACAGCTATAGAAACCTATCAAAACTCTGCCACAATTGGCGTACAAATATTTCGTAGAATTAATGTGTTCATCATAAAAAATCAAATAATAATTTAAAAAATAATTATACATGTCATTGATATAATACTTTTATAAAATGTTGTCAATTGAATTATCAGATTTTAGTATGTCAGAGAAAAATATATTTAGAAGATTCAAATAAAGATGTCGGATTCGACAGATTAATAAGTCTAGTCAAGTTTACTAGGTCGATTTTGATATGGTAGATTATTATGCCAAGGGCGATAAAACAAAAACAAAGAATAGGGTCGATTCTGACAATGGTTCTCTAAACCTAAGAGTAATTTGACAACAGTGTTTCTCTTCCATTCTCAATACAGAAAGAAGAGGAGAGACTGATATTAAATTTAGTTTTAAGTTTAGAGAATCATGTCAGAATTGACCCTAATGTCTCAGATCGCAAGTATTTAACGGGGTAAATATTATAGTTTGATGTCACCCCTGCCCAGAAAAAAAATTAAAATAAATCGACACCCGCAAGGAACAACATTGTAATTCACTTTTGTCAGTTTTTAGTTACAATCATATCCTTGCTATACAAAAAATTACATTTGTTTTGCACTGACTACTGGGTCTTAAGCTCTTTGGGTACATATTTTAGAAACTGTAAAACATTGTAATTAAAAAAGTCAACTACATTTTATAAAATGGTAACTTTAGTTACACACCATGATTTATCATTATTTAAGGACGCCATTATAAATATTACACTGTATATCAAGATACAATTTTGCTATCGGAACTTAATTTTCACTCACAAAAAGTCAATTATATACATATATATTTACCAGATAACCTTTTGAATGTGCAGCTATTCTCTTGTTGACTCAATTTTCCACGATTGTTTGGCAATAAGACTTAAGCGAAATCCACGAGATTTTTTTAAAACTTTGAGGCGCTCTCCTGTAAAGTTACTAAAAAAGAGTTAGTTAGTTTGCAGGTGTCGAAATATAAAAAATTAAAAATATTATTGTAAAACTAACCCTACTAACATACTCTAAGCCTTCTTTGTTACTAACATTAGTAGTACTAACAAATTATTAAGTTAAAAATTACTAGCCGTATGGTGACGGCGGAGTACAATTTATTGTCATCACTCATATCCCCATGGGTGTCGAACAATGCGACTAAAGCTAAAGGACAGCGATGAGCAGCAGCCGTGTTTGTTTGTCCCCAGAAGGTACCTACGTCGGCTACTATTTGAATAAAGGACAATAATAATTATAGGAAAAATATGATGCTTCTACCATTGACACTGGTGTAGCCACAGAGTACGTTCTAAGGAAAACAATATAAATTTTTGCACCACAGATTAAACAAAAATCAACAATCGATCCGAATCAACGCCAATAAGAAGACTGTATTATTGTTAAAAGAACCCTCGCTAAGTCTCCCAAAGTAGGGCGCTTTGGACGTTATTTTGGTGGTCCTCGACGAACTTTCACACTAAGAAGACTTAGTAGTTGCTGGGATTTGAAAACGAAAACGTTATCAGGTCTAGCTGTATAATTGGATCCGGCTTTAACTTGTTCCAACTGATTGTTTAAAGTACCCTCGATAAATTAGGCCGAATTCGATGTAAGTAGTCAATGTTCTACTTACGTAATCAATCTATACCTACTTATAAGTATAATCTTACCAAAAATGGCTTGGCAGACAAAGAACTCGGGGTGGCGAAGGTAAGTGTTGACATGTTGTGAAGGGATCCTGTAAACCTACACGTGGGTCTTAAATTCCAAGCGCTGCCACTATATGGACCCAGCATCCGCACAGTGAATCTATGGAATGCTATAGGTCCCATGTTCCAATCACTCTCCTCGTTCATCGGTCTCTTGACATGGTCCGTTCGTCTCTTTCCTATATATTCATTCATCACGAGCACCTTTCCAGTGTGATGGATGTTATGAATTAAAAGGGAGTGGATGGCTAAATGACGTCTGAATGATGATTGGAAGAATAAACATACTGCGCCGACCCCCGATAGCCTGGGAACAGGGCTGGGAAAAGAAGAAGATTGCTAGGTATCATGTGACGAGCCTATTGCCATCTATCGGGCACGCAATTCGCAGTTTTATATTGCTAGGTAATGTAAGAGGAACGCTGCTGCCCATTACCCATTCCTGCCCTTACCCTTAGTCGCCTTGTACGACCCGCGGGAGAGATGGGGACTGGTGACAATTGTATTCTGCTCTGCCGACACCACATGGCCGTTATTAAATGTAAATATTATTATCTCCTTCACCGTCTAGCCAATTAACGATGTAGTTTTTGTTAACTAGGTGAATACCGAAAAAAAAGTTTATCCGGCTACCTAATAGGAGCGTTGTAAAACATTGTACTTGTACACAGTAACAAGACGTTAACGACCCTAACCTGTTTACACAAGAATCATTTTCGGGCAGCAGCTCAATTTGTTCTACACACAGTACCTACGGACACCTACACGGAACCGTACACGATTACACGTATTTTGGTGTCATTAATTTATAATAGTATTCGGTCACGTACGGTTTCGTATTACAATCGTTTGCACGTGGATTTTGTAACGGATCAGGTAAAGGAATACTATTAAAGGGCCATTGAAGTATTGGATTACTATTTCTTTTATTGATTGCTTTATTCTAGAAAGTGAAATATGATATCAAGTTTAGGTACTATTTATTAAGCCCTGTCCTAATTTATAGTTCGACTATCATTTGTGCTTTGATCTCAGTTAAAAATGTGAATAATATAAAATATAGAGTACAGCTACTAATAGACGATACATAAATTACCCTAGAAGAGGTATTTAAAGTCTCATTACAAGTAATAATGTACCTATGCTTTTAATCATTTTTTTTATTCATAAAAAAAGTTTTGTTTATTTCTAATTTATACTTGTACTTGTCGTATACATACAACAAAAGCAATCATCATTGGATGGGTGACCAACAACTCTAGTTCCTATGTGCATCCGAAGCACGCAGTGGGCCATCGTGGTGGGCTATGGGCCATTCTCCCTATAGTCTTCTATTGATAGGGAAGGCCTGTACCCCAGTAGTGGGGACGTTAAAAAGGCTGGTGAAGATGATGATCGCACGACATACCAAGATTGGTTGAAAGACACAGTTGAACGGTTTTATTGTAAAATTCAAACACTTTTCACTGTATCGAACGTGGCTTCGGATAAATACATCGTACAAGCCACCGGTAGGCCCCATGACTTTGAGGTCGATCGTGATATATGGACACGCGTTTCTTTTATTGATCACGCAATCTGTGCAGGATTTACTTTTCGTATCGGTAGCCGTGTATCGAAGAGTGGCAATTTTACAGGCTCTCCTCAGGATAAGAGTGGAGATAAACCATTAACTTAGCTGTCTTTGAACACTTTGCGGGGCGACTCTCGATGTGAACAGCGCCATCTATTGACTAAAAAGTATTACTAATTTATAAATCAGATTTGGTTACAATAATGGAATGATAGTTACGCTTGTTGATATTTGTAATGATGAAATGGAATTTAAGGATTCAAAAATGAAGAAGGGCAGAAGTGATAGCAGGGGTCTATTATTTCTCATAGTGTTTTAATTCTTTTTGAGGGACTACTGGGAAAAACGGCTCGGGTTCGATCCGCACAAATTTGTACTCGGTTCGGGTGGTGGTAGTTGGTAGACTTTTTATCTAGCATGACGTGTGGTGACTGCAGCCGGGCAGACTAGAATACAATTGTCACCTCCCCAAATATCTCCCGTAGATGTCGTATAAGGCGACTAAGGATAAATCAGTAATGAGGAATGGGCAGCAGCGTTGCTCTTATACCACCTATCAATGTACCGCTACTTTTGTGCCCGATAAATGGCAATGGGCTCGCCACCTATTACATGGGACCTAACACCTTCACCTCTGCCTACCCTTCGGGGATATAGGCGTGATTTATGTATGTATGAAAAAGAACCTACAAGACTGCCGAAACAACCGCCGTGAAACCCGGCCGCCGCGCCGTCAATTGCGCGAAGCATAATCGCGTGCCACCACCCCTACCCTCGTATCGAATCACCTGAATTATAAAAAATAAACCCCGGTGCCGCCACAGCGATAAATCAGCCCGCCCGTCGAACACCACGAGTGCTCACAACGAATATTGGGAGGCAATTTTCTCACTCCTCATTTCCTCAGTGGAAATGGGCTGGTTTCATTTCCTACAACATTACACACACATTATGGGTGGTTGGTTTCGGCCGCAAATTGGGCCGTGTGGTGAACTGTGGTGACTGCTCTGGGTCACCACCCACATTTCTCACCCCCAAATCTTGTGGCACTAAAAGTTTCTAATGGTTTAAAATACTCTTGAAAAAACTTTTGTGATAACACCAATTATATTCAACTCAAGCCCTCATTATATTTCTGCACTGTTCTCAGTATATCTGACTCTCTAGACAAGTCAAGTGGCCTATCTATTCGAACGAATATAATACAAATGTATGAAACTTATGTATAACAGAGAAAACAATATGGCGACCGTAATGTCAAATGTAGTGAGCGCGCCAGATAAGTCTGCGCGTGGTCAAAATTTGAACTAAAATTCCGCCTGCTAATAAATATCGCTAAATTAATATCGGTTAGACGTCTTTAAGCCATCGGCTCCTTTTAGATTCATGTCATCCATCAAACCAGATAGGTGCTTTAATGCTTAGAAAAATGGCGGAAAGGACCATGTTGAGAGACTAACTGAGAGAGTAACTGGTATGACAGCATTCCAATCCCCACTGCGCAAGGTTTCACAGCCGGCCGTCTGTCATACAACAATCTTCTTCTGGTTTGGCGTTGTCGATGGTTAGCCCTCTGCTATTCTGGTGCCCTAATGTGCTTGTCCACTGAGCAATCTTCCTTATTCGATTTTTAAGACTTACCCCTGGGGTGAGTCAGGGCTAGTAGATTGTACGTTATGCTTTCGTTACCAAGCAAGCTTGGAAGATTAAATCCAGCGCTAATCCCAGAAATTTCATCGAACAAAAATGACGTGACATCTTATGTAGGTAGTGTTTCATCTTCATCGATCTACGAAGCTTACCGTGGCGCTTTTCTTGCTAATACGAAAACACGTTTTATGAATACCGTGGCATAATTAGTTTGAAACTTAAATGTTCTAACATTTAAGTTTGCGTTTACGGAGTTAAGGCGCCTTTGCTTCGAGTGCTCCTTTTCGATAGTATAACGTTCTATGGAAAGTTTAATGGAGTTTTAATTAGGTGTTTTATTGCCTTCCTTATTGTCGAATTGAGTTTTTGGTGCGATTTCAATTCGCAACTGTACTTGGTATCGTGACTTGTGCTAATCATCGCAACCTTTGACTAAGTCAGTTATGACTGGGTGGTTGATATTGATAAGTGATATGAGAATAAAGTGTTTGAAAATTATAACAAAAATGTGTAAATACATAGCAATATAACTAACACAATTGATACCTTAACCAATAACCAATATGAACCATGTCACTCCATGATTCTCCAAAATATAGACGCAGTCTAGTTTGAAGACCTCTGATTACTAATTTCTTATTTAGTTTCACTAATATGTACGCGAGTCTCTCGCTGCAAATAAACAAACCAACACCAGCGCTCCCTAAGAGGACGGTGCATAAATATTCTTAGTCGCCTTGTGTCACACCCACGAGAAAGACAGAGGCCTCTTCTCTGCAGTCACCACGCGTCTTATAGCAGCAGTAAATTATTTATGCTCTGGCCTAACAAATTCTTCTCTTTGTTCACAGTTCCTACATCGGACGTGCAGGGTGTGCTGGGGAAGAAGGCATCGCTGCCCTGCGACATCCAGCCCCTGCATTCAGACGACGACGTCGTCATGGTGCTCTGGTTCAAGGAATCCGATGGAGAGCCATTGTATAGGTATGGTGGCATGGATTATACTTACTTAAGGAAGCACAAATAATCAGACCAACTCTTCTAGGCCAGTGACCAATCTGTTCGAACGAATGAATACAAATGTTTAAAACAAAACAACATGACGACCGTCGTCGTGACAAATCTAAGAGAAGCTATCAAACATTTATATTTGTATTCTATTCGTTCGAATACATTGGCCATTCTAGAGGGGCAGATGGAATTCGGTGTTATAACCATGTGTAATGTAAGCAGTGTTTGCTAAGGCCAATCATTAGATCACTAATAAAAAATACTATATCGAGTTCCTCTGTGGCACGTTAAGCCGTTGGTTCTGGCTGTATCTGCAGTCGTTAATACCTACCAATTCATACTGGGTCAGCGTGGTGGGTTATAGCTCACTCTCCCTATATTCTTCGTTCTCTATTGAGAAATCCTGTGCCCCAAAACAAACTTTTTGACCATTGTCCGTCACTAAAGCAAAAATATTTATCTAGATCCACACGTACATCAAAAATTAACTTCTATTAATCTTTTCTGATTAGAATATTTCCGATACCAAAAATTTGTATAAAAAATACATATTGGAAAAACCAAACAGATTTTCTCTCACAAATATTATTCAAACAAAATAAGCGAAAGAGTATGTACACATTTAATGGCGTCCATTTATCAAGGACTATATTTTATATCAAAGGCAGTATTATGAGTATATTTAATCTGGATAAAGCTATTTGCTAACAGGATCTCCTAACGTATTATATAGCGTTTTATGTACCAATCTACCTAACATTATATTTTCACAAGGTTGCTTGGTAAGCTTTTTGATTTTATAAATATTTAATTAATTTAGAGAATACTTACTTACGCACGTTTTAGATTAGTCTCAATATTGTCATCATCATAACTAGCCCTTTATTGCACCCACTGATGGGGCCCAGATTTTCCTATAGATAGGAGAATATAGGGAGAATGGGACATAACCCACCATGCTAGCCCAATGTAGATTGGTGAGTTTTAACGACTGCAGATGGAGCTGAAACAACGGTTTAACGTGCCTTCCGAAGCACGGGGGAGCTTGAAATAATAATGTTTTTGATCACCCATCCAATGACAAAGGTGTTGACATGTTATGAAGGAGCCCTGACTCGAGAGGGATCTCCGCCACACTATGAACCCGGCACCCGCACGGTGAATCCATGGAATGCTAAGGCATTGAGCTAATAGAACCCGATTGCGCGAGTAAGCGACGCGGCCATCGCGTGTACGCGTACAAACATTTGAGTCGGGCGGCAGGGTCGTGCGATTGTCAGTTAGGACACCTATTCGAGTTCAATAGGTTTGATCGCGCATTCGTCCGAGTAAAATTCGCGCTATCCTGCAATGATCGCGCAATCGCGCTCTATAAGGACGATGCCTAAGAGTTTTCGTCTCACCTCTCTTCCCTATTCTCAGCTACGACATACGAGGGCGCTCGATGACGCAGCCGAAGCTCTGGTCGTCTCCATCCGGATTCGGGAACAGAGCATTCTTCAGAGGAGGCGCGACTCCAGCTGTGCTGATGGTAGACGATGTCCAAGCTCTGGATGCTGGAGTATATCGGTGCAGGGTCGATTTCAAGAACTCACCCACGAGAAACTTGAAAGTTAATTTTACAGTTATAAGTAAGTATCGTTGCTTTTAAGCAATTATGTGAGGATATTGTGTGTGAAATTAAGTAGATGATCTCAAAAATATAATACCGTCTACAGGCTAAAACAAATTAGTAAGGTGACCTTTTATGAGTTCTTTTTAAGTATGTTGTGCAATGCCTGTGGAATTATTTGATGACAATACAAAATCAAACGATTGACGCAGACATTGACAAATGTTGAAAATGTTCTGGCCTAAGACAAAATATAAGTACATACTTGCAGAAAAGTCAAAGTAAAAGAAAAGTTAGTTGGATTTAAAAAAGGGATGTGCGTATCAAACATATTTTTTATGATCAAATAAGGCTGTCAATAAAACATCACTATAGAGATAGTTTTCGTCAAAGAGAATACAATACTAGTTTTCGTCGTTATCGTTACCTTGAAGTATGACAAGAACTCGTAATATTTGTTTGGATATTGACGTAAAACCAATTTATTACATTATTCAAGTCAAATAGAATACAATAGAACAATGCTTTGTTCTAAACAACGAACAACGAACGAAGTATTTACAATTTTTAATTAAACTCAAAGGTTTATTTAACGCAGATTTCTTCCAAACTCCCAAAGAAATATTGTAGCAGAAAAGACGCCGAGGCAAAATTCAACAAGAACTTTTCTTTTTCAGTTCCACCTAATCGTCCAAAGATTTACGATGCCAAAAAGAAAGACAAAGCTAATTTAGTTGAGCCATATAACGAAGGGTCAAGCGTACATCTAATATGTGAAGTTGAAGGAGGTAAGGGTGACGTGGATCATGTCATGTTATACGTAGAAATATTCGCTATAAAATATAAAAGTAGGAATAAAATCAGTCTTAATATTTATAAATGTCGTCCAAAGGAACGGCAAATCTTGTTTTATGTTACAACTAAGTATCCCATAATGTTTAGAGTAACACAACAATGTATTGTGTTTATTTCTACATATCCGTTGTCGTCATCCAGTTTCCATAACTCAAGCGATTAGTCTCTTTACTTTAGGTTAGATGATAGCAGTAATTATAATGTATTCTGTATTACAGTTACATTATACGTAAACTGATTTTGTTTGTTAATAATGGTAACTGCTTAATTTTAGGCAAACCAAGGCCGAGAGTGACTTGGTATTTAGAAAATGAAATGATAGACGACTCATACGAACATAGATCGGAAACGATCAGTATCAACACACTTACATTTCCAAACATCGGAAGACAACATCTGAACGCGCGACTCGTCTGTCAAGCATCTAACACTAACTTGGCGCCTCCAGAGACGAAAGTTTTAATACTAGACATCAATTGTAAGTAAAATAAAATAATATCTTTACCTGATATAGTGTGCTATAAGCCATTATAAATCATACTGAGTGCAATTAAGCCATCACGAGATGCAATCACGATTGTTACCATAACTTTCCCACGGATGTCCGTCGGATATTTGATAATTTTACTTTTAGCGAGAAATAATTGGCATAAATCCGTTCTATTAAAACTCGCTCGTTTTCCAGTGAAACCGATATCAGTGACCATATTGACAAAAGAAAAACAAGTGTCAGCCGACAAGCGGTACGAAGTGGAGTGTAAGACGACAGGATCCCGCCCGGAGGCTGATGTCACTTGGTGGAAAAACAATAGACATTTGAAGCGGATGGAGAAAAAGGTGAGGGGACATAGTTAAGTCTCGAAATTTATTTACAAAAAATTTACAACAAACAACTATTTTTTCCTGAGCTTCGAAAGCTGCAATAAAGAAGATCGTTATTTTTTTATCTTGCTAGAAGAGGATGACTGAAGAAGCGATTGATATATTGTGTGAAAGATGTTATGTTATGATGAGAAAGTGAACGCCGAACTGACGTGTGAGACAGTAGAATGGAAAAGAAAGACGTGTCTTGTCGATGCCATGAAGAGGAGAAGCAGATAGATGATCACAAATTAATGTAAAGTTTCATAAAATTTGACATTGCTGTAACAACGATAGTTGCCTCACATGGCGTCTATATTGCACCTATTATAAAATTTGTAACACTTCATTAACTTGTAACGTATAATTACTGCCGCACTCAGAGACGTCAAAAAACGTTAATGAGTATTTAACGTCAAAAAATGACAATTCAAAACTAGTCGCTATTCTTGCCGAGTCTATGGTCTAGATTTGAATGAAATTTTTTGACATTAAATACTCATTAAAGTTAATTGACGTCTCTGAGTGCGGCAGTAAGAATTGGAATCTAAATCATAGCTGAAAGGAAATTTAAAAGCATATCTTTTCTATTAAAAAAATACTGAGGCCATTCGTGCCCAATTATCTATCTTTCAGAAAAAAATCTGCACGATTCAATGGTACAATAATAGTTACTGTACCCTTTTCCACTGTGTCCCGCTCCCGGGCCATTGTCTCGTCCAGTTCATTCATATTGTCTTTTAATTAATAAATTCTTTTCAACTTTTTTCGTGGTCCGTGTTATAACGAGTCGGCGTTCATTATTACGTAATGTCTCGTTTCAGATTTATAGTGCTGTTATATTGGCAATACAATGGCGTGTTGTATTCTATTGTTGGCCATTTATATCTTTAATATCATTTAACAATATTTTCTCTGCAGCTCCATTTAAAATAATAATGATTTTCAATCTATGTATTGCAGAAAAAAATAATCTTCCTTTTCATTATTGATTTTGCATTTTGTGTCCAAGCTTAGGTATATTTTTGACCAATTGGATTCAGAAATAGTCTATTATTATGGCGAACTGCTCTTAAACGTCCAACCAACACTGACAGTTAAAGGCTATCCGAGTGAGATTAAACGTGAAAAATGGCACGAGACAATACCAAAAATAAGATTCGCGGCAAAACAGTCCGTAGCTCCAGACGGTTAAGTCCAATTCGGTTCACAGTGGTAAGAGCAAACAAAACTAAGTACTTTCCAGTGGAGAGGCTTGAATGGGATTGTGTTCCTTTTGGCGCTGATGCTAAAGTACATTTTGCAGTTTTCCGAGAACAACGAAACACTGAGCATTCTGAGCTTAGTGCCCAGTGTGGAGGACGATGGGAAGTATCTGACGTGTCGGGCGGAGAACTCCAAGATAAAGGACTCGGCCATAGAAGACAAGTGGCGGCTGAACGTTCATTGTGAGTGTTCCACAGCTAAATTGTTTTAGTGAGACGGATTCAACTGTAGATGCTATTTGTGGGAATGTTGGGGCCGCTTGTTGGCGTGGTGAGGATTGTTATTTGAATATTATAGGTATTATAAATATTAATAAAATACCTGCTTTGGATGTTAGGAATTTATTTCCACATTGCGAGGGCTTTCAACGTATAGTGGTAGACATAAGGTTAGAGAAATTTCAAAAACTTAACTAACGTCTTGGTTACCCGAGTGACGAAAGACGCGGCGGGTTCGATTCCCGCATAATTTTTGAACTTTTTCTCATCTACTTTTATTTGGAGAGATTCAATATCCGAGACGGAGCGTTCTTCGCTATGGTTACGTCAAAGATTGGTTTTTAGCATAATTTATGTATGAGATGTTTCTATGGTGTGAAATTTCACTTGCCACTCCCAGATAAGGAGGCGACAGGTTTGATCCCGAGGAGGATTACTTTTTTGTTTGATTTTACAGACACGTACGTATCTATACGAAAATATTCGCGGGGTGTTGCAATATCTGACGGGCTCACAAGGTTTTATTAGCAACACGTACACTTTGCCAATCACCTTGTATCGTTCATATTTCCATAAGAATTTTACAATATCTCGGGATATTGAAGGAACTGGTAGTATTAGAGGTACAGAAGTGATGTGAAGAATATGGATGAAATTTGGAACATGACAGTCGGGTCTACAATGTCACGAACTTTTATTCGTGCTATGTTACATATCATACATTTTCTATTACTCCTTTTCCTTACTACCCCTTAGGAGGGAAAGTCATAATTTTATGTATAAAACACCTAAGCCAAGACAGTAACTATATATAAGTTACTATACTGATATACCTAATGCGAATCTTGCTTCGTCTCATTATGAAAACTACAATTTTTTTCGATATCACAAAGTAGGTACATTGATACCCTCTCTAGCCCCTTTTAGGAAAAAAACATCGTTACTATTTCGACCTTTGACAATTGAACATTATAAATAAATGTTAGAAAATGAAGTTCAAAGAATATTGTAATTAGAAAAAATTTGAAAATCGTTTTCAAAGCATAATTTTCTTTCTGATTTGCTATTTTGAGTAGGTATTCGTCTGACTAGCTGCCCATTCGCAGATGTACCCGTGGTGGACCTCAAAATGGGCTCGAACTTGAACCCGGACGAGATCAAGGAAGGCGACGACGTCTACTTCGAGTGCACTGTAAAGGCTAATCCGAAGACGCACCGGCTGGTCTGGTTTCATGACGTAAGTGCCCATAGCATAAACAATGGAATTTAAGTACCTTCAGTGCTCGAAGAACTATTCCCAAGTCCCTTGTACCACAGAACTACTACAACAAAATATTTTGAACCAGTAGTTTCTGAGATTAGCGCGAACAACCAACCAACCAAACAAACAAACTCTTCAGCTTTTTAATATTAGTATAGATTACATGCCAGTCCTATCGTGACTGTAAATATTAGTTCAAAGATAAAGTACTTAGGTATATTTTTATCAGTATCTATTGTTACCTTAGAGTTTACACTTTCAAATACTGAAAAGTTCCAGTTCGATTTTTATCCCAGAGGAAAAGCTTTCGCTTTTCAATCGAGTTACAGAATCTTAGCTGGAGTTTGCAATAGGTATTTTGTCACACACAGCACCGCATTCTTCAATATTCAGAATAACGCAGCCGTTACTCGTCGACACACCCGAGAAATATTTCGCAATATTCAGTTGTGCCGTATGGCACGGAATATAGAGTACACAGAGGATTCATAACGCATGCCGTGCGAGATATGTATTTTGTTCGCACAATAATTCTGATTCGACATCAATAATTTCACATCCTCCGAAGTAGGTATTCGCCTTTTCCTCGACAATACACAAATTAGACAATCGTTATTTTTTCCGTTTCGTTTCGTTTTCTTTGCTAGCTATTGAATAAAAATAATAATACAAACCTTTTGTATGAACGAGTATACGTTTTATTGAACATTTGTTTGTTTGCTGATAATCACACGCATCGGATTGTTTGTACTACACTTACGGTAAAGTTGTAGATGCCATGTTGATGCCACAAACATTTGTCATTATAAGGCCCGAGTTCACTACGACGTAAAACAAGCGATTAAAAGATAACCATGAGATTTTGACAGTTCTTTCATACGGTTAAATGTTAAATACCGACGATTAAATATTAATCGCCTGTTTAGGTGTAGGTGAATACGAGCCTAACTGCCGCACTCAGAGACGTCAAATAACGTTAACGAGTACTTAATGTCTAAAAATGACAATTCAAATTTAAATTAAAGATTATCTTATCTTATCTCATCTTACTGATTGGGAACTATTATTGTGACTAGGTTTGTTTATTAATGTAATGTTACTACTTTGATTTGAGTAAGGCACTCTATTTCTACTAAATGTTTAGTAGAAATAGAGTATTTAGTCCCGTAGCATGCGGTTTGCGACTTATGCCTCTTGAAGAATTTGCGATAAATTTCCAAGGATTCATTTTATCATCGGAACAGAAAGCGTGGCTGTGCTTAGTAGGAAGCTGCTAAGCTTAGCAGTTTCTTTGTAACGGTATCACTTCTAAACTTTGGACATAAATAAACTTTACAATAGCGACAAGACATATTCAGCCACGTTTTCTGTTTTACTAAGCTGTAATTGAAATTTACAGAAAGTTCTAGAAAAATAGGCCAGAAAAAGTTGCGAAAATTCATAAAAACTGTAGTCTGGATGCGGGAATCTGCAAGCCGCCCTGATTGCGGAAGACGCGGGTTCGATTTCCGCATCAAGACATTTTCGAACTTTTTCTGACCCACTATTTTTCTTCGTAATCCTTTTTATTTTTAATATTAAAATAAAAAGATGAATTTTAAAAAACTTGTAATTTGTGCAGAATAACGAGATCTTCCACAATGAAGGCGCTGGAATCATCCTAAGTGCACAGAGCCTGGTACTGCAGAGTGTGACAAGGGCCGCTGCCGGAGACTACACTTGTATGGCAGCGAACAGCGAGGGCAAAGGCACTAGCAACCCTGTCACTCTGCTTGTCAGATGTAAGTATCGAAATGGCACGGCCGCGTGATGACGGCAGAGTAGAATAGCATCACCCCACATCCTCCAATGGGTGCCGTAGAAGGCAACTAATGGATCAACAAAGAAGATCGCCATAAATTGTACTCCGTCCACCAATTCGCATTGGGCAAGCGTGGCGTACATAAATACACACATAAATCACGCCTACATATCCCCAAAGGGATAGATAGAGGCATACCTCATCCCATACAACAACAGCATACCCCAAGAGGGTTGGTGTCAGGCAGGCTCGCACCTTTACTCTTACTCGCGCCTTTACTCGCTTCAGCTACTTGCATTAGTCGAAACCTTGAGTTGTGTGGATTGGAATGTTGTCTTGCCAATCACTCTCTCTGTTCATCGGTCTCTTGACATGGTCCTTTCCATGGTCTCTTCTTCCTGCCCAGTTCCAACTCTATCTCGGGTCGGCGCAGTATGTATACTGGGAACAGGATTGCTGTCCCCAGATATACTGGGAACAGGGCAAGAAGAAGAAGTTGAGTAATGAATATCAATGCTCAACCTTGAGCACACAAGCAAACGTTGTTGTGAACATTTTGCAGAAATCGTTCCAAAGAAATAAAACTCCCGACACAGAATTTATTATTTCCCTCGCGACAGCTATCCCGAATAACTAACGTTTTCTAACCGGTTTCATCCGGGTTCCCCGGTAAGCCGACACGGGCCCATTCAACGCAGCCCGGATCTCCACAATCCTCGCGACACTACACAAGGGGACAAAATGCCGGAAGACTACACGCCCGCGGTGTTTCCTTCGAACCTAATTTTGAGGTCGTATGAATTTAGTCCCATGTAATAGGCTGTTATGGGTCTTCAAGAAACAGGCATAGCCTAGTTTGGAGACCCCTGGTAATTCAACATGTTCTATCTGCATTATTTTGTTACTTCACTGTATCCATGTGCACCGATTGTCTTGTCTAGTTTGTATTATAATTTTATTATTATTAGGTGGCGAACCTATTGCTATTTATTTTATCGGGCACGAAAATCCTAGTACATTGTAAGGTGGTGGAACGCTGCTGCCCATTCCTCATCATTGTTTTAACCCTTAGTCGCCTTGTATGACACCCGCAGGGGTGGTGACAATTGTATTCTGCTGTGCCGTCACCACACGGCAATTTATCAAGTCTAACTGGGGCTAAATACCACAATCTTTTCAAAAATCCGACAATTTGTAATAAGATAGTCAGCCACCGTTGAGGATTCTAATTGAAGCTCAACCCTATCTTCTCCCTTATCACCACTTACCATCAGAAGAGATGAAGGCCAAGAACTTCCGTGTCTTGAATAAATAAAAATCAACACCATACCTTATAGAATAATCCCATCTAAGCCTAACCCCCGAATACTGAAAAGCTACTCAAATTTTGATCACTGTTTTAAAAGTTAAGTGTACAATACCTGGATAAACTTAAATTTTGAAAATACTTAAACGTTAATCCGAACTCAGACTTTGAGCAGCGTTTCTCTATTCGGTTTTTAATTTGTTAACCATGTGCGCATTCGAAAACGATCAATGTCAACTTTTATTTGTAACTACGTCAGTGATTTTAGCATTACCGACCCAGTCGACGTCACCGCAAGATATTATTTTCTCATCAGGCCCCGGTGCGCAATTATCTTCAAACGGAACATTAAAAGGGTGTTTCAAGACGAAGTTAGCGATATCAATCTGCGTTAAACTTTGATAGTTTCTTCTGTTATTTTAGCGTAGTTTGACCCCGTCGTTGTAACTCGGTAGGAGTTTTATAACGAGCCCGGGATAGTTGCAAAGTCTTTAGACGCAGCATTGAAGCAATTTCGCTGTGCTAATAACCAATGGAGTTCTGTTTCTTGGATGATTATTGGCCAGTGCCCCTGAAGTTTTCGAAGATTCGAATCGTATTCGTGTCGAGAAAGCACTCTGAAACCAAAAAATTGTACTAAATCCTAAATCAGGAAATTATTAATGTTTCTTAGGTAATTTTATTAAAAAAAAATAGCATTGCAATGAAATAATTATTATGTAATAAATTCATTTAACTAAAATAAAATCAACTTTCATAGCGGATAAAAAACAAATAAATATTTCTCGATTTATGATTATTACAATAATGATGAGAGGAGCTCGCTAGCGCAGTGGCATAGCGCGCTTGGCCTGCGATTGCGGAAACTAATCAATGTTCGCAAAATCCGGTCATTGGACGGGTGACCAAAATTTATTTTTTTTAATTCCTCCGTGCTTCAGAAGGCACATTAAGCCGGTGGTCCCGGCTGCATCTGCAGTCATTAATACCCACTAACCCGCACTGGGCCAGCGTGGTGGGTTATGGCCCAATCTCCCTATATTCTTCCATCCATAGGGCAGACCCGTGCCCCAGCAGTGGGGACATTAAAGGGCTGGTGATGATTTATGAAAATAATAAATATATGTTGAGTTTAAGAACGGTTTCCCAGATTTAAAGAACAGGTTTTGATTGGACTTTTCCAATTCACGTTGCACAAAAGAGAAGGGGCAACAAACAACTCGCTTATGCATCTCCGAGACATTTATTTGCACTTGCTCGGGGCGATGTTATGACTCTTAAGAAGTTTACGCCAAAACACTTTTCTGAGTAAGAGCGCTACAAAGATGGTTCTCGCAACGATATTGTCTCTCGGGCACCTCTTGTGGATGCTTTGTCGCGTTAAGTTAACGCAGAAATACTGCTTCGCTCTAGACAAGAACAAGTTGTGTTGATACTTTATTAAACTACATATGTGCCTTAAGTCAACAGTTATTACCGTCAGAAGTGGTTTTAGTTTTTAAAATGGTAGACATTGCTGACGAAGGCTTTGGAATTCGTTCAGTCTAGTGGTTCTCCCACCGGAATTAAGATCCAGATGTCCAGGGTTAAATCCCCAACAAAATTTCATTTCGATATTATCACTCCATTCTTTGAAGCTACAGATGCTGATAGAAGAAATCATTAAAAATAATCTCATTTTGCTGACGATTCGCAAGGAAATAATCAGAAATAATCTCATCTTGCTGATAATCTGCTAGAGTATAACTAATCAGGGCACCAGAAAGGGTATACCACCAAAAACATGAACTACAGCCAAATATAGGCTAAAACCATAAATGGTTTAGGATTTAAATTTTTTCCATCCCAATCACTCTCTTCGTTCGTTGGTCTCTCAATATTATTTGACTTTTTTCCATACAAATCACTCAACACCAACAGTTTCTCTTGTGATGGATAGTATAAAGTAGGGATTGGACGGCTTAATGATGTCGAGGAAATTCATTAGAAATAATCTTATCTTGCCGACAATCTGCAAGAAAATTATTAAAATTTTTCTTGTCTTCAACAGATGCACCGATATGCGCGGAGAAACGGGACGGTGAGCTGTTCGGGGCTTTGAAGCACGAGACCGTGTCCCTGCACTGCTCAGTCGACGCCAACCCGGCGCTGGTCTCCTTCCATTGGACCTTCAACAACTCCGGCGAACAAACCGAGATACCACCACGGTGAGTATAAAACTTTTACAAAATTTGTTTTAGCAGTGAACACGTTAATTAACACACAATTCCCCAAAACGTCAATAATACAATCGATAATGCAAACTAATAGTTATCTACACAATTACAATGTGTTATGCCGGTACAAAAAAAAAAGTAAAAAATAAGTGGGTAACCAAAAGTACCCACTAAAGTAACGTAGATACTTACCTTGCCTGTTTCACAATCGACGGGTAAGTTCTGAGTAGCTTACTTGGCAGTTCAATTGACATATAATTCATATTACAACTGTCAAATGATCTGCCAAGTTAAGTATATTTGGTAGGTCTGAGATTAGGTCGTAGACTATTAATTATACCACTAGGCTATAAGGACAAAGCAACGTTTACCAAGTCAGCTAGTAACGTATGAAGTGGTTAAAATAATACATTTTCCTTTGTAGGTTGTACAGCAGCCATGGACACACTTCAACTTTGAACTACACTCCTACCACGGACATGGAGTACGGGACCTTGGCTTGCTATGGCGAGAACTCTGTCGGACAACAGAAAGTGCCGTGCCTCTTTCAGTTAGTTGCAGCCGGTGAGTATAAAGCTGAGGACATACATACCACACTTATGAGCTAAGGTGCCGATACACATGCCTGTAAAATGGAACAGTAGTGTGCATGTTTGTTAATGTGCTTGTTAATGTGTCGTAAACAAAGTGTGGGTGTTAATACACCTCTGCCTACTCGGGGATAAATAGGCGTGATTAATATATGTAGCTAATTGTATTCTAATTTAATGTTTATTGCCATAGGACGTCCATTCCACCTGCAGAATTGCTCAGTTGCAAATCAGAGCATCGACTCCCTTTACGTGGAATGTGTAGAGAATTTCGATGGAGGCCTCCCGCAGACCTTCCTGATGGAGCTTCTTGAGCTGCCTTCGTTGATTGTAAGTAGAAATTAAGATGTAAGGGGTGGCATCATCATGATTTCATTCCAATTGTCAGAAATGGAATCAAGGAATCAAGCAATCTTTCCATTCATTCCATTCACTTCACATTAATTTTCTTTTGTTCACTCTGATAATATGTTTTTTTTTGGAAAATGAAAATTATGTGAAATAGTTTATGGATAATATTAGATATAACGAGGCATGGGCAGAAGTGGTCCTAGTGCACTAGTGTTTTCGGTAAATGCTAATTATGCTCGACCCTTACATGGGACCAGGAATAAGTTTGATGAAACGCGGGTGTGAAAACGCCTGTGCCTCTCCCTTAGGGGAAAAAGGCATGATTTATGTATGTGTAAATACTTATGGTCTAAATATTGATGTAAAATAATCAATCAGATATTTAAAACTTCTATATACCATTGTCGAACAACGGAAATAGAACAGAAAAATTTCCAAAGTATGATAGGCTACCGTTTCCATGGTATCAGGTTCGTTATTTCGATTTAACGATGGCTCACAGGAGAAGTTGCTGACAGAAGTTCGGACATCTCAGTTCTGACCTAAAACAACGTCCCCAGCAAGCGTTAAGTAAACTTTCATCGTCCAATTCGGAACTTTTTCCCTTCCAAAACTTCCATCAGATTTTCAGTTTACAAGTTACGGGAATATCTCAAGTTACAATGTGTGCTGCTTTGGAAACTCGTAATAATATTTCGCAAGTTGCTTTTGCAAACGCTACAATGTAGAATGGAAACATCCTTCTATAATATGCTTCTAGATACTGAACTTCATGACAGTTTATAATATAATGTATGAAATGCATTTGTTACAAAGTTGCAAGATAAATTCAGCTGCTTCATTATGACAGTATTGAGAGTTCATCAGTATGGTTGTCTATCGTTTGCCCGAAATACATATGCCATAATATTCATATGCCAGTATTTCATTTTCCCGATTGTTTTGTTTGCATAATATCATTTACCATACTATTCAACTGACATAATATTATTTTCCATTATTTAATATGCCATACACACACACTTGTCTAATTTCATTTGCCCGAATGTATTGTTTACCATAATTCTATATGTCATACTCATTGTTTACTGTATTAGTCACGTGCTCGAATTACCTCTATGATCAATCCAAGTCGCTTCCTTGCAAATTGAACTAAACGCCTGGCATGGTTGCTGTCACGGCTCCGGCGCTACGGGGCTCCAGCGGTCCCACGCGAGATTCGCGTCGCAGATGGATTTACGCTCACCACCGCAGCTTTGGCTTGCTCTGCGCCTTCTAAATTACACTCTAGGGGTAGGGTAGACAAGTACCACGTGGAGTCGGGGTTGGCCGCGTCGGATTCGCCGTAAATTAGAGTAAATTGTAAGAAATATATGACAGTATAGTTATATATTATAATTGTTTTTATTTCTAATACCTACTTCTCATTACTTCTTCGATCCATGTCACTTCCGTACAAATTTAACCTAACAGCATGGCAAATGAAATTCTGGCAAGTGTAGGTGTATGGCATATGAAATTAAGGAAAATGATATTATGTCAGTTGAATAGCAAATGAAATTAGGGCAACTGAAATTCTGGCAAGTGAAGGTATACCCATCAGTATGGTTCATCTGTTGTTCGACATTGGGAATTATAGTGCTCAAGTAACTTTCTAAATCAAACGTAGGACATGTCAATATTTCTAGCTATGAGGAACAATAATTATTCTCAGGTTCGATACAATGTCTCCACCAACCGAACTCCTCCATTCTTCGAGATTCGAGGTCTTCCACCGGGTGTGAGCTATAGAATAGACTTGTATGCTGTCAACGCAAAAGGACGTAGTGATGTGACCACCATTGAGACAGTCACGCTGAAAGGACA
Source organism: Cataclysta lemnata (assembly GCA_963931975.1). Classification (NCBI taxonomy): domain Eukaryota; kingdom Metazoa; phylum Arthropoda; class Insecta; order Lepidoptera; family Crambidae; genus Cataclysta; species Cataclysta lemnata. The sequence continues at coordinate 13,612,963 of OZ008355.1, forward strand.
GGCGAAATTCACTGGTAAGTTTTTCATTGTCCTAGAATTATCACCTTTGAAAGCTATATAACTATCTTTCAGTACCAATTCAAAGAACTATTCAATTTTAAGCGCGTTATAAATAAACGTTGAATTAAATTCAATAAAGTAAGTTTTCTAAACTAGGATAGTTCAGGGTTAGTTTAACTAATTTAACTCAATTGTGCGTTTTCGTGGGAGTATTAGATTTAATAAATAAGATTTGTATCAAACAGTCCTAAACTATGCTTCGACTAAATCGGTTCGTGAGCACAATATACTTTACGAGCTCAATTTCGTAGATTAATTGGGTTAACACTAAAACACCGGTTGTAACAGAACTGAATAGCAATTGCCTCCAGCGGTTTCGTGTTTTCGATCTTTTATTACCACAGAATGCATTAGCCCTAGTAATAACTGGTGCAGTAGTCACGCCAACACTTCGAAATAAAATGACTTCATTTGCAGCGGTACTTCGAGTCAAAAAAACTGAAACTGCTAATGACACAGCTAGCTCGCTGGTGCGAGCAAAATGTTAAATTAAAATGTTAACCGACACGTTTTGAGCAAATTTGTCGCTTGCTAAGCGTGCTTAGGAAATCGTGGAAATTTATGTCACAGATTTTAAATATTATAGTTTCATTTTCCAACTAATTTTGTACACTATTGTGGCGATGGGCTATTTCTGGAATATGACTTCAAAAATCAGTGTCTGGATTTTCCCAGTTTTCCTGGAACAATTTTGGCGATATCATTCTAATCGTATGTGATAAAAATTCAGCACCTGAAGCTTTCTTATAATGTATTACTTAATCAATATCATCATCTATACATACTAACACAATATCATCATCTTTACTATCTAGTTCTAGTTATAATAATCGTATTATATGTATACATTTATTCACTTGACAAAAGCTTTGAACCGTAACAACTCATCGTTCCAAGCGGCGCAAGCTGCTCTACTTCGATATAATTTAAAATATACGTTTTATTTATCCAGGCGAGAGTAATACACTCGGAATGTCTCCAGTGTTGGCTTCCATTGCTGCAATGTCAGCGCTCTTGGCGACAGCAGTGTGTGGAGTGCTGGCTGTTTTGTATCGGAGACACGCGACGAGGCACCGGCATTTGCCTGCCAAGCATGCGCCCCTAAGGTAAGCGGATTAGGGTCTGGATTCGTCTGCATTTGGCGAAGGTGGAAACTCGACGTCGGAAATTGTAAAAAGTGGTGCATGTTTGTATTCATTTGAATAAAGGTAACCTACGAGAGACGTTTGTGCAAATGTCACTTTTAACTGTTGTCGGTGTGTTGTGTTTGCAAATTGGGATTGTGGTTAAAAAAATAGTGCAGTGGTGGCCTATTGTAGTAATCTGTTTATAAGTTTATGTTATTTTGAAGCATTTCGAAATATGTAAAATTTATAAATCTTACCACCATTGTTGTTAAGATTCCTTGTTCATTTTGATGTTTTGAATTGAATTTAAAAACATGTATATATATAGGTACATTAACAGGAACATCTTTCTTGTTTCTTGTCATAGAGCTTGAAAGGTGGGTTGAAATTATATTTTAATAGTGACTCAAATTGTGTGTTATCATCATCACCACCAGAACTTTTATTTATGAATGGAAGAATATAGGGGGAATTTCGTGTTACGTGGCTCAATTCAACCTTATTTCTTAATAGATATTCATTTAAATTATAGATACCTAGAGATATATAATCTAAATATTAAAGAGCTATTTAATAATTATACTACAGAGCATTAAAACATAGATGAAGAGCCCAATTATTTAGTATCATTTGTTAAATTCACGCTTGAGCTAAAAATTTGCAATGATTTCGACTTGGAGGGGTAAGTTTTCTTGTAAACTCCCAAGTTAAAAGCTTGTGCCGAAGTTCTTTATTGCTATAGCCGCTGAACTAAGAATCAAACTTTTCTGTTAGTTCTTGGGATATTCGGGCTCGTAATATAGATAATTTGGATAGGTACGTCAGTTTGCGTTTTAGGATATTCAAGTTCGATTACTGGAATCGCATGTTATAAATCAAAGGACATCCTCCACGTTTCATACATTTTTGGTCCAAAATCAAAAGTGCCAGCCAATAAAAAAGTGCTGTATTCTAACAGACAACATTGGCCTTAGCATTTGTTAATAGGGCACCAAAGCTGTAGCACCAATATTAGTAGTGCTATACAGGATGGAAAGTTGAGATGGGGCATTAAGGGCATCTACCAGATCCCTTGCTGCCACGCGAAAGTGATCCTAGGAGACCCTTCGAAACTTTTTGAGAGATGACAATCGACATTCACAGATTTTTGATTAAATGTACAGTCAGCGAGAAAATCGTCTTTTTACCCTACTAAAATATATGGAAAAAGTTTTCTTAGATTTGTGGGTGTTCTATTACTCTAACCTCAGTTGGTCTCAAAGAGTGTTTTAATCCTGTACATTTTATCTAAAATCTGTGTATATCGGTTGTCATCACTCAAAAAGTTGGGAAAAGTCTCTTAAGACTAATTTTACGTGGCAGCAAGGGATATGGTAGCTGCCCTTAATGCCGCATCTCAACTTTCCTCCCTATATATCACAGCTAATATTGGTGCTGCAGCTTTGGTGCCATATTAACAAATGCTAAGGCCGACGTGCTCTGTCAGAATACAGCACTTTTTTTTATTGGCCGGCACTTTTGATTTAGGGCCAAAATGGAGGATGTCCTTTTTAATGGTTATAAACAGATCCAACATACTGTATAGATGCTCAAATTATTGTCACAAGGCACAGTAGTGTTAGCCTACTACTGAATAAAAATCAAGAATAGAATCGAATAGAAATATATTGCCATAAGAAGAAAAGTAAATACATAAAATATAAATATTTCTTACACCCACACATATCACCTAGCACAGAGTTAGTGGCATCAGCACTTGTGTTATAGATTCTAGATGACGTAAAAAAATAACGAACATAATTTTGATAATATACTACAAAAACAACCACGACCCTAGGACAAATAAATGTCGGAATTCGTCGCACAAACATTTTCTCTCGCAGTATGAATAAATATATTCTAAGAACAAAAACAACAATTGCATTGTAGTGAGTCACCAACTGTCACCACTCCCATTTCTCTCGAGTACGACACTCGAGAGACAAGGCGACAAGGGTAAAGACAGCGATGAGTAATGGGCAGCAGCATTCCTCATATAATATACTGCGATTTATGTACCCAATAGATGGCAATGGGCCTGGCCACATAGGGACCAGACTTAATTGGCGAAAGGTATCCACCGTTAATTCACCTCTGCCCACCCCTTCGGGGATATAGGCGTGATTTATGCATGTATGTATGTATTGTAGTGAGGCCATGTACGTCGAAAGAGCCGGACACTGCCCCACGCCAGTGAAACACGAGGTGGAGTCCCGAGCTGGCAGCACTGAACCCAGGAGTGACGGATTTGGACCCCGGGGGGCTTTGCTGCACGCCCCTGACACTAGGGAAGCTGATGACGCGGACCCTGACATCATACCGTCTTTGTATGGTAAGTTACTGTTGATTATTGGCAATATTGTTTGAAATTATTGCACATATTGCAAATTATTGCACATGTTAAATTAGGTAAACTATTGAGGTAATTAATCTACACAGACATTTTGAGTTTGAGCAAATTAAAGCCGAAAAATCTACAAAGGCTTTAATACAATTTATCTTGTCTTGGCTAATACGAAATCTTGTCAATACTTTTTCATAATCAAATTGAAAGCAAATTGATATTGACTGAAGCGATAGAAGTATGTAAGGATCGTAGCAAGTGGAAAGAAGTAATATCTATCTACCCTTGAGGGAGAAAGGGGTGACATATGTATGTATGTATGTATTGTCAATACCAGACACTAAATATGGTGACAATCATCTATATATTCAGAGTGTTTTCAAATATAACTTCAATTTAGTAGGATTTTTACACGATTTCCTTTAAGGAATTCTCAGAAACATTAGTAAATTAATAATTATTCAAGATCATTTATTCAAGTATTGGCCGTGTGGGGACGGCAGAATAGAATAAAATTGTCACCACCCCAAATCTCTCCCGCGGGTGTTGTACAAGGCGACTAAGGAACAATTAGTGATAAGGAATGGGCAGAAGCGTTCCTTTTATACCACCAAGCAGTGTACTGCGACTTTTGTGCCCGTAAATGGCAACAGGCTCGCCACCTATTGGAACTAACATAATTGGCGAAACGTGGATACTCACCTCTGCCCACCGCTTCGGGGATATAGGCGTGATTTATGTGGGTGTATCTTTCTGACTTTATTTTCTTTGCAGCATGATTCCCAAATGCTCCCTTTCCCCAGAACGCAGGCCCGTGTCCAATGGGTACATGAGCCTGCAGCGGCCGCCGTCTGCGAATAAGCTGCCGCGGCCGGGAGAGGACGCGCGCTCGGAGCCCGACGGGGGGTACTACACCGACTTCAGGAAGAAGGATTACAGAATACCTTTAACTAGTGTGAGTAACAAAGAACTTTTTTGATTTTTATTCTAATTCGAACAGTGTATAATTGTTAGGGTGCTACAACACCAATCGGTCGATTTTCGATCGACGAATAATTGTAATTGTCGACTTCAATCGATATCTTTTACTTTAACAATTCCGGGCCATACCAATCGACCGATGTCGAATAAAAGTATGTACCGACAATCGATCGATTGGTGTGGCACCGTTAGAAAAATTATTACAAAAAAAATGTGGTTAGATAAAGTTCGAAAAATTATTGTCTTGTTGCGGGATTAGAAACCGCGTCATCTGCATTCCGGGCAGTAGGCATTAGAGGACGCGGGTTCGATTCCCGGAAAAAGACCTTAATTTTTGGAACTTTATCTAACCACAGTTTTCTTTGTATTATCTACCAACGTAACTTTAATGATATTTTGGTGTCAATGACAAATAAGGTCAGAGTTTTCTTTTAACTGTAATCTACTACAAATTGTACACAGTTATATATTCTATACGAAAATGTAGTTTGAAAGATTGTGCTACATGGAGCAGTATATTATACGATTATAATAAAAAAATATGCGGACATGGAAGGTGTAAATTAGTGACAAAATTGTTCGGGAAATGTCAATGGCAATGTTATTTGTATGTAATTGGTATTTAGCTTAGAATTTAACATTTCATCACCATCAGCCGCGCGGTGACGGCAGAGTAGAATACAATTGTCACCACCCCAAATCTTTCCCGTGGGAGTCGTACAAGGCGAATAAGGATAAATGTGAATATGATAAGGAATGGGCAGCAGCGTTCCTCTTATACCACCTAGGCTAGCAATGTACTGCGACTTTTGTGCCCGATAAATGGCAACAGGCTCGCCACCTATTACATGGGACTTGACATATTTGGCGAAACGTGTGTGCTAGTTCACCTCTGCCTACCCCTTCGGGGATATAGGCGTGATTTATGTATGTATGTATGTATCACCATCAATCACTAGTCTTTTAGTTCACTGCTCTTTAGCTCTTCTATTGCATAATCGGTCTACAATCTTTTTGTATTTCACTTCTTCTTTTGGTGGAAGAAATGTTAATAACGGTGCTTTAATCCCCTAGATTTCTAAAAATATACCTCTTGCCGAATAATGATACCTTTCTGTCTGAAATTTTGAAGGACATAAATTCACATCATATTACAGTCCTGATATTTCATATTTCTATTATTAGGCACAGCCTCATTAGGCTTCTAAAAATATATTCGACGTTAAATTTTTAATTATATCTGTTTAACTATTATATTACTATTGGAAAAATGATTACAATATTAAATACTATAATATTTGTCTTTCTTCACTCGTATTTAAAATGTTTTCGGTCGAGTTTTATTATAAGGTGTTAAAAGTATATTTCATTTCTTACGATCATAAGGGCTAGATGGCAAAATTTGGTTAAAATATTTGGTTAATCGAAATATCACCACCCCCTTTCCTTTCCCAAAGGGTGTCATGCAAGGCGACTAGAATAAAATATTGAGTCATGGGCAGAAGCGTTTCTGTTCTACCGTCTAGTTCATAATGCGATTTACTTACCCGATAGATGGGAATAGGCTCGCCTCTTATTACATAGGTCCAACAAGCGATAAATAGGCATGATTTATTTAAGTATTTATAAATGTTGATGTTAGGTATGTGAAAAATTAAATTATTCGCATGTAAAGTTTTTAATTAAAATTACGAGTTAAATTAGAACGAGTTCCTGTTTTGAACAAACATGAATACCGAGCTTGCGGTACATTGTCGAATCGTGTGAAAACTTGTACTATGTTGTTTATCAAAGTATGAAAACATTATACTACACGTCTAGTGAATTCACTTGGCTGGAGTTTGACATTAAACTCGCATTCACAGCACAGTTCGTGGGTGTTTACATCACATTGTGTTATGTGGGTCGATTTTCATCGCAAACGGAAACTCTTCCGTATAAAAATACAAAGAACACGACAGTGTACAAATGCTAAACGCGATTCGAATCAGGCCATCAAGGTGGAATATTGTATTTATCATGACACGAAATAGTAGTAGTTTACTATATCGGTAGTAGCGTTTTATTGTCATAATAATAATTTGACAGCTTAACGACCAGATTGGTCGAGTTTTCAGATGCTCTGGCTATCAGCCAAGAGGTCCCGAGTTCGTATCCTAGTAGGATTAATTAATTATTAATATTATTATGTAGGTATATATTAATTAAATAATCGTCATCAACCTTTCAAGTGAGAGACGTCCACTGTTGGGCATAGGCGTCAAATATGTTAGGTCCCATGCAATAGAGAGCGAGCCTATTGCCATCTAACGGGCACATAAATCGCAGTTTATTACTAGATAGTATAAGAGGAATGCTGCTGCCCCTTTTCGCTGTTTTAACTATTAGAGGCCTTGTACGACACGAGTGGTGTCAATTCTATTCTACTGTGACCACACGGCATAAATTTTATTTTTTGACTTGACATATTATTAAATTGGTAGTAATGCACTTTCTTTGCTGACTTTAATTAGTGTATCTTTAATTATGCCGTGTGGTGCCGGCAGAGTAGAATACAATTGTCACCACCCCAAATCTCTCCCGTGGGTGTCGTACAAGGCGACTAAGGAAAAATCAGTGATGAGGAATGGGCAGCAGCGTTCATCTTATACCATCTAGCTATGTACCTACTGCGACTTTTGTGCCCGATAAATGGCAACAGGCTCGCCACCTATTATATGGGACCTAACATAACTGGCGAAACGTGGGTGCTAGTTCACCTCTGCCTACCCCTTCGGGGATATAGGCGCGATTTATGTATGTATGTATGTATCTTTAATTACTGTCGCCAGACAAATCCTCAAACTGCGTTATTGACACCTAATATTTGTCGATTACACCTATGTTTACAAACAAAACATTTCATTGTTACAGTCATATCATAGTTTAGGGCGGGTCAACAAAGGGGTGAACGCGTGCAGTCCCAGCTCGGCCGGGGGAGTGACGTCATCGCTGACGGCGCACCGGCTCCGACCCGAGGTCGTGACGACATCGCACCGCGTCCAAGAGAGCTGTATATAAAACAGAACCCTCCGATGTAAATAATAAGGTTAAGCATTGACTGTGTTCCTTTAGCGTCTACCTTTTGTAATACGATTTACGAATTTGTGTACGATATTTTCGGTGCTGCGAAAACGTAGACTCTTTTTGCTACACAGCATACCAACATAGGCTACCATTTATATCGTGAAACAAAAAAGCGGTCTATTCCCAGTTTCCCCCATTTGTTTCATTGGTTTCCTCCGCACGGGGGAATAGACCAAAATTACAAAAGCACATATGACCAAAAAGGGTCAAAAAAGTGTCTATGTCTGCATAGACATCGACTGACTTCATATTTATTTAGTGAAAATAAAATATTTACATGTGTAGCTTGTACCACACACAAGACATAAAGAATGTCTACCTTTGCGCAGCGCCTTATAGTTAAACGCTTGGAAAGTGACCGGCTACACTGTCTGTTTTTACGGCTATCCTTTATCCTGGATTGAGAATATTTGTATTTAGGGCCAGACAATAAATGGTTTTTAAAAAACAATTTGTTAAGTACTTTTGATAGTGGTTCTTGAAAACTTTTTTAATGAAGCATAATATTTTTTAATACTTTTTTGTTTATATTAACTGATGTTTTATTAACTTAAATACCTGTTTTCTATAAGTAATAAATGAAAACTTACAAACATTACACAAATCAAAATAAAAAACCATAGAATCGCGATGTATGCGACATCTATGTAGCGACAAATGTATTCATTTATTATTTTTTAATATAAATAGAAAAGAAATCTAGGATAAATAAAAACATATAAAATATTTTTTTTATTGCGCTAGTAGTAGCGTATACACTGACAGTGTAAGATTTTTTGTTAACATAAAGATTCCCTGTGAGGTAATATTGATAACGTCTTCAATCCAGCTGTCGAATTCCCAAAATCAATTTTAGACTTAATTATATTTGTGATAAAACATTTTCACTTTGACTCAAATAAGATAAAGGGTATAATTTACATAGCGTACTTCGACGATTGTTTTTGACACAACGTCTTGCTGACTGTACTTAGTTTAAGTTAATTTAAAACGACGACGATGCTTGTGTTTTATAATTAATACTCAAAGGTTTATTTAAATAAAAACATAGTTTAGTTTTCTCTGAGGAAATTCTATGTAGAAAAATGAGATTTTTTTTGTTTTTTTTTCATATCTGATAACAAAGTTTAAATATTCGGGGAACTATATTTATTTGAAACCACAGATACCATTCTCAGTATTCAATTAATGCTAAATCATTTACAATACTCGAAAAGGGTTAGAAATTGAATCCGAGCTATTCTATGTAAAATGGTTTCTCTTTAGTTAAGTTTTAGTCATCATTTCTTTGAGACTCAGAATGTTCATTAGTAGGTATGAAATAATATTACACCCACTTTGGACAGTCAGTATGGTTCTTTTTTTTAAGTTTATCCTGTTTTGACAGTTGTCACATAATCAAACTTTCAACAATATTTGTAAAACACTTAACTTCGAGTCCTAAATGTGATAATTACACGAGAAATTTTAAACAATCCAACTGCGATTTTTACTGAGAACCAGAAGGTGTAGAAATAGAGCACCTCGGGCGGATCAATTGAACTAAGATGTCTTTGTGTGGCCACGAAACCAGACAATGGAACTAACATTTAAATTAAAATGTTTGCACCGACTTAAAAAAATGTTCATTTATCTAAAGATTTCACGTATGTCTTTAACTTCATTACTAACCGTCCTATTTTATTGACATAATAAAGTAAATATGAGCAGCTCGACTATATTAAAAAAAATACCTTTATTTTAATAGGTATTGTTTTTGTTTTTTCATCTTAAGTACGGTTTTCTGTGATCCCCATCATTGGCGCAGGAATTTTGTCGTCGATAATAATTGAAGGTGCAAACTCCTTCACTTAAAGTCATTCAAGTAATAGCCGCGGAGAAAATAATTATCCAGGATGCGAGACGGTTGTTTTGGAAACTAAGTTTCGCAAAAAAATCCTAATAAACAGGTGTATATTTCCATCCATAAGGATTCCTATGCCCCATTATTATTTATTTTAAAGAGCTGGCTGATGATTGAATTCTGACAGCTATCAAAATGACTTTGAACATTTTTCATGACTAATCCGTCATCTGCCAAAACGCCTACTTTGTGGCCCGACACGCCTCGCGGCCACACGCGAAGTGTCGTTAAAGTCAACGACAACATTTATCTGCAGTTAACGTGTTACTTCTTCCACGTCCATAGTAAATTGGACGCGATACCGTAACTGTGCGTCTCTAAATTTGTAGGAAATTGAATGATTTTTCACTTGTTTCTGGAAACTAAGTTCTAAATAAGTGTAAAAAATATAATATTTTGCTAAAAAAACACATTATGTTGAAATGTTTGTTTTGTATGCGATTTTATAATCAGGGGCCTTACCACCAGCTCTAAACGCGGCTCAATTCCCACTGTTAAAGTAAGACAACGCTATAAGTCAAGTAGAGGCGCGGCTTCTCGTTTTGTCACCCGCATTTGGATCCCACTAATACTTCATGGTACAGACACAGTATAAAATTTATCAAATGAAGACATAGGCTGGCGTGGATGGCGCGGTGATATGTCGCTATTTTTAATTTTACCTGTGCATGGATAGTCATCGTCTTTCGCTTTTGCATAGCGCAAAAAATCAACAACTACCTACCCTGAGAAGCTCATCTTTGTGACTAATTCAGTTTAGTTCACTTTCATCCATTCAAATATCAGAATATATTGTGAAAGCAATTTAAATGTCATATTTTTAGGTCACACAATGTTTCTATGTCCGTTTGAAGTGACGTGACGGAACAATAAATACGGGCTTGGTTTTCATCACAGCTGAAATGATTGTTCTTTTTTTCTTAAAAGCGTTTTCAGAGGTTAAAAATGGCGAATAAAAATGCATTTTGATAAAAATATCCCGTGACTTTCAAAATCATGGTTGCCCCTATCCACTACTTTATTGTTTGACAACTAGAGGATAGTTTATAATACAAGAGTATTGTTTGAAATCTGGCTATTACCGTCCATTATATTATCAATGGACGTCACTCAAGGAATGCCCAAATACTTGAATTAGTTATTCACATTCTTTTTATTTACGCAATGTGATGTGGCCTAATTTTAAGGGTTATATAACCCATAGAATTTCTGAGAATGCTCTAATAGTGCTTGCTAAATAAATTCAATATGGTTCTCCCAATTACTGCCTGGGAACGTCAGAGCTGAATATAGTTTTCACCACCCCTTTAACATCCCGTGAGTCTCGTAAGAGGCGACGGAGAGAGTTTACTAGCCCTGTGCATATCTTCGCAGTAAGAATGTCTCACGTGTTGGCATGTAAACCATCCACAACCGCGTTCCTTAGAGGGTTGGTTCAGACACACATTGAAAACCTCAAATTCTCCACCCATGTAACGACCAGGGGTTCTAAAAGGGCATCATCTGCAGTTTCTTTTATGATCGCATTATGAATTACATTGCCAACCATAAAAATAGTCACTTGTCGTCTGTTTCTGTTAGGTGAACCACTCCTGTTTAAGAGTTTGTGCGACAAATATTATAAGGTTTTCTGATTGGTAATTGGTGAATGAATGAAAATGAATGATTGTGAAATAACGTATGGATTCGTAAAATTTTATTTCTATGACGATATTGGTCAAAAGCCTTTTACTGCCGCACTCAGAGACGTCAATTAACTTTGATGAGTATTTAATGTCAAAAATTTTCATTCAAATCTAGACCATAGACCCGGCAAGAATAGCGACTAGTTTTGAATTATCATTTTTTGACGTTAAATACTCATTACCGTTATTTGACGTCTCTGAGTGCGGCGGTAAGACCCAGATCTGGGGGCCTACCGCCTAACTCGATTGCTAAAGCAAAAGCTATAGTTTATGACGTCATGCTCTCATTTCGCACTAAATGGACCTAAACTATTAGCGATAGCTTTGAACGAATGATCACCGAATGATTTTGTATGAATTTGGCACAAAATCCGTACCGCATAAAAATTCAGGATGGCTGCTATAGTCGTAAGCAGTGCATTGCAATAATATCTATCATCAGCAATCGAGTTAGGTGGTAGGCCCCTGTTAACACTGTCAATAATTGCTGTATAGCATTCATGCCCAATAATTGGTTAATTACATTTAACATTACATTCTGCAGCCAATCATAGCTCTAATCATGATAGACACTCCCTTGTTCTTGTAATTGTCAATTATCGTATCAGATGACGAAAATATTTAATGATCCTGGATTTTAATGAAAGCGGATTGATAAACTGGAAGGATCAGTGGTTTCATTCTTTGTTTATTTATAATAAATATTCATTAAAACAAAATTTAGCCTATGTGAGATTTATGCCAATAAATGAAACTAGACCATTACTACGCTAGCATTACTACCTGTTTAAAAAATATTGTTTAACTTTACAATACTTTTGATTATTTTGTTCATTCATACATTTTGTAAAATTTGAAGTGCTCGATTATTCAGGGCGGTCATTATAATTTTCGAAAATTACATTAAAATACACAAACTGTGTTTTGATTCTCACGAAATCTGGACTTCTGGATTTTGTAATATTTGAAGTGCTCGATTATTCAGGGGGCCCATTATCATTTTCTAAAATTACCTCAAACTGTGTTTTGATTCTCACGAAATATGGACTTCTGGATTACGTATTCTTCTTGGTCGCTCTTGAATCGAATTTTAAGAAATGATGAACATTGCATGGCCAGTATAGATCAAATTCAATTACCACAAAAAAAAACTAACTCGACTCCAATTTCGGGAAATCAGTACTGCTTCCTGGCGAGGTATGTTGTTTTTAATTGGTAATTATTGAAACAATCATCAATTACTAATTATTATATAATAATTATCACACTATTTTGACGACCCAAAACGAAATGGGACAATTCAATTTTCGTTTTTAAACAATACCTTTGTAACAAAAATATTGTATCAGCGTTTTCAGATCAAAGTAACGAGTTGTTTAACAAATCCAATTTATATGAACATTTTTATTTAATTTCAGCGTTGATTCACGTGTGTTTTGTATTCACATTTCCAGGAAATATCGACGCTCAAACAATGTGAAATTTTGTAACAGATTAACTGTAATTACTGGGTTCGAAATACTTATTACAGAAGTGACACGGCAATGTATAATAGTGTAAATAAAAAAGATTAATATTTAATATGTATCGGCCTTTTTACTTTAATGTTTTTTACGACTTCTTGATACGAATTTTTAATTTAGCTAGCGAGTAGTACTGGCCTAACTATAATTAAAAGTGGAGGTGGGAATTAGCCCAACTGGTCCGACAACAGTATTTATTTTTGAAGGTTTTGAAGAATTCTCACTGTTTTAAAAAAAATACAAGATTTGTTAACACTCAAGTAATACTTGAAACCGACAGATGTTGCGTGTTCCACGCTGCCTGGCCTGGGAGCGAAAAAATAACGGAGAATGTGCCAGCCCTGAGGTACCCCAGGGCTGTTGTAAAAGTCGACTAAGGCAGATTGCCCGGTGTAGAACATTAAGCACCTTGGGGTACCCGAATGGTGGAGGGCAAACCCCCAACAACAGTATATCCAAAGATGGTAGGTATCAGACCAGCGGGCGGCCGGCTGTAATACCTAAGCCAAAACCTTGAGCAGTATAGATTGGAATGTATCCATCCCAATCACTCTCTCTGTTCATCCGTCTCTAGACATGGTACTTTTAGTGTCTTTTCTGTACATTCATTTATCAGTAGTACCTTTCCGGTGTGATGGATGATATGAATCAAAAGGAGTGGATGGTTTAAATTGAAGAGGAAACACACTGCGCTTATCATAGATTAAATGGGAATAGGGCAGAAAGGAGAAGAAAAGAAATAAGGGAATAGTTAAAAATACACTGTTTCATAGAGATTTGTTTATCCTCAAGAATAAAAATGTTGTATACCGTTTGGAATTCTAAGCCCACCTCAGCTTAAACCATGTCACTTCTGTGTTTTATTTGACCGCAGTAATGCTTATTGTAAGTATGTAAATTGTAAATAGGACTAACGAAATTAAAACATCTAGTCTAATTTAGGTCTAAAGGTGCTAAGAAATGTATCATATATAGTAATAGGCTACGTCAATTCCCGTAAGCTCATACTAAGTATGGGAATAATTACTATTGTTAAAAATGTTTCTTGTAAATGTTTCCAAATACAATGTCAAGCGTTTATGATAAGTTTGTTTTATTGTGCTTCTTACCCTGTAGGCCTAGCACGGGACGTGGACAAAATCTCTCTCCACCACTTGGCAGTGTCTTGTCTCGGGATTTAGTGGGAGTTGGAGCGAGAGGAAAATATTTTCTTTACCCCGAGGAGATTTTCTCCACATCTCGTGCTACGGGGACTGTCCGTCGTATTGGGACCCAACATAGTTGGCGGAATCTGGGTGTTAAACACCTGTGCCTACCGCTTTTGGATATACCGGCTTTAATTACCAATAACAATATAAATAAATATCTATTTCTTACACTATCATCTATTCTACAGTAATTAGCTTAAGCACTTCTGTTATGAATACTAGATAAAGGACAAATTTTAATTTGCCCGATAGATGGCTAGTTCTCTTCCTGAGACCTAACATGGTCGGCGAAATGTGGGCGTTAGTATGCCTCCAGGCATTATTTATGTTGCTCCTAAAAGGCTAAGCCGACTGGTCCAAGTAACGAAATAACAAAACAGCACTGTTTAACGGAACTTTTAATTGGACTGTAACGAACACCCTTCGGCTTTGTCAACGAAAATCTTAATTGATTTACACGATATCAGATCCCGGGTCGGTTCTTAAGGCGAAAACTTGATTGTTTTAACGAAACCAGACCTTTTAGATGTTCCCGAGTCAGATGTCGAGATATCGAGTGTCCTTTCTGATTATACGGTTGTTGTTGGTTTGGATTTGGATGACGGCTTGCTTTACATATTATTATCAGCTACTAAGATGATTCGATTCCTGTTATTTGGAAAAAAAACCTGCTTCGGAAGTTGGAAAATTATTTCTACGTCGCGAAGGTACCTCAGTCAACAGATTGCATCATAAAGGTTAGAGGAATATCGGCAACCTAATCGACGTCCTGGGGGCCTACCGCCTAACTCGATTACTAAAGCAAAAGCTATAGTTTATGACGTCATGCTGTCATTTCGCACCAAATGTACCTAAACTATCAGCGATAACTTTGAACGAATGATTTTGTATGAATTTGGCACAAAATCCGTACCGCCTAAAAATTCAGGATGGCTGCTATGGCCGTAAACAGTGCATTGCTATATAGCTATCATCAGCAATCGAGTTAGGCGGTAGGCCCCCTGATTGGCACAGTGCTTTAAAGAAGTCGCCTGAATTGCGTAGGAGACGAGTTCGATTCCCGCATTAGTACATAGGTATTTTTTTTTCCGACTTTCTCTTTGCTACCACAATAAATATGATATTACGTATCTCAAAAAATATAAACTAATTATTGATTAGTCTAAAATTTGAAATAAAACAACTTTTATGGATAAGACTCGGGTCACGGGGTGTCGCCCCGTGACCACGGCCACTGTAAAGTGATCGAAACCTAACGGCTAGCCGGGTTAAATAATTAATATGCCAAACACCAAATTATACGCGAGTCTTATCCGTAAAAGTTGTTTTATTTCAAATGTGTAGTGCTCGTGCAAATATAAGAAAACATTATTAGTCTAAAATTATTATAATTGAAGGCTTCTAATGCCGATTATTTAAGTACAGCACTTACAGACCCCGGTATTTAGAGGAAGCATTTGTAAGCTTTTTTTTAAATTCAACCATTCCTGTATGTAGGATCATTTCAGCGATAGGTCTTCTTTTTTATGTTAGACAAGGAAGCTCTTGCCCTTCATCTCACCTGATGATAAGGGACGAGGATGGAATCGAGCTCCACCTGGAACCATCAACCACAGAGGAGCTGGCTATCTTGTCACAATTGTCGGAACACAATGCTTTTAACATTATTATTATTACGGCGACAGATTTTGATAAGATGGTGGTAGCTAGCCAGGCGGACTTGGAGTAAGTCCTACCACCAACCAAACCGAACACAAAATTCTGTACCCCTCTGGGATCGAACCCGGGACCTCTGGATCTTAATTTCAGTGGGCGAACCAATAGACGACGGAGACGGTCTTCCGAGGTGAGGCGATGTTGAGCGAGATGCTTGACTACTACCAGCAATAGCATGGCAGAACTTATATTAACTTTTTATTGCTTGTTTTTGTCAACAATCAAAGCACAGCTTTTGTCGTTCGACATATGGTTGTATTTCGATTGTCAAACTTAGACAGTTTTAGGAACCTGACGTCCTATATTATGGGATTTGTGAGTTTGGAGAAACGTCTCAATCTGACGGAATATATGAAATGAAATACAGCATCGCAGGTCATTTAAAAATGATTCTTGTTGTAACAGCAATAAGAGGGACGTTCGAGCGTCACTCATGAAAAGTGGTAGCATAAAATTTAAGTGTACCCCCCATCGGAACCGTCACATCTTGACTTAACGACGGTCCAGATTTAGTGTGATTCTAACATTTATATCAAAAAGAACTTTATAACACACTTAAAATTGATAACAATGTAGGACGATGTTTTATTAAATATATAACATTTGATGTTGCTAGTCGTAAAACGGAGACAAATTAGGGTAATGAAATTAAAATACATCACGATGGGATGTTAACGGCAGACGCGATGCAATAAAGTGAAACTTTTTACTACAGATATTTTTAATTTGTCTTAGGATGTTGGTAAGATTTATCGTTCACTGGTCCTAACTTGTGGTCAATGTACATAGCAAGGACACTAATAGTTCTTAAATAAATCTTTAGACTGTATAGGCAAATCAATAAAAAATAGCCATTATTTTAACAATTTTGATAGCACGTTCTAATCGTGTTTTAAAGAAGATAAAATGAAATTAATAGTTTTACAAATGTAATTAGTTACAAACAATTGTATTTGTACTTTATTGCAGACATTGCTAAGGCTAAAAATCGATTAGCGCAGTTTAGTTGCAAAATGTTGTTGATTGTAATTACCGATTATATTTAATAACCCATCATATTATTAAATATAATCGGTCTTGAACCTACGCCAATATAAAATGCAGTAGCCAACGCATGAGTGATCTCGTTAATTTCTCATTTGACTAATTAATATCGAAATCCAATTATCGTAATATGAGTATTATATTAAAGCGTGGTTGAAACTGACTCCACGTAATAGAGGCTTTTAATAAAAATAGGGTGCATCTTTAGAAGTTTGGTTCTAAAACTTTCTTTAAGTGAATCTTATCATATAACAAAATATATTAATATATTGATATGATTGAAGCTATTCAAAGACGCTTATTAAGGGTTCTAACTTATAGGTTTGGCCTTAAGAGGGATCTCACGACTTACGAAGACAGGCTGCGTTAATTTTGGGTTGACCAGTGTTGAAAAACGGCTCAGAATAATCATCACCTCACTTATTTGCACAAAATAGTGAACGGCTCAATAGATACAACTGTACTATCTGAAATTAAATTCAAAATACCCAATCGCATTCCTAGAGTTGAGCGACCGTTTGCTATAGCATTGTGTAATAACAATGTATCTGCTCACAGTCCTATACTCCGAATCTGTAGAGAGTTTAACACATTGACTGAATTCCAACTAGCCACTCTCACGTTTAGTAACGTCCCGCTCCCCCCTATCCCCCGCAATTGGAAGCAGCGCTCGATTCAAATGTTACCGGACTTTTGGTCCACCCTGTATTTTTACAGTAACCCGATAAATTACTCCATTCTACCTGCTAGGAATTAGATAGCAGAATATGAAGTAGGATAAAGCATAATAATGTAATCGAAATTATATTTTGGGGATGAAGCAAGCGTAATTGTTTCGGACGATCCTGGAATTAGTTGTGGGACAAAACCAGTGGGACGATTGAAGAATAAATCTGGAATCCAATGATAGGACAGTCAGGAATTACTAGACCTAGACCATCTTCAAAGCAGCCTTCATCAAGAGGCTTAAGATCACATTAGACAAGGTCAATTGTGTTTTAGAAAAGGTGTTTGATTCTTTTCTGACAAAGGACACGCAATTCATGCACTATAATTTATGATCTTTTCGACATCAATGTCCCACCCAGCAGCGTTTTGTAATCTAAGTCCCTCGGCACAGTAACAGGAACTGATGCCTGTTTTGTTGGTTTTTTCTTTGGATTTGTCAATCTCAATAGTCATTCATTCTCTTTTTTTATATTATGTACCTGACATTCATTTGAAATTTGTAGAACACTGTGTTGTGGGACGATTAGAGCTAGCACAGTCTACATTATTTTTGCACGCCTATGCCAGTATAGATCATCATCCCCCTGCCCTTATCCCATCTTAACTTGGGGTCGGCGCAGTATGTCCTCTTTTTCCATTCTCTTCTGTCACTCGTCATCTCCTCATTCACATCCATCACCTTCATATCACACCTCACACAATCCCTCCATCTTTTCAGTGGTCTTCCTCTACTTCTACATCCATCAACATTCATGTCCATAACTTTCTTACTTGCATTCATAGCATGCCAGTATAGATGATGTTAAAAAATAAAAAATTGGACAACTCGATCAAGGTGTAAAAAGCACTTAGATGTGAATACACCTAGCTTAAAAATACTTCTAAATATCCAAATTATGCTCGAAGTAGGTAATGAAGATAAACTTCAAAGTGTTCTATAATATTACACGTCTGTTCACTCATTTCTTGTAAAATTTACGAAACAAAACCTGATGTAAGGGAAAATCAAATGTCGCTGCCAAATTGCTTCCTATTACAAAGTAGCAAGGTCCACACAGGGAAGTTATCGATCCGTACATTAAATTAACACACTGTGACGAGAATATGCTGGGAATTTCACTATAAGTTTCGTCACAAATTGTCTGGGAGGGGAACTAATACAGCAGAAATAGTTCAAAGGATTGACGAACCAGACAGTCAAACAATTGAATAACTTCTGCCGCTAGAAATGGAGTGGTACCAACTTAGCATATAGAATAAAACAGAATCCGTGTTCGCCCCATACACTGAAGCCGCACAAACACTACCAAAATAGCATAGTTTGATATTTTGATGACAGTCTGTCAGTGACCACCGTCAGACGTAGACGACAAATTGCTGACATTTTTTATTTAATTATGCCTTCTTGTGCGGTTCCCACCTGAAAAAAAGCAGTTAGACAAATAAAAGAACAAGCAGGGATTTCGTAAGTAGCACATATACATCTCATTTTAATTAAATAATGATTAATTAAGAAAACGCACTCGCCCAAACAATTTGGGCGAGTCCATTTTGTTGATGTTGCCAGTTTTGCTGGAATTTTTTCCCTACTTCCAATGTATGATAAAAAAATTAAATGCATATGAAATATTTTAACTTTTGATTTCATTATTAAATAATTATAAATACACATTCATTAATTTACTGTCAAAATATTTATAAAATAAAAATTTGTTTGAATGGGTGGTATTACTCCCTTTTTTTTTTTTTTACCTAGGGTTTAATGCTTTTACGCATGCCCCGCGATTCCAGGGCAAAATCGCGGGGGTATGTGGGGCTCCCCGACGTAAAAGGCGCCGGGACTACCCACTAAAACTCCCCAGGGTGCTCCACCATCTCGCATGGGCGGGGAAAGAATAACAGCTGAGCCTTGTGCCTAACCCCCGTCTCGCGCTTGCCTGCTGTCAGGCTCCACTCCGCAGCTGAACTGCGCCTGCTGCTCATAAGGCGACGGCATACGTGAGCACCGATATGCCGTCGCGACACCTCCGAGGCAGCTTCTGTGCGGCGGGTAAAAGTACCCTGCCCGTCGCTCAGGGCCAGAAAATTAGGGGGCGATGTTGCGGGCAAAAATGCGCCGGCGACGCCCAGGTCTCCTCCGCCTTTGCGGATCTGCGGAGGGGTCCTCGTCGCGGGTCCTCTCCTCCGCCTCCTTCGCCTCCATCACGGCCTCGGCGAACCTCCGCATAGCCTGCCATGCGTCGTCGCCTTCGGACATGGCCTTCACCAGTGCCGGCACAATTTTTAAATGTAAACATTCCTGTATGATTTTTGCAACGATATGTCTTCAGAGGGAGAGAGCTGCCAGAAGAATAAACTAAAACGATGGTTAGTGAGCTACTGCTTGACTAGTGCCAGAAATATCGATACCTCGTATCTTACATTTTTCGAGAAATTGACTTTTGTATGTTTTTGAAATTAAGGTCTATTTCTACGTATTTTCATGAAATAACGTAACTACCTATATTTTTAACGAGAACTCCACAAATACAAATGTGAAAAATAGCTTCTAACATAATTTTCTAACGTGAAATTCTGACTTTTTTTACATTGTGTAATTTGTCTGTGTTAGTTAGAAAATATTGGCACTTCGCCGTCGATATGCAGATATTTTTATAAATAACATTGAGTTAGCTTGGGTTTGCTTTTGATTTGAAAATTTTAATAAAAAAAAATAATAAAAAAATAATCAAAATGATTGCACCTACAATCTTTATGTACTCCTGTGCAGGTGTAGGTGTGAAATCTAGTAAAATGTCGCGATACAACGTTCTCAGTACATTGCTATTGCTAGGTGGTATAAGAGGAACGTTGCTGCCCATTCCTCATCGCTGATTTATCCTTAGTCGCCATGTACGACACCCACGGGAGAGATTTGGGGAGGTGAAAATTGTATTCTACTCTGCCGTCACCACACGGCTCTCTGCCGTCACCACACTAATTTGTAAGCCTACACAATTGTAATCAATAAATAATTGAGCATGCATGAGTACTAAGCTTAACGCAGAACGAATCGAACATCAATAAACATGATTGCTTCAGTTAATTCGACTTTGATATATTAATTACCACGGTTATCAACTTTTGTTGCAACGGATTAAATAATTGAGGTATCGATTTTAAAAGGAATTTGTATGAAGTTAGGAGAGTGGTATTTTTTTTGTACAGCCGACAAAACATCAAACTTTACCCGTGACTTCAAATAAGAGACAATATTATTTTTAAAGATAAATGTAGAAGTAGTATTATAATATTTACTAAACTTTCATAAAAAAAAAAAATTATTACTTAATAATCTATTACTTTATCTATCAATATTTTTTGCTGATCCAACTCATTGGCGACAGAAAAAAGAAAAATGTTTTTGTAATTAAATACCTATCAGTGATTATGTTCAAAAGCCGAACAAAAACCTAGGTATTTAATACAGATTGGCATCCAAATTCATAAGAATGTACCTACCTAACATGAAATTAAAGCAAAATCTGTATGAACAACAACAATTAAGTTTTTTTATTTCGTGAAACTGAGTGGGCCGAGTGGTTATACCAACCTCCTGGATCGCGGAAGACGCAAGTTCGAATCCCTCTTAATGACATAATTTTCGTCTTTGTTACAAATTAAAAAGCGAAAATCATTAGTCAAAAATTATCACCGTAAATTACATTAAAATCTGTCTGTACGGCATTTGTTAAAAATAATAATCTGACAAATCCGTCTACGCTCACATGACGCGATAATAGGAAGCCATCAATTAGCGTTCAGCGCCTAAATTGAACCGTCATCACTGGTGAAACGTAATTAATTACAGAGAAAAGTCTCTAAAAGACCATGCAGTTGGCTTACTCGCGTGTGGGGCCAGGGATCGAGCGAGTGAATATTTTCAAACTCTTCTTCTACCTGCCCTGTTCCCAGTCTATCTGGGGTCGGCGCAGTATGTTTCCTCTTCCATTCATATCGGTCAGACGTCATCAAACCATCCACTCCCTTTGGATTTATATCATCCATCACACCGTAAAGGTGCTAGTGATGAATGAATGTACCTATAGAAAAAAGTCGGAACGGACCATGTCGAGAGACCCATGAACGGAGAGAGTGATTGAAATGACAACATTCCAATCCATATTGCTCAAGGTTTTGGCTTAGGTTTTACAGCCGGCCGCTTGCCTGACACCAACCCACTTTAGGTATGTCAATATTTTCAAACTAACCCCCGAATACAGAAACGCTTCTCAAAGTTTTAGGCTTGCATAACATCTATGTATTGTCAAAATTGACGTTTTTCCATACAAATTCTGACAGATAATTATAGTCCACTTAACATTATAAGCAGTAATATTTTCTTATATTTGCACGAGCACTACACATTTGAAATAAAAGACACAATCAAGATTGTGAGGACACCTGTCGTCTTTAGTCCCGCCGTGACCACGGCCACTGTAAAGTGATCGAAACGTCGGGTTAAATAATTAATATGCCAAACACCAAATTATACGCGAGTCTTATCCGTAAATGTTGTTTTATTTCAAACTATAAGCAGTGCTTATTTGTGTAACGTTTCTGAATTCGGGGGAAAATGTAGGAGTAATTTTTTTCTAGGTAATCTTCGTATGAGAACTTGGCTATGAAAAACTATAGTCACTTTCTCACTTCAACGGCTTGGTTTTTGAGATTCTTAGCGCTATCATCATCGCCACCAGCCTTTTCAACGTCTTCACTGCTGGAGCACAGGCCTTCCCTATTGATGGAAGAATATAGGGAGAATGGGCCTAACCCACAACACTGGCCTAGTGCGGGTTGGTGGGTATTAACGACTGCAGATGCAGCCGGGACCAATGGCTAAACGTGCCTTCCGAAGCACTCGAGATAATACATTTTTGGTCACCCATCCAATGACAGGCAAACTAATATTGCTTAGTTTACGCAATTGTAGGCCGAGCGCGCTAGGTATGCCACAGCGCTATAGCGAGCTCCTCATTAGGACAAAAACTTAACCTAGTATAAATATTATTAAGACTCCGCTCAACAATCGCGTACTTCGTGGCCCCAAATTAAAACGTGACGTAATTTATGAATTGGACAAATCGTTATAATAAATTGAATGTTAGTCCTTCTATCAGACCACAGAATAGATAATACGCTTCGTCCCACAATGTTAATGGTTCGAAAAGCCTATTTGTCTTATTGTTAAATTAAGAATCACAGATAATTTATTAGTGACGCGGCGTCGAATGTCTTGGGCTTAAAAGGATTAACTTTTAAGTCATGCAATACGCTTTTATAATAGATGGGTAGGTACCCCATTTATGTGTGTGTCTGTCTAACGAGCTTTTTATAATAGTTTTTTTTTTAAAAGACATATAATAGGTGATTTTTAATTATATATCATCTCTTTAATAAGTATCAAGAAATATGGGGCGAGAATATTCCCATCTACCGGGAACATTTTCGTCTCCCTCGGTATATTCCTTAGTCGCCTTGTATGACACTCCTGCGAAAGAGAAAGAGATAATGGGGTGGTCGTAATCGCATTCTGATTGCCATTACCACACGACAAACTATGTATTTTATTTGTAAATTAGGTACATACCTACTTACTATGGGCTAGAAAAGCCGCTATATTGTTTTGAAGGACCTAAGCTGTTGGCAGATGGCCTTTACAGCATCTACTGAGTTTTTTGGGGAAGGCAAAGACCTTGTCCTCACGCCTTGCAATAGAGCTCGCCCTGAGAGAATTTCCCCAAATCAGACATCCCCCAAGGGGGGACGGCATCTCCCGGGGGACATACTGCCGCAGAGAGCCTCACAAGGCGCTACGAATCTGAGATTTCTGCTAAATAGGTTTGAGTTCAAAAGATAACATAAAATAGTGCTCAAATAATATAGAAACTTGTCCAACTAAAAGCTATCAAGTACATAAGTAAACTAAATTAATTAAGTCATTCCAATTCCACGTACAAACCTAATTTAACAGTTGTAATAGAAAAAACAAACATACAGATCCAATAACATACGCAAACACCGGGAGCTGTAAGCGTGTAATCACTCAATTTCGTAATCGTTCAAATAACGTCTTTACTGCGCACATAATAGAGCACTCACGGGAACGTAGTAGTTAAACTGAGCTTCCAAATATTTACATAGTTTCCTATCGTAAACATTGGCATATAAAATATAAAAGATGCTTTTGTAGTATCACCTGTCGATGTAGAGTTCACAAAACGTAAGACAGGGTGCTTTTTTATTTTTATAAGGTAAACTTAGTTACAAAGTTTTATTATAATAAGATCGTATTAAATTTAGTTTAGTTTGACTACAGAAGAAAAGGTGGTCTTTTAAATTATCTACTGGAAATGAATGCCGATTCAGAAGATTAAAATTCTGGAAAGTTATTGCCAGAATTTTATGACAATACTAAAATTGTGCCAAGTTTCGCAAATATCATTATTATGACAATTGTATTTTGCTTTGCTGTGTTGTGACGAAAGCTGAATACAATTTTTGCCTCCACCCCCAAACTCTCTTTCGGTTGTCGTCTTCGCAAGGCGACTTAGGGTTAAGACAGCAATAAGTAGATGGGTAGGTACCCCATTTATGCGTCTGTGTGGGTCGGGCCGGAGTTTCTTCTTAAAAACTGTACTTTAAAATTTTTTTCATCCCACCATCTCGGAAAAAGCGTTTTTGCTCTTCGATATCTGAGTGCAAAAGCCGTTTTTATCCTCTAGAGGGTAAAGTAAATTTGAATTTAGAACATCGTGTGCAATGAGTTTGTGAATTCAAAACATCATTAAACCTATTTATTTCTACCTCCATGGTGCCGAAATTATCATGCAACCTATTTTAATTTGTTAAAAACTCAGACTCGGAACCTTCTTGGTGTACTTTTTTTGTAATTTGTTTTGCGCGCGCCATTTTCTTTTCACGTCATAAATTTGTTAAAACCTTGGAGTTCCGTGACGGTCAATCAGCTTGGCGTCAATCTTGCTTTAAACATTTTGATCGTCTACAATGCTTGCTTGATGCTTGAGTCAAGCATTTAAAAGCTTTTTAGGTTTGTTTGATATGTTTACGCTAGAAACGGAACAAAAACATACAGAAAATCAACGTGCTTGACTCAAGCTGATTGACCGTCTCGGAACTCCATTAGGGACGGTAATTTTTATTAGGTACTTACAGGTGTGTCTGGATAAATTTTGCGGGTGTGGCTGGGTGGATGGGTGGGTGTTGGAGGTGTGTCTGGGTGAATGGGTGTATTGTGGGTGTGTCTAGGTGAATGGGTGTTTTGTGGGTGTGTCTGGGTGAATGGGTGTTTTGTGGGTGTTTCTGGGTGAATGGTTGTTTTGTGGGTGTTTCTGGGTGAATGGGTGTTTTGTGGGTGTTTCTGGGTGTTTTGTGTGTGTTTCTGGGTGAATGGGTGTTTTTTGGGTGTTTCTGGGTAAATGGGTGTTTTTTGGGTGTTTCTGGGTAAATGGGTGTTTTGTGGGTGTTTCTGGGTGAATGGGTGTTTTGTGGGTGTTTCTGGGTGAATGGGTGTTTTTTGGGTGTGTCTGAGTGGATGGGTGTGTGTTGCGGGTGTGAATGTTGTGGGTGTTTCTGGCTGGGTGTTGAGAGTGTGTTTGGGTTAATGGGAGGGTGTTGTGGAAGTTTCTGGGTGAAAACAGATACTGTTGTTATTGTATTTTTTTTGTATTTTGCAATTTCCTCGTTGGGGGGGATGAACAGTTACGTGTTGCACTCGAGTGCAATGATTTTTCACCTTGTGCTCTTTTGATTCCCTCGCTGTCGCTCAGGATTCTAATTTTTGAATCACTCGCTACGCTCGTGATTCAATTTTAGAATCCTTCGCTAGCTCGGTCATCAAAATTGAGCACGCGGTTAAAAAACAACTTTGCACTCACGTACAACAAATAACTATAGCATCTTCTAGCTGTAATTATTATTATACGACTAAAAATGGTTCTCTTATAACAAAAGTTGCGTGCAGAAAGAAATGCGGCTAGTTCAAAAGGTAAACACGTGGGTATTAATTTCAGAAAATATTTGTTTAAAATGTTTCAGGAATTCTAATCGTTGTCATGTTGGGAGCTCACTTTTGATTACGGTGTATGGTCTAAGACAAAGGTTTTTGACGTAACATTCCCTAATTACATAAAATAAGCACAAAATATTTTTTCGGAATTACTTTTAATAGTAAAATGTGTTCATATTTACACTTAGAATAGGAGGAGTATGTTTCCTTTTCCATTCATATTGGTCAGACGCCATGAAGGCATTCACTCCATTTTAAATAAATGCTAAGAAAATATTGAAAAGGATCATTTCGAGACTTCATCCTAAGTGCGCCGTGGTGTGGTGACGGCAGAGCAGGATACAATAGTCACCACCCCAAATCTCTCCCGCGATTGTCGTACAAGGCGACTAAGAGTGTGTAAAGACAGCGATGAGTAACGGGCAGCAGCTATCCTCTTTGACCACCTAGCAATATACTGCTATTTTATGTGCCCGATAGATGGCAATAGACTCGCCACGTATTACATGGGACCTAACAGTTGATATATCTGTGTGGACCTAACATAATTGGCCAAAATTTGGTGTGTAATTCACCTCAGCCTACCCCTTCGAGGATAAAGGCGTGATTTGTGCACGTGTTTATTAATATGATTTCGAAAATACCACAAGTCGGCATCTCGTCTCTTGCCCCTCAGGGCAGGCTTAAACACTTAACAGTTGACGTGTCACGCGGCACGCGCCCGTGTTTGCCTTGACACGTTTTTTGTCACTAACCCAACATTAATTGTCGCAGTATGACGGATTGGACAATTTACATACCATTTGGGTGTATTTTTAAGTTCATACACACCCACTCACTGTGCGACAGTGGAAGGATACACTAGGCTGCGTTTCCGTAGAAGCGGAGCGGATATGAGATGTGTTATTTCGCTGTGTGGTGACGGCAGAGTAGAATACAATTGTCACCACCCCAAATCTCTCCCGTTGGTGTCGTACAAGGCGACTAAGGATAAATCAGCGATGAGGAATGGGCAGCAGCGTTCCTCTTATACCACCTAGCAATGCACTGCGACTTTTGTGCTCGATAAATGGCAATAGGCTCGCCACCTATTACATGGGACCTAACATAATTGGCGAATCGTGGGTGCTAGTTCACCTCTGCCTTCTCTTCGGGGATATAGGCGTGATTTATGTATGTATGTTATTTGAGCAATATCATTGGTAAATTTTTGTATGTCTCAGCTCAGCTCCGCGCAGCTCCGCTTCTATTGAAACTCATGCAGCCTTACGCTGTAGGCTAGCACGGTACGTGGACAAAATCTCTCTCTACACCAATGTTTGACAGTGTTTTGTCTCAGGATTTAGTTGGAGTTAGAGCGGGAGGAAAATGTTTTCTTTTCCCCGAGGAGATTTTGTCCACGTCCGGTGCTACGGGGGATAGTGGGGTTGTTGGACACAGCTTTTGTTATGATATTCAAAACTATGTTGCCAAATTGTCAAGGCAAAGAAAACATCACTTTGTATCATGTTGGATTGTCAAAACATCTGTCATCACAGATCACACTAGAGGGCTCACTGCCGCACTTAGAGACGTCATTAACTTTAATGATTACTTAAAGTCAACGGTCCAGATTTAATTTACGCCTGGGAGTGTTTGAGTAGTCTGAAGTGCCGTTAGGCTGGAGTTCACCAACACATAAATAAACAGGTGATTATTTTTTGACATTTTATCCTATGGAAGAACTGTCAAAAAGTGGCGGTTATCTTTTAATCGCTTGTTATACGCGTTGGCAAACTCCAGGCAAATGACCCCGACACATTTTTGAAACGCGACGCGACTCGATTTGATTTGACTCACACGCGTGGCGTTACATCGGATCGCGTCGTGTTATATGTATAAATGTGTTTCTGGCATAAATCGTACATATTTATTTACATTATTTACGAGTATAGGTTTTTATTAAAGGTTGCAGAGAACACACACGCCAGTCGCCTAGCTAGCAGCTGGTTAGTCGTGCGTAAATGCATTACACTACTATATATAAAAAAAAAATGTTAGTACTTATTTATACATAAAAGAACGATATACAATGTGTCCCTGACAATTAGAAATATTGTTGAATTTTTTATTAATTTATTAAGATATTTATTACTATCTATGGACTTTATAAGAACTCGATTATTATAGTATATTATGCTACGAGTATGCTACGTTGGTCATAACATACGAGGCATTATTGCAAGCGCGAGCCGCAGGCGAGCGCGGTAAGGAAGCTGAGTATGTAATGATCAATGCATACGTGTGAATGAGCTAGACCCTATGCTTCCCTAAAATTAAAGGGAGAATTGAACAACAAAAAAATGAATTAAAATATGCTGCATTATGGACCTTAAAACGGTCTAATAAGAGTCAATTTACGAGCAATTGTGTTGAAAAAAAATTGTGGTTCTATTTATGTAAAATAAAAACAATAATCATGTCAAATACTTTGTATTCATGATAAAATAACAAATAAACCACAAAACTGGATTTCGGGTCATAAATTATATTTTTTGTACCAAAAATGCACTTTAAGCTAATTTTTTTATAATAAAACTTAAATTTCTTAAAATAAAAACTATATTACCATTTAATTTTATGATTTATTATTATTCTCTATCACATTAGCTTTCAAATAAAAAAAAATCTAGACTCCTAACTTAAATAACAACTTGGATACACATTTTTAAAGTTGACTATGATTATTAAAAACGACTATGATTAGTCACATAATAGACCCTTTTTTTATTGGTGTCGCTAGGCTTGTTCTATTTTTTGCCCAATAGAGATAAAGAGACATGGAGAGGTTTAAAACAGTAGGAGGGCAAGATTCAAAACGTATTTCGTATAACTTGCCGCCTTCTTTATTACCTACTTTACTTCCTATATCAGTCGCGTTGAATCGTGCGACGTTGCCGCATTGTTATCAACGCTTTCAACTTTACGTCACAGCGCACGCTGCCGCTGTGCTTGCCGCATCGCGACCGGGCACGACCAATAGAGCGACGCGCGTTCGGGATTAGTGCCGGCGCTAGTGTCTGTCAAATGTATGATACAAATGTAATAAGGCTGAGCATTGTGCTATTTGTTAAATTTGCTATTTCCTATATTTTGTGTTTTCAGATGCAATAAAGTGTTTGTATTGTATTATGGCTGTTGTTTTTTTCGTGCATAATAATATCTGTTCGTAGAAAAAAGTAAGGCTCGGAGATTTCGCACTAAAATAGACTAAGGTGATTGGTTTTTATTCCTTAATTAAATTGTTAATGAAGTAAACATTAAGATTTTATGTAAGTTTATCTTTTATGATATTATTGTTACATTGCAACTAATTCACGCTAACATTGCTAATGTATTACGATGAAAATAATATATGACATATCTAGTTTCAGAAATGGAAGTTATATGAATACAAAAATAAATATACGTATTAAGACAACAAAAAATATTTTTTTTTTCTTTAAAAAAAATATAATAAAATGAATCTTTAAAGGTTAACATAAGGATGATTATTTTTTGTTACTTATATTCGTGTTTATTTGCCTATCACAATAGCAATGTAACGCACAAACATTACTTGAAAAATATGTTCTATTATTAAAGAATGTTTTTTGCCAATACGGAGTTCGGTTACTCAAAATCACAGAACCTAGCCGCACGACTATAACACAAGGCTACAAAATGGCGCAAGCGGACGAGAGAGGCGGCAACGTCGCATTTATTCACGCGTTCCGCATTAGCGTCTGCAGGCCGACGGGGCGTGGACAAAATCTCTCTTGTCAGTGTTTTGTCTCGGGATTTAGTGGGAGTTAGAGCGAGAGGAAAGTAGTTTCTTTTCCCCGAGGAGATTATCTCCACGCCCGTGCTACGCGGGCTGGCGTCAAGTCAGTGAAACGGTGGTCGCATCGCTTGTCGCGCGTCTCAGATCAGAAGTGCTATTTACAACATTATTCATGGAAAACGCGACCAAATGAACAAGGGTTTAAGAGCGCCTTTAGTAAATCAAAGTTTTAACAAAAATTAATCGCAAATCGAACCCCTGTTGGCGCCTATGCTGTTGATATTTTAAAATGGAAGACAACGAAATAGCAAGACGCCAGAGATCGAAGCAGGCCATATTTACAGAAAATATAATCAATGAGGTGAAACAGCGGCCGGTGCTGTGGCAGAGAATCCCTGGGCAGTCGAAGGATTGGAGCAGGCTTGCTTTGGAGTGGGAAGAGATTGCAGCTAAATTGAATATGAAACGTAAGTAGGTTACCGCCGCACTAAGAGACGTCAATTAGCCTTATTGAGTACTTAGGCTGGAGTTCACCAACACGTAAATCAAGCGATTAAAAGATAACCGTCCGTTTTTTGAGAGTTCTTCCATACGGTAAAATGTCAAAAACCGTCGGTTAAATATTAATCGGCTGTTAGTGAACTTTAATGTCAAAAAATGACAAATTAATTCAAAACTAGTCGCTATTCTTACCGGGCCTATGGTCTAGATTTAAAAATTATTGTTTTTGGCATTTAGTACATATTAAAGTTAATTGATGACTCCGAGTGCGTCAGTTAGTCTTTGTATCGTCTTTATTCGAAGTAAATAAAACCACAATTTTATTTTTATATTTTTATTTTTATATTATGTCGGACTTGTTTCTTTGTCGTCAAGCCATCTCCCAAATCATTGTCCCTTATCCGTCAGACCAAGTGACACATCTGTTCTCTCTGTCTGTCCGTCTATGTCCACTATACAGATTGGACGTCGCAAACGGCTGCCGCACTCAGAGACGTCAATTAACGTTAATGAGTACCTAATACAAAAAAAAAAAAATTCAAAACAGTCGCTATTCTCGCGGTCTATGGTCTAGATTTAAATGATATTTTTGACATTAAGTATTCATTAAAGTTAATTGACGTCTCTGAGTGCTGCAGTTAATGGTCGGTGTCCATAGCGCGCACTTTTTGCACACGCACTTTGTGCACACTCACGAAGTTTCGAAATGTAATTATAGGTGTCTAGAAAGCACTATAAAACAAAAAATAAATTCGAAATCTTAAATCGAGATTTTGTTAACTTTTCAACTTAGATTTGTCGTCGTATTTCAATTCTTCTCATTTTTAATGAGAAGCTGAACCAAAGCTGTAGCACCAATATTAGTAGTGCAATCATCCTTGATAATTTTCTCGCTGACTCTACATTTAATCAAAAATCTGTGAATGTCGATTGCCATCACTCAAAAAGTTGGGAAGGGTCTCCTAGGACCACTTTCGCGTGGCAGCAAGGGATCTGGTAGCTGCCCTTAATCCCATCTCAACTTTCCACTCTTTATAGCACTACTAATATTGATGCTACAGCTTTGGTGCCATATTAACAAATGCTAAGGCCAACGTGGTAGAATACAGCACTTTTTTTTAATGGCCGACACTTTTGATTTTGGGCCAAAATGGAGGACGTCCTTTGTCGCAATAATAATAATGTTAAAAGCATTATTGTATTCCGACAATTTGTGATAAGATAGCCAGAATCTCTGTGATTGAGGGTTCCAGGGTGAAGCTCGATTCCATCTTCGTCACTTACCATCCGGTGAGATGAAGGCCAAGACCTTCCATATCAAGCATAAAAAAGTATATTATCCTTAACATAGTTTGTATTGTTTACAGCAAGAATTTTGAAATCAAAATGGCGTAACATAAAGGACACATTCAACAGAGAGGCGAAAAAAACTATCATACCATCTGAAGATTCAGACGCTCCCATTGAGAAATACTACACCGGTTCCTGGGCTCATTTTGACAAGCTGACATTCTTATACGACCCCACGAAGCATCAAAACAATAACCAAGAAATCTACATCCAAATAGGTTCTCCACAGATGCAGTCAGAAGATGACAGTATAGAAATAGCACACAAAGTTGAGTATCAAGGTGAAATTACAAACGAAACGTATCACAGTGAAGTGGATCCTATAGAGGGCGAAGTAGATTTCAGCAGGAAAAGGCTAATGAATGCTTCAGAAGCGCAAGCAAATAAAAGGAGACGATACGGAAACCCCTGTGTTGTGATGGAAGACAGTGAGACGGATGAAGATTTGCATTTTATGAAATCCCTGGTGTCTTTCATGAAAAAATTGAATCCGATCAGGAAATTGATCGTAAGGAATGAGATGCAAAACTTGTTGCTGAAGGAACTGATGTGTGACAGTTGTAAATCGTCGAATCCGCGACTAAAATGTCACTGTAATTTATGAAAATAAAAGTTTTGTTTTTTTAGTATTCTTCTTCTCACTGCCCTTATCCTACTCTAAGTAGAGTTGGCACAACATGTCTTCTTCTTCTACGTTGTTTTTTAGTACAAGCACAATACTTTTCGACTAGTATCCTATTAAATTGCAAATATAAATTTTACAGATTTGCAGTATGTTATTTTATAATGTTTATTAATTTTAACAAAAAAGTTTATTACTTTTTAAAAGGTTTACTTTTACTGCCGCACTCAGAGACGTCAAATACCGTTAATGAGTACTTAACGTCAAAAAATGACAATTCAAAACTAGTCGCTATGCTTGCCGGGTCCATGGTCTAGATTAGAATGAAAATTTTTGACATTAAATACTCATTAAAGTTAATTGACGTCTCTGAGTGCGGCAGTTAGTCAGGCACTAAACTGGGTTACTAATTTCCAACCTACATTTCATTTAAAAGGCATTTTCTCATTAGCATACTCTTTAAATAACTAAAAAATATGAGTTGTCTATTTTAATGTTGTCTATTTTAATGTCTCTGAGCTGACCCAACATTTAACGAAGCTAAACTAATTTGTAACATGATTATGTCATCAATAAATGTCTCTTTGTAGGTTACTATGGGACTGACATAGCTTAAACCAAAAGTCCCTAAATAAATCTAGATACTTAGTAAACTATAAAAATAAAATAAAATAATACTTTAACACCTCTGGGCTTAAAAGTAACAAACCCAATTTAATACAACTCTTTGCCCATAAGTTTGGAGGTTGTTTCTGTGACATTCCTCCCTCTGTCTAAACTATGATATAGCTGCATTGAATAAGTAAATTACTATGTTTTGCTGCAGTTTAAAAGCTATAAACGGCATGAGCTATTCAGCGGCATTTACGACTGGCGTTGTTGGTGTCACGAATTCATAAATTTTATAACATTTAATTCTGGCCACTCATCAGTATTGGACGCATTTACAATGTAAAACTTTTATAGTTATTTGTAACAAGTAGAATATTTACTGTGGTCTCGTAAAGAATAGAGCCCTTAAGGTCGATGAAAAAAATTAAATTGTAAATTGACTTTACATTGATTATTATACTAAATGATATGAAAATAAAAATGAAAATATGGTTTATTCATATAAGATATCATTACAAACACTCACGAACTCATGAATCAAAGCAATAACGTTAAACATTGGAAATGTGTGTGTCAAAGAAAAACGGTTTCCAATATTTAACGTTATAAGCTACACCATCCCTTTGTAAACTACCAGAAGGCCTTGCTCTGAGAAAAACGGGCAAGGAACTCAGCAAGTTTGTTCCTCCCTTTACATGAAGTTAGTTTATGTCATCCATGACCGGCCTTTATATTTATCATATTTATATTATGTATCATCTACAGTTTCTCCGTGCTTCGGAAGGCACGTTAAACCATTGGTCCCGGATGCATCTGCAGTCGTTTATACCCGCACTGGGCCAGCGTGGTGGCTTATGGCCCATTCTCCTTAAATTATTCCATTCATAGGGCCCCAGCAGTAGGGACAAGAAAATGGCTGGTGATGATTCCAAGCTAAATTAGATCGCCTGAAATTTAATAGGTAATTCAAGCAACAGAGTACCAACACACTCAAAAGCTGCCGTAGAACTTTTTCTGTTTGGGCCGGTTAACTCACTTTAGCACGCTCGCAGTGCAAACTGAAACATTTGCAATAAACGTTTTGATGGGCTGCTGTACGCCAACAATGCTTGACTCGCGAAACTGAAGAGGTTTTTATGACGAGGGCATTCGCTGAAATTGTGAGCGAGAGTCTTTTTTGTAATCAATCATTCTGATTTACGATCAGCTACTCGAGTTGAAACCCTGCCTGCTAACTTTCCAGGTCTGAGTTCAGAAATTGTAATTGAGAACCGATTACCTATGCGTGTATCTTACGAACCATGAATGTTATAATACATAATAAAAAAAAAATTCAAAAATTTACTGCGCGTATACGGGAATCGTCCCCATGGTTTTGTTCAGGTCCTGAAGGTTTTACAGCCGGCCGCCTGCCTGACATCAACCCTCTTTGGGTATGCTGTTGATGGTGGTTTGCCCTTCACCATTCGTGGCCCTCGAGGTGCTTACCGGGCAATCTCCCTAAGTAGAATCTTACGACACTCATGTGATGAGTTCTGGGCTGGCACGTTTTGCGTAATTTCTTTGCTCCCAAGCTAGCACGGCAGGTTTAGTTTATACAGCCGTACCTATATAAATTGATGAATGTTTATTAGAAAGTTTAGTGTTATCTGGTAGTGATGGCTCTAATCACCGTTCTGCTATACAGAAACATCTCGATAAAACTTTAATGGGCATCGCAGCATTAATTGCTCGTAGTATTATGTATTTAAATTTCATTTACGCCGCGTTAAGATAACAAAACGCGAAGATAAGGCTGGGTGTGGGCAATTATTACACTCAGCTTCCAGCATACAAGAACAAGGCTTGTATACTTTACATTATATTATACACACAGTAAAAGATAAAGCTGATTTATTGTCGAATCATAAATTATTGCCCAAACACTACCCGGCGCCAGTATCTTGACGATAAAACTGGAGATTTAGATTAAGTTATTTTTATATCCAACGTGGATTCCTTGTATTGTTGATTTATTTCTACGCCCACTTGTGTACCAGTTGTTTATTATGATGCAAATATTAGAGAAATGTCAGGAATGTGTCGTTAACCTTCTAACTGTTAGCTTTACTATTTGCTTGTCATACATACATACATACATAAATCACGCCTATATCCCCGAAGGGGTAGGCAGAGGTGAATTAGCACCCACGTTTCGCCAATTAGTTAGGTCCCATGTAATAGGTAGCGAGCCTATTGCCATTTATCGGGTACAAAAATCGCAGTATATTGCTAGGTGGTAGGTATAAGAGGAACGCTGCTGCCCATTCCTCATCACTGTTTTATCCTTAGTCGCCTTGTACGACACCCACGGGAGAGATTTGGGGTGGTGACAATTGTATTCTACTCTGCCGTCACCACACGGCTATTTGCTTGTCAGTGTTTAATAATGTACTTTTATTAGGAGCTGTGTAGTGCCGTTTGGTGACGGCAGAGCAGAATATAATTGTCACCACCCCGAACTCTCCCGTGGGTGTCGTGAAGGTAATGACAGCGATGAGTAATGTTCATGTACAGCACCATTCCTCATTAACCACCACCGCAATATTCTGCAATTTGTGTACCCGATGGATGGCGATAGGCTCGGCACCTATTACGCACGGGACCTAACTTAATTGGCGAAAATACGGTTTTCGATTCACCTCTGCCTACCCCATCGGGGATATGTGCTTGATTTATGTGTGTATGCATTTGGAGTATTTGGCTTATGCCAAAAAAAACACAATTCATTTTATTTTTAGACCTTTTTTCTTTATAATACCATTTTACTCATATAAAAACAGCACACCAACCCGGTGTCAGGCGGTCGACTGTAAAACCTAAGCCAATACCTTGAGCAGTATGTATTGGAATGTTGTCATTCTAATCACTCTCTTCGTTCATCGCTCTTTCGACATGGTCCGTTCCGTCACTTTTCTATACATTCATTCATCACTAGCACCTTTACGGTGTGATAGATGATATGAATCAAAAGGGAGTGGATGGTTTGATGACGTCTGACCGATATGAATGGAAGAGGTAACATACTGGGCCGACCCCAGATAGTCTGGGAACAGGACAGGGTAAAGAAGAAGAAGAAATACAGATGTGCATTTTATAATAAATAACGGCTTTAAGAAAAAAACCAGTGCTCACTGTACCCAGACTGTAGAATAGTTCTTTTTAAACTGAAATACAATTGATATTCCAATGCTAACGAAGCTGTCAGCTCCCATATGTCAACAATGAACCGGGAATATTCGACTAATACCGAATAAATAAGCGATGCGGGTTGTGATTCGTCTTTACTGCTAACTGCCGCACTCAGAGACGTCAAATAACGTTAATGAGTACTTAACGTCAAAAATGACAATTCAAAACTAGTCGCTATTCTTGCCGGGTCTATGGTCTAGATTTGAATGAAAATTTTTGACATTAAATACTCATTAAAGTTAATTGACGTCTCTGAGTGCGGCAGTGAGGTACTAGTTGTTGGTCGAAGGTTTAATTTTTTAAACCTGCCAATTTAACAACATACATACATACATACATAAATCACGCACAAATAATCCCCGAAGGGGTAGGCAGAGATGAATTCTCACCCGCGTTTCGCCAATTATGTTAAGTCCCATGTAATAGGTGGCGAGCCTATTGCCATTTATCGGGCACAAAAGTCGCAGTACATTGTCAGGACGGTAGTATAAGAGGAACGCTGCAGCCCATTCCTCATCACTGATTTATCCTTAGTCGCCTTGTACGACACCCACGGGAGAGATTTGGGGTGGTGACAATTATATTCTACTCTGCCGTCACCACACGGCTTAAATTTAACAACAGTCATCATAAATCGAGGGTATTCTGGCAGAACGAACGAACAAGTGCCAAATATGTCATTATGGGAAAAAGTGTGATATGAAGGTGATGGATGTGAATGAGGAGATGACGAGTGACAG
The DNA here is from genome assembly GCA_963931975.1 of Cataclysta lemnata. Lineage (NCBI taxonomy): Eukaryota > Metazoa > Arthropoda > Insecta > Lepidoptera > Crambidae > Cataclysta > Cataclysta lemnata. Next base: position 13,649,374 of record OZ008355.1, read on the forward strand.
AAGAGAATGGAAAAAGAGGACATACTGCGCAAACCCCAAATAGGATGGGATAAGTGCAGGGCGATGATGATGTCAATAAGAGAAAAAAAAACATATTGAGTGATCATGGTAAAACTGCTAGAAACCGGAATAATATACACAGAAAATGAAATTGTAGATACAGCTCTTTCAGTTATACGGGTTTGCCGTTTGAAAAGAGAGCAACTGTAGGCCCATTTATGTTATCTAAATGTATATCCGTGTACCCATGTACTAATTTTTTTTAAATCTTGCAGTGATTCGGTTCTGCCAGAATACCCTTGAAATATGAGATGTATTACCACTTTGCATCATCACAAAATAGCTTTAAAATAGTTTGTAAAGTATAGAATGATTCACTCGTACACTTTTTTTCTATCCTTTTCGCGCTTAAAGCGTTTGATTTGATTATCTCGGTAAACATTGCTAATCTCTGTAATAATTATTGTTTGTGTTATAAATTGTTTGTTTCCCAAATAAAAACTAGTAAATGAATAAATAAATGTTCGCTTCAGAATCACCAATGCTCATCATTATCAATCTCTAAGGGAAATAGAAATATACGGCAGTCTAGCCGTTTTTTATTGTATCGTAAAAAGCAATAGCGTTGTACGCAATACCAATTTGTTTTCTCATCAGAGGTCGTAAATAGGGAGGCCCAACGTTGATGGCTGAACAATCGATGACTCTGGTCACTTCGGTGCAGCGAGGGTATTTATTGTTTCTTTTTTAGTCGCCCAAACATCGGTCGCTCGATCGATGAGCACTGTCAGTCAACTGATTCCATGAAAGCTGTAGGCACACAATCAATCTCGATCGCGATCCGCGATCAAAATCAACGATCCAGATTGGTACAATCAATCTGGATCGTGATTATTGATCTTGATCCGCGGATACAGAGAAACATAAAAAATGAACTTTGCAAAAGAATTGTGTATTATTTTCCGAAACCTTCGGTAAAAGGCCAATGAAACCAACTACTGTACAGCTTTAATCACTGTACTTTCGCACTGGAAGTAATTTTTCTCTCAATACAAAACATCTTACATTTGTTTTAGTTAAAAAGCATTCATTTGCCCCGCTCTTATACTTCTTAATGGTGTTCTGGAGTGAGTCCTTAAAGCCTGTCCCTTACGGCGCAATGTTAAATGAGTCACTATATACCTTAATATCCACTGTTACTAGTAAAACACGAAACGGAAACACTGGTTGAAACTGAACAGACTTTCATCGAGCCATTAGAGAGTTAATGAGCCGCCAGAGAAAACTATAACCCTCCAGCCCAGCTAGCATGACCACCCAAACACGATATTATGATATAGCCACTTATCGCGTTGACCTTACAAAAACCATTTTCGACAGTTTAAAGCGATAAATGGCTATATCTTTATGATATAGCCTTAGAGGTTTATTCAATTATTCAATTCAGGCCTATTCCAGTGTTTAAATTAAATGTTTTTTGAGTGTTCAACGCGATAAATGGCTATATCATATCGTGTTTCGGTGCTCATGCTAGCCAGGCAGATGTAGTAACAAAAGTAGTAACTAAACAGAAAATGATACAATACCACACATTTATTTTTAAGATTAGAAGAAATGTTCTTAAAATGAAGTAAAACACAGACAATTAAGAATAGCTTATAGACTATGGTAACCGTGCTGGTAACTTCTTCTGTTTCTTTCTGCCCTGTTCCCAGTTTATATGAAATCAGTACAGTATTTTTCATCTTAGTAGACTTTTATACAACACCCATGAGGTGAGTTTGAGGTGAGTCGCAGCTGGCACATTCTATGTTATTTTACCGCTACCAGCCCGGCTAGCATGACCACCGAAACACGATATGATAATACAGCCACTAATCGCTTTGAAATTCATTGAGTTATTTTTGACAGTTCTAAGCGATAAATGGCTATATCATATCGTGTTTCGGTGGTCAATGTGGTCATGCTAGCCGGGTATAGACGAAGATTAAAAACATAACATACCTACATAAAAGACTGATCATACCTTTTAAAAATCCGCAGTCAATTTCCAATCTATTCAATACAGTCCTGCAGGGGGTGTGGTCAAGCAGCCACAACTTTTCGTTCCCACGGCCAGAATACAAAACTTCAGCTATAAAATGAGGAGATTCCACCCGAACCGAACGCCCGCAATAAAAACTCTTTGCTCGCTCCTTTTACAGCCGTATTACGGAGTTCTGATACTAAAAAACACCTGGGCCCAGCCGCGTCTCCCCTTGTGACCGTTCAGTGTCGCGTCCATCGGAGGAGAGAGAGTGAAGTTTGAAGTATGAAATAAATTCAATTAATGAATATTTTTCTTACACTCATTCTTATCATCTACAAGGCCAAAGTATGTAGCTTAAGCAGTTGTGTTATGCTGGATACTAGATGACGGACGAATTTACAAAATGATTAAGTTTGTATACAGTGTGGAAATAAAAAATGGACCCTGGAGGAAAAGTACATAACTTGAATCTTTAAAATAGCTCTATTTACTGAAAGAAAACATTCCTTTATTTTTAAAAAGAAACATAAATGCATATTCACATTTTCTAGAAAAACATACCTACTCAAACCGGCAATCAAACTAAATTAAAAATCATAAAAATTAACCAACGCTATTTTATTTTACTAATCGATGCAGTTTATGTTAACGATATTATTTTCTAAGAAACATGGGGTATTATAAATAAAAAACCATGAAATCTATATCAACAACCCTGACTCGCGAACAAATGTCAGTGTTCTTCGTAAAAATTTGCCCCTACCAGGATTCCCACCCGGGACCTCTTGGCAGATGCTTTTCTCTCGGGTGATCAAGACCGATGAGAAATCTTCCAGGAATTCTCTGCCTTGCGTCGCTTTGTTTTAGGTCGGTATTTTTGTCGATATTCAATCAATTAACAAACAACCCATCCATAACTTTTGCAGTCTTCCTCTTCATATCCATCCATCAACGTTCATAATTATCACTCATTTCGTCAGATACATCATTATCCCTTTAAATACAATGTCTACCGATGACACACTGATCAAAGTAATAATATTTATATAAAAGATCAATTAAAAGCTCTCTGTCTGAACAATAAATTACAATAGGCATCCATTGATACAATGTTTGTCGCAACAAACTTTTTTCTCACCTCAATTCAAGATGGCCATGTCTTATTATGGTGTGACGAGATAACTTATTCGATTGAATACAATTCAATTGTTCAACAATGATTTTATATCAACCTCAAAGAAGAGTGCAGCTGACGATTGGTTGGTACCGTCGGAATAAAAGCCAACAATATTCTTTATTAATTTTATTAAAATATTTGTAAGAATGTAATTAATGAATATACAAGTTTTACTTGCATTTTCGGGTTTTTTAAATTGATTGCTGATTTTCGATCATGATCATGTGAATAATAATAACAGGATGAATAATGACAGATTGATAAAACATAGTTTCCCAGACAACTACTAGCTATCAAATACTAATATTTTAGAGCCTTGAAAATTTTTGTATCAGAATTTTATTTATAACATTGATACTTTATTGATACAGGAGGAGGCACCCTGGTGTATGCTGTTCGCCGACGACATTGTACTTGTCGGAGAAGATGCATCCGAGGTACAAAGTAGGCTGGGAAGATGGCAGGAGAGATTGGAGAGCGTCGGGCTTAAGATCAGCCGGACCAAAACAGAACACATGTTCTGTGACTTTGGTGGCCCCTCCAGTTTCTCCCGAATTGCCTTAGGTGGTGTGTTCCTACCAGTTTGCTCGGATTTCCGGTACCTTGGATCGCTCTTCCAAAGTGACGGAGATATTGACCGGGATGTAAGGAATAGAGCGAACGTAGGATGGATGAAGTGGCGACAGGTCTCAGCAACAATATGTGACCCACGGATGCCCCTTAAGCTTAAGGGGAAAATCTATAAGGCGGTCATTAGACCTGTTGTCATGTATGGATCAGAGTGTTGGGCTATGAAGAAGACTGATGAAAGAAGAGTGCATGTAACAGAGATGCGTATGTTAAGATGGATGTGTGGTGTGACACGGAGAGATAAGATAAGAAATGAGTATATCAGGGGAAGTTTGAAAGTAGCGCCAGTGACAGAGAGACTGCGGAGTAATAGACTGGGATGGTTTGGTCATGTTATGCGAAGAGATGAAAGCTATGTTGGCAGAAGAATGTTAGGCATGGACGTGGAAGGACGTAAAAGGAGAGGAAGACCAAAGAAGAGATGGATGGACTGTGTAAAGGAGGATATGATAGCGAGAGGGGTGGATGAGAAATTAGTGAAGGATAGAGAGAAATGGAAGAAGAAAACATGTTGTGCCGACCCCGCCTAGAGCGGGATAAGGGCAGGAAGAAGAACATTGATACTTTATTAAAGTACAAACAACTGCAAGACATATTTTACACTTCAAATTAGAGGGTGAGGTTTGACGTACCACACTACGCTTTGAATTAAAACGCAGGTATATTTTAACATATATCAATAATGATTATATTCAGTAAAAAAATAATTTACCTTCACTGAGAAATGACCCAAACCACTTGGTACTAAGAAGAATACACAAGTAAAATAATTTCACATGAAGAATATTCCGTTTTCGGACTAAGAAAACACCAACACTAAATCCAAATCTAACTTATTAGTGGCCATGTAGAATAAAAACCTTAGAAACGTATAAAGTGCGGGAGCAAATAAAACCGAGTTACGCGACGTTTTTTGCCGACCTTACTCTATCAAAGTCACGAATGATAGCCGAAACGGAATTGAATGAAAAACGCACGCGTTCCCCGCCGGCCGACATAATTTCTGTCACAACAATAAGAGACGCGATGAATATTTATGTATGGAGAGATGTGGGTGGGAAGCCTAAAGGCATACAAAACTATTAGGACAGAAGGTTTTGTCTATATTGTTGACACTTACATACTTTCACAGCTGCTGAATAAGCAGGTGGTTTTATAATAATCTAAGATCTTAAGTTACATAAATAAATGTTACTACTGTATGAAAATTTTAATACAGATATACTGTGAGAAATTGAGGTACCGAGAGTTGCTATCGACTGTGACAAAGCTATTATCGTATTGAGAAATATCATAGCCTAAAACGTGTCGTATGTTAGAAAGGGCAATAGTTCATTTGTGACACACCGACGGGGCAGTAGTCCACGATTTTTGTAAAATCTAGCATTTATCTGGTAACTGAGCATTATCTTCTTTAGTATTAGTATGTATGGGGCATATTAGCATCTATTATAAAAATTTTATTATTATTTATCTACAAAGATTTTGGGGTTAGAAAAAGAATTTCGAAAAATTATGATCTTGAGGCGGGAATCGAACCCGCGTCCGCTGCTATCCGGGCAGGTGCCTGACCGCTCGGCCACCCAAGACACTAATTAACTTGCCGAAATTCTTCTAACCTTTACACTTCACGTTGTAAGCCAACGGGTACCCTCGCAATGTAGAAATAAATTTCAAACATTCCAAAGCAGATATTTTTACAAATACCTGTTTTACAAATTATGATCTTGAGGCGGGAATCGCGGGTTCGATTCCCGCCTCAAGATCATAATTTTTCGAAATTCTTTTTCTAACCCCAAAATCTTTGTACTAATTTTTCTAACATTTATATAATGTTAAAATTAAAATCGAATAGTTTATAAAGCAAACCCAAGCTTAACCGAAAGCACGGTATTTGTAAAAATATCTGCTTTGGAATGTTTGAAATTTATTTCTACATTGCGAGGGTACCCGTTGGCTTACAACGTGAAGTGTAAAGGTTAGAAGAATTTCGGCAAGTTAATTAGTGTCTTGGGTGGCCGAGCGGTCAGGCACCTGCCCGGATAGCAGCGGACGCGGGTTCGATTCCCGCCTCAAGATCATAATTTTTCGAAATTCTTTTTCTAACCCCAAAATCTTTTGTACTAATTTTTCTAACATTTATATAATGTTAAAATTAAAATCGAATAGTTTATAAAGCAAACCCAAGCTTAACCGAAAGCACGGTATTTGTAAAAATATCTGCTTTGGAATGTTTGAAATTTATTTCTACATTGCGAGGGTACCCGTTGGCTTACAACGTGAAGTGTAAAGGTTAGAAGAATTTCGGCAAGTTAATTAGTGTCTTGGGTGGCCGAGCGGTCAGGCACCTGCCCGGATAGCAGCGGACGCGGGTTCGATTCCCGCCTCAAGATCATAATTTTTCGAAATTCTTTTTCTAACCCCAAAATCTTTGTACTAATTTTTCTAACATTTATATAATGTTAAAATTAAAATCGAATAGTTTATAAAGCAAACCCAAGCTTAACCGAAAGCACGGTATTTGTAAAAATATCTGCTTTGGAATGTTTGAAATTTATTTCTACATTGCGAGGGTACCCGTTGGCTTACAACGTGAAGTGTAAAGGTTAGAAGAATTTCGGCAAGTTAATTAGTGTCTTGGGTGGCCGAGCGGTCAGGCACCTGCCCGGATAGCAGCGGACGCGGGTTCGATTCCCGCCTCAAGATCATAATTTTTCGAAATTCTTTTTCTAACCCCAAAATCTTTGTACTAATTTTTCTAACATTTATATAATGTTAAAATTAAAATCGAATAGTATTATTTATCTTTTAAACAACGGAAAATATAGAAGGGAATTTTTACATACATACATAAATCACGCCTATGAAGTGCAATTGAATCTTCGGCCCTTTTCGTCCCTTACCATCAGGTAAGATAAAGGGCAAGAGCTTCCTTGTCTAATTAAAAAAAAGTATTAACCTACTATAAATTTGATAGAATCGTTGATCCTTAGGTATCATCGTTTCGATAACCATTCGCATAGCATAGTACAAATCATTGGACCAAACGATAAAACTTATTGAGGCACATCCGGAACAAGTTCGTCCCTTTCAATCAAACATCGCGCATTAATACCGTTAATGGAACCAGACAAATCGGTAGCAGATCTACAAATTGCGATCTACCGCTTGGGAACGGATCAGCTGTTGTGATATCTACTTTGTTGTGGTTATACGTATCTATATCTTGACGCAGTATCGATGCTTGTTTAACTGCTTCGATGTTCTTGTTATTAATTCACTTAACATGGTCGTTAAAATTATTTAATGAATAAATCCTTTATTTTGGAACCGTAATTTATGTAATAGGTGATTATTACACAGGATTAATGCACCAATCAAGTTTTCGAAGAGAACAGTCAAGTCTAGAACTTGTTGAATGTGTGATAAGATAGCCAGTCCCTCTGTGGTTGAGGAACACCAACCACAGAGAGACTGGCTATCTTATCACACATTGTCGGAACACAATAATGCTGTAAGCATTATTAATATGGCGACAGATTTTGATAAAATGGTGGTAGCTTGCCAGGCGGACTTGAAAGAAGTCCTACCACCATCCAAACCGAGTACAAATTTGTACTCCCCTGGGGAGTACAAATTTGTACTCGGTTTAATTCCGTTAATTCCGGTGGGCGAACTAGACCACGGAGGCGATTAAAACTGGAGCTATACCAAAGCAAATAATGTGACAGATGGTATTTACACACATTTGGTTGGCAATGTTAGGTCTCATGTAATAGAAGTCTTAATAACATTGATCTCAGTTTTGCTAGGTAATATACCAGGAATGTTGGCCATCTCATTATATTCCTTAGACGGTTCGTGTTCTACGACGCCCATGGGAGAGATGATCATTCGGGTGGTGGCAATCGTTTTCTGCTCTGACAGAATTAAATATGGATTACGGTATATGAGTGTTGAGGCTTTTAGTTTTAGTCCACCAAGAATTTTCAAATCGAACAGTTCTGCTCTGCTGTTGTCTTCCTTCCAACGACTATGAATTTTCCTATCAGTTCTGCTATGAATTCCTTCTAACGAGGTGGCGTAAAGGATTGATTGAGGATTGATGTAATCGACAATTTTTCAATAAAATAAATCACTTTCTTTTATATTTTTAACTAATAGGTAATTTTATCTGTCACTAAGGGCCGGTTTTTTGATGCATAATTAACTCAACCAATTGTTAAAAATTGTTACTAATCGTTAAATATCAGGCTGATATTTAACTATTAGGAACTATTTTAGTTACTAATATTACTAATGGTTAAATATTAGTCTGATATTGTTACTAATGGTTGAATATCAGACTGATTATCAGAAGTCAAAATGAATTTTTAACTATTGGTTGAGTTAACTATGCATCCAAAAACCGGCCCTTATACATGGCACTGTTTGTACTAGACTGTCAAATTATTTTATTTAGGGTCTGTTTCACAATCGACATGTAAGTTCTAAGTAGCTTACTTCGCAGATCATTTGGCAGTTGTAATATCAAAGTCAAAGTCAAAGTCAAAATTCATTTATTCATATCTGGTATGATTACAATACACTTATGAATCGTCAAGACGCTAGATACCGAAAACCCGTGTGTCCAAGAAAAAAAAAATAGTGGAAAAAAAACAGTGGAGTGCGCAGCATGCCTCAGTCTGTAATGATAGGTCTCCCAAACCCGCCCACGCCCCGCTCCGCAACGAAGCGCCGACCCTGCCGCGTTCAATACCAAGATGGTACTAAACGCATCAGGGCCCAACGCTCCGCTAGCAGAACGGCACGCAAGTAGGCTGTAGAGAAACCCACCATTGTCAACGAGTTATGACATTGCAGGTACATTGTAAATTATGCACCAAATACAATCCCACAACTCGCCAATCACATAAACCGAAACATGCCGCGCACTACCAATCAACCCCCCATCCCCCACCCTACCTATACGGACACACAAGTTTTCAATATCTAGCGAAAAATCTACGCCATCCGTTCGTAAGCTACCGGGAGGCCCTGTTCTGAGAAGAACGGGCAAGAAACTCAGTCGGGTATTTTCCTCCCTTAGTTACATATATAATATATAATCTAAATTCAATGAAAATTTAATGAAAGATGTCAATAGCTTTAACGTCAAGTAACAATAATTAGAGTCACAATTTCTGAAGCTATCAACATCCTTCATTACAGACAACAGCATATTAATCATCGATTATATAAAAATAAAAGTTATTTATTCCAAACATCCTTGTCATCTAGATAATCCTGAATTTTATAGTATCCTTTTGCCATTAGTACTTTTTTTTACATAAGGCTTAAATTTGTGTTGAGGCAGTTCAGTCAAAGATCCTGGTATCTTTTTATAGAAGAGTATACATTTCCCCATAAAAGAATTAGCAACCTTGTGCAATCTGAATCTAGTCTATGAAATTTATGGCAATTGAACTACAAAGTAAGCTTACTTGTCGATTGTAAAACAGGTCCTTAATTTCAAACATTACATAACCATATTTATTTTAAATTTTATGTTTACAGGAGAATCAAAAGTTTCATCTCTTAACTTATCATTAAAATTCAAATCTAGTTCCCCAATTACAGATTAACAATAAATAATATTTAAACCAAGATTAAATCCCCCGGCGGCAGCTTCAACGAAAATCTCGGTCTGCCGATAAACTTGCAGCGCAACCATTAAAACGATAATTTTTAATTTAATATTCAATTACGGCAACTCCGTCAAATGCCGCCGAAGTTGTGCAAGGGCGCAAAACCCACCGGGGTTCCATTTGAATACTGTAACTTTTTCACTTTACTGTTCTAATATTAGGACACGACTTCTATTGTTGGGTCCCCGTGTTTTTTCATGAATTTTAAAGTTTAACTTCTATTATTAGGCTTTTGTTTGGGCCTTTAGTGGTACCGTCGCTTCATTTGGAACTCTTCATCGGCTGCTATAAATCCGTAGTCTAACTTTGGGGGAAAAGCTGAGGAGCTTCTTTTTCTTGACCTGTTCCCAGTGTATCTGGGATCGGCGCAGTATGTTTCCTCTTCCATTCATGGTATGAGTCAGATGACATCAAACACCCTTTTGATTCATATCATCCATCACACCAGAAAGGCGCTAGTGATGAATTAATGTATAGAAAAGAGACGGAACGGTTCTTCGGGTGCCCCAAGATGCTCAATTGTCTACACCGGGCAATCTGCCTTAGTCGACTTTTACAAAACCCATGGAATGAGTCTGAAATGGCGATTCTACGCTATTTTTTCGCTCTCGGGCCAGCATAGAAGGCAATTCAAAAAGGAGGAAGAAAGGAAGAAAGAGTACAAAATGAAATGGTTCAGAATTTTGCCTGGCTTGCTTCTGGTAAAATGCATAATCAAGACCATTCATATGCTCGAGTTAAATGTTTATAAATTCAGATCATCATTACCAGACCAGCCCTGTGATGTCCATATTCCTAAAGCACAGGCTACCCACTCAACGACCTCCCTTAGGGGAGAGCACGTATGTGGATATTTTATGCTAGGTATACCCCCAAATGGCTGTTTTTCGATTACACTGAAAAGTGCGTTTAATAACCAACTCCTTTGTACTACCTCAGATTAAAATGACCCTTTGTGCTCTTTCAATTTATTAACATGCTATGAAATCTAACCAAGGATTTTTCTTGACAAGGGTCCAGAACTGCCAAGGGGTGCCCAGAGGATACCTAATTGAATACGAGGCAACTTTCATGGAAAATGGGAATATAATTTTCCCTGCACACAGAGATTGTAATGATGGCGATATTACCTAATGATAATTAAAAGACCCATTGTTTGACAATGTATCTGCTTGAATTTTAAGTTGGGATTAAATTAGATTACGGTTAGGGTGGCAGAGCAAAATATAACTGTCACCGCCTCCAATATCACCCCTGGGTGCTGTACAAGGCGACTAAGGGTTAAAACAGTGATGAGTGCCCAGCAGCGTTCCTCTTATAAGACCTAGCGATATACTGCGATTTACGTGCCCGATAAATGGCAATAGGCTCGCCATCTTACACAGGACATAACCTAATTGGCGAAACGTGGGTGTTAATTCACCTCTGCCTACCCTTTCAAGGATATAGGTGTGATTTATGATGTTTCTGGACTCAGTTCGTTTGGTCACAGTCATAGAAAACTTCGAATCGATACCGTTAGCGTAACCACCCAACGTTCGACCGCTAGCTTGTTGTAGTGTAAAATCAGTATCCAAAATATAAAAGCTCTTGCGTGCTCCATATTATAACATGGCGCTGAATTAATACTAACAATTACTTGGGGGCCACGCACAAAAAAGTGTACAAATTACTACTGTGCGTGCAAGCTACGGGCGTTGAGTTGGTGGTGAGATGAAGCGGGAGCGATTGCTGATTGTTATGGTAATCTTCTATGTATATTTATTATGTAGGCATACCTTAAGCGGACTAACATTGTGACCGCCGTGCCATAGATGCGGTACTTCAATTTTGTACTGCTAAAGTCAAAGTCCAAATTCGTTTAATTATATCTGGTATGATAACAGTACACTTCTGAATTCCCAAGACGCGAGACATCGAAAACCTGTGTATCCAAGGGAGGATCGGAGAATGGATAAAAGAAAAAAGAGAGTAAAGTCTCAAATGCTAGAGCACTAGAGTATCTAATAGAACAATGGGCCATAGCCCACCACTTGATCCAGTGCCCATTGGCGAGTGTTGACGGTGGAATACTCGTTAATACTCCAAGGAATGAAGCAGTGAAGGGAAAACCACCAACAACATCCCAATCACTCTCTCCGTTCATCGGGTCGCTGGACATGGTCCGTTCCATTATTTTTCTACGCGCTCGTTCATCACTAGCACCTTTCCGGTACGATGGATGATGACCAACAACATCCCAATCACTCTCTCCGTTCATCGGGTCTCTGGACATGGTCCGTTCCATTATTTTTCTACGCGCTCGTTCATCACTAGCACCTTTCCGGTACGATGGATGATGACCAACAACATCCCAATCACTCTCTCCGTTCATCGGGTCTCTGGACATGGTCCGTTCCATTATTTTTCTACGCGCTCGTTCATCACTAGCACCTTTCCGGTACGATGGATGATGTGAATCAAAGGGGAGTGGATAGCTAGAAGACAGTTGAATGATATTTAATAGGAAACATAATACCCCGACCTTAGATAAACTAACTGGGAACTCAGTAGAAAAATGAAGGGTTTAAGAGAAAAATATATTCTTCTACGTTCTAAGTACAAGTTCACACAAAAGTACTTTACAGAATCCATCAATAATTTCTCCTGTTTTTGTCTCATTTAATGCTGTACCCCTAAGAAGTAAAAAACAAGCCCTTAAAAAATGGTATTTACCCATGATTGACTTTTTTACAATGCCTGAATCTTAGCAAAAGAAACCCTTCTTCTTCTTCTTGCCCCTATCCCGCTCTAGGCGGGGTCGGCACAACATGTTTTCTTCTTCCATTCCTCTCTATCCTTCACTAATTTCTCATCCACCCCTCTCGCTATCATATCCTCCTTTACACAATCCATCCATCTTTTCTTTGGTCTTCCTCTCCTTCTACGTCCTTCCACGTTCATACTTAACATTCTTTTGCCAACATAGCTTTCATCTCTTCGCATGACGTGACCAAACCATCCAAGTCTATTACTCCGCAGTCTCTCAGTCACTGGCGCTACTTTCAGACTTCCCCTTATATACTCATTCCTTATCTTGTCTCTCCGTGTCACACCACACATCCACCTTAATATACGCATATCTGTTACATGCACTCTTCTTTCATCAGTCTTTTTCATAGCCCAACACTCTGATCCATTCATGACCGCCTTATTCCGCGCCGCATTCCGCTTCGGCATTCCGCTTAAGCCTAAGGGTCACATATTGTTGCTGAGACCTGTCGCCACTTCATCCATCCTACGTTTGCTCTATTCCTTATATCCCGGTCAATATCACCGTCGCTTTGGAAGAGCGCTCCAAGGTACCGGAAATCCGAGCAAACTGGTAGGAATACACCACCTAAGGCAATTCGGGAGAAACTGGAGGGGCCACCAAAGTCACAGAACATGTGTTCGGTTTTTGTCCAACTGATCTTAAGCCCAACGCTTTCCAATCCCTCCTGCCATTTTCCCAGCCTCCTTTGTACCTCGGATGCATCTTCTCCGACAAGTACAATGTCGTCGGCGAACAGCATACACCAGGGTGCCTCCTCTTGTATGTCCGATGTCCGAGCATCCATAATCAGGAGGGACAAATACGGGCTTAAAGCCGATCCCTGGTGCAAGCCTACGGTCACATCGAACTTCTAACGCCAGCCTCGGACCGAACATTCGTACTAGCTCTTCTATACATTTCAGACACAAGCCTCATATACTTCTCGGGCACTCTCTTTTCTCTCATAGCCCACCACAGAACTGTACGCGGAACTCGGTCGTATGCTTTCTCCAGGTCTATAAAGACCACGTGCAAGTTCATTTGTGCACTGCGGTATTTTTCGCACAGTTGCCTTAGAGTGAATATTGCATCGGTTGTTCCTCATCCCGGCATAAAACCGAATTGGTTCTGGGTGACATTACACTCCTCTCTCATTCGTCTCGCTATCACTTTCTCCCATATCTTCATACTATGTAACATAAGCTTTATTCTTCTATAGTATGTTTGTTATAGTTGTTATAGCATGTTTTTTTTTAGCAAAAGATAGCCATCAAATTAAAAAGAACAAGAAAGGGTATTTGCGGTTACCGCTCCCGCTGCCGCTTATCCCTAAACGCACACATTTATTAACCTTGCCTGTCGGTCTGCTACGAAACTAGTGTTTTGTATTGTTTAAATTGTGGCTATTCGAGAAATGGCGTATTATTGTCACTGGCCATTCCACCTCTACACACGAATTAAATATCAATTTAGATTACTGTTACGTCACTAAATTAACTTGAGGATTATTGGATGGATATGGTGAGCTATATTTAGTTAAGGTGACCGCTACATTGCAACCAATTTACTGCCTGTACTGCCAGAGTCAAATATGGAATGACAGTTATGAGGCTTTGTACAGAACATTAATCACACTTTGACTCTATTACGCAATGCGTAAATTTTCAAACTTTTAAAATTTGATGTATTTCATGGGATCTAAATAGATATACGGGAGGAGCTTGATATCAGTGGCTTAGCGCGTTCGGTCTATGATTGCGTGTGATGATTAAAATCATAGAAGTAGGTCTGGAAAGGATCATCGCGCCAAGTCAAAGTAATTTATAAATTAATGATTAACAACGTTAAGTTGTGTGTTGTCCTTAATGACAACAGGTAAGCTACAAAGAGAGACATTACAACGCACAAGCAACCAAGTTGCATTAACAATAAAGGCGTTCTTCCTGGAATTCCAACTAAATTGGCCCAGCCAATTTTATACGTATCAAAGGCAGCGGCAATAAAATTATACGGAATCAGCTAGGTAATTGCCTTCTACACAATTTTACATACAAAACAAAGGTCGTAAACAACAGTATTAGGCTCAAATAAAGAACTAATTTAACGGACGGACGGTGGCACGTAGTTTTGACAAAGATTGAATTTGTGAATGGGATATCTTATTAAGAAGTCTTACGGAATACCACCAACTTCTCTTCTTTTCACTCTGTTTCTTCTTCAAACAATTGTTTGAGTGACGTGGAGTAAGATTTCCTTACTCCACGTCCCTAGATTCTGCAAAGCCTGTCCGACTTCAAGTCTCTAAGGAACGGAAAGGCTATTGGTTATTCACCCTGTGCGTATAAGATACCTATGCGCAGATTATAATAATATTCTAACACAATGAAAAGGAAATTATGGTTCACATTCACTCATGAATCGTCAATAAATGCTTTGAACATTGGAAATGTGTGTGTCAAAGTCAAAAGGTTTCCAATATTCAACGCAATTGTAGTCATCTTCTACCTATCACGCATGGATGCAAATTAAATAGAAAAACATTAGAAGATCGTGGGCAACGCGGCGTCAGTAGACTCGCTGCTCATTGGGCGTCTTGTTGCTGATGGCGTGATAGGCAGCCAATAGGGAACCACTGACGACGTGGTGTTAATGATGACGTGTCCCAATTAGAGAGGGGTTGCAATTCTCAACAAAGAGTTCTTTTAGTATATCGGGTAATAATATAGACAGAAACATTAAAAAAATGTACAATCAAAAGCACTTTAGACTAGCTCATTGATGTCGCCTTGTACGACTCCCCGGGAGAGATGGGGGTGGTGACGTGGATAATTAAGAACATAAAATGTAAACTGTATTTTGACAAAAATGTTTCTTTTTTCAATGTATTCATTATAGAGAACGTTTGACACATTCTTCTTAAATATTCTTCTAGTAAATTCCGTACGCGGCCTTCTGCTACTTTTCCTTGGGGAGACGATACTTCGACATAAAAAAGCTAACGTATGTTTTCTCCAAATAGGTGATGTTTGCCTTACCTGTATTGAATTTGTAATTTTGTCTCGTTCTTAGAAATATTGGATTCATTCGTTATCAGCCACTTTTTCGATTTCGGACCAATTCAACATTAACAATCACGCCTATATTATCCCCAAAGGGGTAGGCGGAGGTGAAATTAACACTCACGTTTCGCCAATTAGGTTAAGCACCATGTAGTAGGTGCAGACTCTATTACTTTCCGGAAAAAAAAAGGTTAAGACCTTATTGCCATTAATCGGGCACGGAAATCGCAGTATATTGCTAGGTGGCGTTAGAGGAACGCTGATGCCTATTACTTATTATTGTTAATATTGCTAGGTGGCATTAGAGGAACGCTGATGCCTATTACTTATTATTGTTAATAGTGCTAGGTGGCATTAGAGGAACGCTGATGCCTATTACTTATTATTGTTAATATTGCTAGGTGGCATTAGAGGAACGCTGATGCCTATTACTTATTATTGTTAATATTGCTAGGTGGCATTAGAGGAACGCTGATGCCTATTACTTATTATTGTTAATAGTGCTAGGTGGCATTAGAGGAACGCTGATGCCTATTACTTATTATTGTTAATATTGCTAGGTGGCATTAGAGGAACGCTGATGCCTATTACTTATTATTGTTAATCTTGTGTGGGATGTAAGATGGGGGTGGTGAGATGGGGTCTGTTCTGCCGTCCATTCAAACTTTTGAGGCTATCATCACAGCCCGACCAAAACACCCAGAGAGCGCAAGCAGAAATTCATCCGTCGCTTGTTCGATTCGGCCCACCGTCTGTCGCATTTGCTCCACCAGCCTTACCATCAACTCTCCAACCATCAACGCGATTCAATTCCCATTGTAAAAGTGAGACAACGCTATAAGCCGATTAGAGCAGCGTCCCGTTTTGTCACCAGCTAATACTTTATGGTACGGCCACAGAATTAATTCGTCGCGCGTTCAATTCGGCCAACTGGTCGTCGCATTTGCTCCACCA
The DNA here is from genome assembly GCA_963931975.1 of Cataclysta lemnata. Classification (NCBI taxonomy): domain Eukaryota; kingdom Metazoa; phylum Arthropoda; class Insecta; order Lepidoptera; family Crambidae; genus Cataclysta; species Cataclysta lemnata. Next base: position 13,665,704 of record OZ008355.1, read on the forward strand.
GCGGCCCGTGGTAATTTGGGACCGTCCGATCGATTACTACTGCCGTTCCGGGCCAAACAAATCCGCCAATCAACACGGGGACCGCACAAAAATCCACCCGGACGCGGAGCACCGTAACCGGATTAACCGGACACAATCCGAAGGCGGCCGGTAAACGGTGACCGTTGCGGCGTTGGTTTATTCTGATTGGCCTTTATTTGGTTGCGGCGAGAGATTCGTTTTGTATATTTAAAATCCTCCCACGCCTGTGAGCGAAAAAATCACGTAGAATGTCCCAGCTCCGACTTATCCCATGGGTGTCCTAAACCACGATTTAGGGAGATTGCCCAGTGTTGACCAACAAGCACTTTGGGGCACCCGAATGGTGGAGGGCAAACCACCAACAACAGCATACCTAAAGAGGGTTGGTTTCAGGCAGGTGGCCGGCTGTAAAACCTAAGCCAAGACCTTGAGCAGTATGGATTGGAATCTTGTCATTCCAATCACTCTCTCCGTTCACCGGTCTCTCGACATAGTAGTTCCGTCTCTTTTCTAAACATTCATTCATCACTAGCACCTTTACGGTGTGATGGATCAAAAGGGAATGGACGGTTTGATCACGTCTGACCGATATGAATGGAAAAGAGACTTACTGCGCCGACCCCAGATAGACTGGGAACAGGGGGCCTACCGCCTAACTTGACCGCCGATGATAGCTATATTGCAATGCACTGCTTACGGCTATAGAAGCCATCTTGAACTTTTAGGCGGTACGGATTTTGTGCCAAATTCATACAGGGCAGGGAGAATAAGAACATCCAACAACCTCCATGCCATCGTTTCGGAACCAAGTTTACGCAGTCGAACGCCAATTGCTCATGTTACATTATGACCAGATGAGTAATTGGTAGTAGCGGAGGGATCTAGAATGAAAGGAAGACTGAGGAAGCGATGCATTGATTGTGTGAAAGGTACTTTTTGTAATCTGACCGTCGGGCAACAAATTTTGTCACGGGAAAATACCTAATAGTTTCCTGTTTAAGGTGTTACCGTCAAAGTATTACAATATATCAAATCATTATAAAAATTTATTAGACATTTTCTTAAGATTTCATGAAGTTTTGAGTAAGTACTAAAATGATATTTACACTTAGGTACTAACTTCAGAGACGTTATCCAAAATTCTTCCGCGGGCTTGTCCTAACGAAGGCTAAGTTTTAATGAGCAGGCGGTTCCCGAACGAATATTGACTTTTCCTATTAAGATTCAAGAGAAAGGCCTTAAGAGAACACGCCTTCGACCGAATGTATTAATGAAGCTGCGATTTCGGAAGATGGCTAGACATTTTTATAGTAAGACGAACTGTGACAGAGGGAATAAGTTTCGACATTATTTTGTTAGTATTTCATGTCAAAATTTGAAAATTTTAAATTATTCACATTTTTAACCGACGAAAAAACGGAGGAGATTACTCAATTCAAACCCGTATGTTTTTTTTTATGTTTGTGCCCGCGGAACTCCGTCCTTTTTCGACGGATTTTGATCATTCTTTTTTTTATAAGAAGAACAATGATTTTATGATGCAATCCTTGAGAAACCGAGGAAAACTTTCGAAAATTGCAGGGGCGGCTAGTGTGTTTGATTACATTTAAATAAGTATTATAAGCCATAATACTTTATTTAAATTAGCCGTGTGGTGACGGCAGAGTAGAATACAATTGTCACCTCCCCAAATCTCTCCTGTGGGTGTCGTACAAGGCGACTAAGGATAAATCAGCGATGAGGAATGGGCAGCAGCGTTCCTCTTATACTGCCTAGCAATAGCAATGTACTGCGACTTTTGTGCCCGATAAATGGCAATAGGCTCGCCACCTTACATTATTGGGTCCTTTCAGATGCTGGCGACTATGTTTTGTCTCATTGTGGAAATGGGAACGATTTAACTTGGGAGCTCTGTAGTTTTCTTTGTTTTAATGACTTAAAACAGTATAATTCAGTTGTCAACTGTAACGGTAGGCTCCTCGACTTGATAATATGTAGCTGCGAATGTTCTGTCAAGCGTTGGCAGATGCCATTGGTTTCAGAGGATGCATACCACCCTGCACTCGAATATAAATTGTGTTCTTATCTGAAAGTTTTGAGGCCAGCGGCATTACGAACAATTCGACTGTTTCGGGCGGCTAATTATGATATTATCAATAGGTATATCAGCGCTGTTGAATGGAGTAAACTCTTTCTTGGCTGTAGCGTTGATGACGCTGTTGATACTTTTTATAAAGTTATTGACCGGGTGATTGATGAGAATGTTCCGAAGAGAATTGTTAAGGGTGATAATCATAATGATATCTTTGTTGGTATTCCAAAGAGTTAATAAAAAATATCGCTGAAAAACGTAAGTATCATAGAAAATGGAAGATTTATGGGCGGCAGAGTGACTATGATACCTTCAGTCTGTTGAGACGTCGTCAGAATCGATTGCAAGCTGAGTGTTATGATAAATACATACAGGATTCCGAGAACTCAATCAAAGTGAATAGCAAATGTTTTTGGACATTTGTCAAATCTAAAAAATCCTCTGGGAATTTACCCGATTCCATGTTCTTGTGTAACGAAACTACGTCTGATTCTACGGAAATATGTTCCTTATTTAACACTCACTTTCAGTCGGTTTTTGAGAAGGATTTGGATTGCAGTCCCTTGGTTCCTATTTTTGGTGATTACGTTAAATCTCGTGATGTCTCAATAGGAGCTGTTGAATTGTCGGTTGATATTGTTAGGAAATATTTGAGCAGACTTGATACTAATAAGAGTGGTGGGCCTGATGGAATTCCAACGGTGTTTTTAAAAAAGTGTGAAGAGAGTCTTTTCTTTCCAGTGTATTGTTTATTCAGCAGGTCTCTCCAATCTGGTTCGATGCCGCTGGTCTGGAAACGCTCACATGTTGTGCCTATCTACAAGAGTGGAGATAAACATGATATACAAAATTATAGGCCAATCTCAAAGTTATCCACGTTGGCGAAGCTTCTATAAAAGATAGTTTACGATGCTACTTACACTGTCTTAAGACCTCATATTGCCACCGAACAGCATGGTTTTGTAGGCAAAAAGTCCACGGAGACAAACTTATGTGAATTTATTCACTTTATTGGTAATGCGATGGACCAGGGTGCTCAGGTAGACGTCGTTTATACTGATTATTCGAAAACTTTCGATAAAATATCGCATTCTGTATTGATTAATAAATTGAGTAGGATCGGTATACACGGTGATCTGCTCAGGTGGCTCATTTCTTACCTGCGAGAGCGTAGTCAAGCTGTTACAATTGAAGGTCACCAATCTACATTTTTGCCTGTGACCTCTGGTGTTCCACAAGGTTCACACATCGGGCCTCTTTTGTTCAATGTATTTATTAATGACATTGTCAATTCATTCTGTAATTCTAAAGTCCTGTTATATGCTGATGATATAAAAATATATAGGTTAGTAAATTCATCAACTGATTGCAATCTCTTGCAAACTGATTTAGACAGATTGTGTGCATATTGTAGTTCTAATTTACTTAATTTGAATATTAGCAAATGTAAAGTGCTATCTTTCTCACGAAAAGTTAAGTCAATAACCTATGAGTATAAATTAAAGGACTATGCTCTAAATAGTGTATCTGAGATAAAGGACTTAGGAGTGTACATTAATGGAAAATTGACTTTTTCTTCTCATATGGTTTCCAAAGCATATCGTATGCTTGGTTTCGTTATGAGAGTCTCTAAAGATTTTAAGGATTGTTCTACCCTAATTCTCCTTTATACTGACTTTATACGTTCTATACTAGAGTATGCATCCACAGTTTGGAACCCGCAATATAAAATATTCATAAATCAAATTGAAAACATACAAAACAAATTTATAAAGCATCTGTCATATAGATTTCCTACACATTTAGACAGAGGTTGTTGTTTTTAAGTTGCCGTCTCTAGAAAACCGCCGATTAATGAAGGACCAATTGTTTCTCTATAAAAACATTAATTATCAAATAGATTCCCCATTTCTCCTTAAAAATATTGTCTTTAAATGTCCCAGGTTGAGTTCACGCAATAACCATTTGTTTAGTATGCCACTCACTAAAACCAAATATGCAAGCAACACTTTTTTGTTCAGATCTTGTCGCAAATTTAATTCATTGGTTTGTTCTTTGAATATTTTTAACGTTTCTGATTGTGTGCTTAAAATAAATGTAATCGATTTGTTAGGTAGTAATAATAAGTAAATTTAAATTTTCCTATTGTTATTTTTTTTTCTGTTATTAGATAATTGGCTTATTCTACGCATAGTAATATGTAGAATTGTTTAGTGGAAACTTTTTGGTATGTGTACTTTTTTAATGTTTTATTTTATATTGTCATGTAATACTGTTTGTTTCCTAAATAAATAAATAAATAAATGGGACCTAACATAATTGGCGAAACGTGGGTGCTAGTTCACCTTTGCCTACCCCTTCGGGGATATAGGCGTGATTTATTTAGGTATGTTTATTTAAATTAACAAGTATTTAGATTTACAGAAGAATTGTCAAATTGTAAGAAAGATTTTCGCTTTTTAGTGTTATTTGTTATGTTATTTTTTTTTATTGAGAAGATCATGTTTTCTACTAACCTTTATGTTGACCGCGAACAGATATTTCAACTGCTGTTGTTACAGACCCTTTTGCGTTGAAGACATCGTAACAAAATCTTTAAAACGGCATCAGCCATTTTTCGGTAGGATTTAAAAAAAAAAAATTCTTTACATGAGGTTCTGAAAAAGAGAACATACTGCGCCGACCCCAAATAGGATGGGATAAGGGCAGGGCAATGATGATGATGATACGGTTCTGATGAGATGTTTTTCTTTTATTTTAAATTCCTTAACTCAAACATAAACATTACTTACTGGTGCTACCTTAATAAGAAGACAAAAGCACGAACTAATTAGTATTTAATTCTCCAAACATTCTCATTTAAGTGAGTTATTTTACCGAGGAGAAAGTTAGTGTCACCTTCCCAATTAAATTATGTATCCTCCTTATTCCTACTTACGACAGTTTTCCAGGTATCTTAATAACGCTCTCGTTGGCTCATGATAAAGGTTAACAGCAAATCTGGTGTGATACCTACTCTAATTTGAAAAGGAAAACTTAATTCGGCATAATTATTATTGCGAATTCTAATTATAAAACAAAAAGACGATGCTTATACGTTACTTTTGACTAACATCGAAAGATTTTCACGCTGTAGAAGAATCAGAACGCTTAATTTTGATTATATTCGTGTGTACTGCATACAATATAAGCAAAAGTTTTTTAATTACAACTATCCCTAATTTAATATTGGTAAATCATTATAAATCACTAAAATCGAATAGATTATAAGTGTTTGCTAATTTACTTAAAGACAGTAATGTCAGTTATTATAAAAGTCATCAAATAAACTAATAGTTAATTTAGACTAATGTTAATGCTAAGCACTAGGAGACATATATGGAAGGTCACAAATATCTCTTTCCACATCCAAACTAGATGAACATTACTAGTACTTGAGGAAATGGGGATGGAGTGAAGGAGGAGAAAAAACTTGTTATATTTCTTGCCAATTCTTCTCAGAGCAAAGTAGGTATATAATGTGACCTGTGAGAGTTACAATTGTAACATGTGCATTATTTATAACATACTTGTCATTTCTAAAAATGTACCATTATTAAGTCGCGCCACTAAGATTATATTTCTTTTGTCTTTATTCACATCAAAGAAAATGATTTAACGTAAATTAATATACTACCTGCAATTTTTCTGTAGTGCTTTATTCGATTAGTACCACGCTAAGCACTAAGCCCTGGATTACTCTTGCAGATCAAATAGAATGGAATGACTATATTTTACTGGAGTATAGCAATGGATCTTGAGGAATATGCAGTGGAAGAAGATTTTAATTGAATATGCACAAGTTATGCTATAACAATTTTTGGATTTGTTACTATTGTAGTCAGTTTTCTTTTCTTCATCTTCCTTTCTTCTTGAGGATGAGCCAAAACCCACCACGCTGGTCCAGTGTGGATTTAACGACAGTAGCCTTCCGAAGCCCGTAGGAGCTCAAGATAATATTTTTTTGGCCACCGATCTAATGACCGGCCTAAACAAAGATTGCTTAATTTGCGCGGTCGCTACCAGAGCTGGTTAAGCCACTGTGCTATTTATCTGAGCTATCTTCAGCGCTATCTTCTGAAAAAAAAAACTGATTTTACAATTCCTGATTAAATTTACCCTTTTTTATAATTCCTTTTCATTGTCATAATCATAAAAAGACGTAAATATTTCTCCCCCTTCATTAAAAGGTCTAACTCGAGTACTAATTTGCCGAGGGCGACACACAAGTACAATTTCACTGAAAATTTTAGTGCGATATGTTTAATCTTTACACAATCTCAACATGACCAATCTCAAATGTGTCGTAAATAAGTAAAACGACATTCTGGACATAATGCGAACCTTTTAGTTAGCGCCGCGGCACTTTACAATGACCTTTAAAACTATAATGGTAAGGAAGCAAATTGCATGGCGTGGGATAATTGAGGGAACGTGCGTGGTTCACTCTTAATTGTTGCTTCTCAAATTGAATCCGACCGCGTGGTCACGCAATCGAATCTTGGACCATCTTGCATGGCTACTGTTAGCTATTTGTGTAATTCGAAGTTTATCCTTGTGGCAAAATTCATGTCTGGGTTAAAACGTTACATTATTTACTATGGTGTATTTTTTGAAACGGTCAATAAAGTATCATCGACATCAATGCAAAGGTAATCCTCCAGCCGCTATTCGTTCATCACTCGCGAAAAATGTTAGTTATGAATGTAGAAAAGTGAACAAAAGGACAATATCGAGAGACCGATGAACGGGGAGAGTGATTAGAATAATAACATTTCCAATACCTACCGTTTTTAGTTTTTGAGGATTGAAGCATTGAACTAGTATTACTAGCGTTTACCTTATAACTCAATGGAAGAGGATTTCTCCATCCTCTTTTTGTATGCTGTTATTAGTGTTTTGCCTCCACCATTCGGGTGCCGTTAGCCGCCTTTTGCGACACCCCGTGCCGAGACGTGGTTGGCACATGCTACGCTATGTTTTCGCTCCCAGACCAACACACAATTCGTGTTAACACTCTCTATAAAAAAAACAGATATCGAGTTCTGTAAGCAAATCTTGATTTCGAACGCGACGTTCCAGTTAGACATCTTTTATCGGCAAAACCGCAAATTCCCAAGGCACACAGAGTGGCTCAAACTGCCCGTGACACCAGGCAACGGCGTACATGAAAAACCGCTCTAGACCGTATCTGGAATACACTCAGCCCGCGTCCTGTCCGTAACAAGTTTCGACGTGTTCGCGTGACGCCATCCAGCCAGACGGTAGTGTGTCCGTTCTAGGGGCATGTCTCCGGGAATACAATACAAACTGCGGTGCTATGCCGAGGAACGTCTTCGAAATGAGCTGGAAGTTGAAAATCCAATATTTTTGGCGTTTGGGATTGGAATTTGGATATTTTATGGATGTTTCTTGGTCATGGAATGAGGAATATATATCTATACTAATATTTATGTTTGGTTAGTTGGTTAAGCGCGCTAATCTCAGAAACTACTGGTTCAAATTGAAAAAATATTTTTGTGTTGGATAGTTCATTCATTGAGGAAGGCTGTAGGCTATATAAGAACCGACATTAACGCGAGCAAAGCCTCCGGAGACCACTAGTCTTTTAATAAAAATAGGCAAGGTCTTTCGCATGACCTAATTCACGTCTTGACATAACTTAAACCCGTATTTTGGCAAAAATAGTTTCAATCTCAGAGATTGTTCTAATGTGCCATCGATACATTTACTGCTCCAATATGGACAACAGTCACGACCTTTTGTCGCTTTTAAGGTAATCCATTTAAGCCGCGTCTTATATATCGGCTTAAGAAAGCACAACCTAAATGTCTAACTCCATCTCCGGATTCACCTTTGACTTTATAATAAGCCTTCTGAACCGTGACGTGAATGACGGAATTTATTGCCAAGGTCTTGGATTTTCAGATTATTGGTAATTTTAATTATTTCAAATAACAACTCCCTTATGACTGTATAAAAATGACTTGGCAATAGATACATAAACTGTTAGTAAGTCACTGAAGCAAAAAATGACCAGACACTGGTCTAAACCGGTTATGTCATCCTAACCTAGTGATTTCTTTCATAATCAAATGGAAAGTCTTCTGTGGTCAGAAAGTTTCAATTTGATTATGAAAGATTCGCTTAGGGGAAAACTTCCCTTCCCATTTCTGCATTCACTTCCGACATAATTAACTCCTTTCTGTCATTCTCCTTTCACTCATTCTTTCTTCGTGACCAAACCGAGAACCCCTTTCTCAATTCTTGTAATTATTCTTTTAATGCTAGACATGGGAGCTCTTGCCCTTCATCTCACCTGAAAGTGACGATAAAGGCCGAAGATGGAATCGAGCTTCACCTGTAACCCTCAACCACAGACGGGCTGGCTATCTTATCACACATTATCAATGCTGTTAACATTATTATGGCGACAGATTTTGATAAGATGGTGGTAGCTAGCCAGGCGGACTTGAAAGAAGTCCTACCACCAACCAGATATTAGAACCTTTGCAGAAACGGCTTATCTTAAAACATTGGCCGCAGAAATATCCAGCTGTTTACTTCATGGCAACTGTCTAGTCTCGCTCGGTCAGATAATGCATTTCCATGTGTACCCTGTCCGTGCGCTCGTACTAAGTAAACATCCGGTACGCTTCCTTGGCGGAAACGGACCGTCCGCTCCGCTCGCGAGTTGCAATATCGCGATGGTCCCCCGCAGTGTGTTATTGTATATCAAGTATTGTGATTACCGTCTAGTCTTGCGGTGGCTAGCTTAATTAATGAAGCGCCAGCATCTGCTTGCACAGATGGCGAATTTGAGATGGCATTCTGTTTCCATTTAGGTTTTTATAGATACTGACCCTGAGTGGTTTACAAAGGTATAAGGCCTTTGGCGAATATATATCACGGCTGCAGGGCCGATATCCTTATTATATAATAGAAGTTACTAGTAGTAGTTCTGGCGAGAGACTAAACTGCAAACCAAAGAAGCTATCATCATCTGGCACTTATATAATCTACATGAGACCATTCGATTTTAATTTTAACATTATATAAATGTTAGAAAAATTAGTACAAAGATTTTGTTGGTTAGAAAAAGAATTTCGAAAAATTATGATCTTGAGGCGGGAAAGATCATAATTTCCCGCCTCAAGATCATAATTTTTCGAAATTCTTTTTCTAACCAACAAAATCTTTGTACATGAGACCACTCATATGATCTCGGCAGAGTCAACAAAGAGAGTCATGGGAGAGATGAGTAATAACCAGTCGCATTACTCTTGGACCACCAATATACTGCGATTTAGGCGCCGCCGGATTGATGGCAATAGACTCGCTTCATAATTACATGGGCCTAACATAATTTCCGAAATGTGGGTGTTAATTTCACGTCTGCCTACTACCGTCTGGCTAGCAACCATATTTCAGAGCCCTTTAGGCTCTGAAATGTGGTTGCTTTTATAGAAAAAGATACCTTTGCCTGATTATAGGTAGAATAGAAGCTATCATGTTATTAATAAGCCTTATTAAGGCTTAGGAGTCTGTAGGTTCAATATTCTTCTTCTCTGTCGTTAGGTTTATATAATCGTAGTCACATTCGAGGCAGCCACATCGATATTAAAGGGCGGACACAGGTCTTTCACCATCTCATCCTATAGGTACGGATACAGGGATAATCAACTTAATAAAATAAAACTACTTAACTAAGAACCTCTTCTTTGAATGCTCCCAAAGAAAAAAATCTCCACTTCAATTTCAGAACACAGATAAGTAGTGTAAACGAATATTTACGCACTTCGTTTTGAAAGCACGGCTTCGAATGGCCTTGTAAAAGCTAACGATGGAAGTTAGCGGGAAGGAAGTTACGAAAACAAAAAAAAAACTGTACAGTACACGGAAAGAAAATCACAACTAAAACGAAATCGGACTACTATGAAAGTATTCGAGTTGCCGGAGATAATGAAAAAACTTGGTCAAATGATTACCCGCGGTTCGGCCGAACCTAGGGGCGGCTTTGTGAAATGCTGCGGGAACATTGGCTGAGACCATGGATGTTTTTTGTGCCATATTATTATGTCTCAGTGTGGTATAGATTGCAGTAGACCTGCCTGAGCAGAAGAAAGGCAGGGGTCACTAACCTAGTGGTCTAAAATTCAAAGAGACCTCACGAAGCTAATTTGCCTGAAGAGACGAAACAGGATAGATTATCCTGGCTCTAGGAGTGGAATGTCTGACCCCAAATAATGGAAGAAGGACAGGACTAAGAGAGTGTGTTGAAGGCAGAGCAGAATACAATTGTCAACACCCCCATCTCTCCCGTGGTTGTCGTATAAGGCGACTATGCGTCAAGATAGCAATGAGTAATGGGCAGCAGCATTTCTCTTGTACTACCTAGCAATATACTACAATTTATGTAACCTCGCCACCTATTACATGGGACATAGCTTAATTGCCGAAAAGTGGGTGTTTAATCCACCTCTGCCTACCCCTTCGGGGATATAGGCGTGATTTATGTATGTTCATAGGTTTTCATGTCCTTGGATTCCCAGGTCTATAGCATTGTGAATGGCTGCAGAGGCATCCGCAGTTCCTAACTAGTTATTTCTTTGAACTTTTCAGGGGTAATTACTTCGTAGATGTAAAAACTCCTTTTATAGTCGAGACAAGTAAAAACGTCCTTAATTTCCTTAGTTAGCCGCTGGGAGTATGATAATAAGGATTTAACACAAAGTTTTTATTTTTAAACTTTTTGCCTTAGTACCTACTTAATGTTTGGTGCATTGTTCTGTAAAGAATAATTAGTACGAAGTGCTTAAACAGTACAAAAAATCCTTTATATTGAAAGAAGTATGTATTAGTATGTCTCCTCTTTCATTCATATCGGTCAGACGTCATCAAGCCATCCACTCCCTTTTGATTATGTTCATTCATGACAAAGTAAAGTAGTATGTATGTAGAAAAGGGACCATGTCTAGTGACCGATGAAAGGAGAGAGTGGTTGGGATGACATTGCATTCCATACTGCTAAATATTATTACCTACTTACTTAGTAATATCGATAATGAGCACGGTAATATCACACATACACACACTTAAACACACACACACACACACTCACACACACGCACATATGCGCGCCCTTTATGTTTGGTTACTCATTATGCAATCAGTGCGAAGTAACCTGCCTGTAGCCGTTTTGTGTTTTCTTTTTGTTCGGTTTTTTGTATTTATTGAAATTTAGACCTAATTAGTAGGTACTTATAAATTAAAAAAAATATATATATATACACTAATATTGTACTCAATATTTGTTAAGTCTTGGGAATGAGCGAGTCAACCCCAACACAAGTATTGTATTACTTACTGGGGTGGTCTCAACACTAGTTGTAATTAATTATTGAGCAATAAATGATTTTTTATTTTATTATTTTATTTTTACTGCTCAAGGTTTTGGCTTGGGTTGACGCCTGTCTGACACCAATCCTCCAAATTTAAAATTCTGTGAACTGCGTTTTGAGTAAGCATTTCACTTTTTTCATTGACGTGTTGGGTTAGTAGGTATTGAAATTAGTCAAATACAAGCCTTATTTAATCAAAGTCTCAAACGGCCTACGTTTAATCATGTTCATTTCATACACGGTCATAAAAACAGGCCTTTTGAACAAATTCGTGGTAATTGTGTCGAGATTATGGAAACTAATTTTACTCCTTACACCGGTAAGCACGCGACTGGAAAACTGAAAATAGGACTGTTGGCAACTGGTTCGTAATAAGGTTTTTTAAAAAGTTCTTTAATATTTGTCATTGTATTTAGTTGACATAGGTATTATTTTGTATTTGGTTTGGTTGTCAGTACAGTATTTTTATTTGTTATGTAGAGATAGAAATCGGGGTGGCGAGGGTGAGTGTTGACATGTTGTGAAAGGGTTCCACTTGGTAATAGCTGGCGATCCTTTTACCTTTTATCCAGCACGAAAATCGCACTACATTGCTACGTGGTATAAGAGGAACGCTGCTGCCCATTCCTCATCACTGTTTTAACCCTTTCTGCCGCACTCAGAGACGTCAAATAACGCCAATGAGTACTTAACGTCAAAAAATAACAATTCAAAACTAGTCGCTATTCATGCCGGGTCTATGGTCTAGATTTGAATGAAAATTTTTGACACTAAATACTCATAAAAGTTAATTGACGTCTCTGAGTGCGGCAGTTAGTCGTCTTGTACGACACCCGCGGGAGAGATTTGGGTTTGTCATGTTTTTTTAGATTATTTATAACTATTGTTTTGATTTAAGTAGATTTCCACAGCTTAAAATGGTAACACTGGCGGCACCCGCCTTCCGACATCACCTGATGTAACAGAGGAAGTGGTAAAGTGGAGGGGGTAAAAGCTTATCAAGAGAGCATCTCGGTCATTCGTTCGTCACAAACAGTACAGCCAAGAACATCAGCGGAAGCTCTACCCAATTGCTGTGTGATAGTGATTATTATAAGAGAGTAGATATTGTAATAATAAAGTACATTAAAGATTATAAGAAACAAGAGAAGGTGGTATTATTTTACAGGTTCGTGACAATTGTATTCAGCTCTGCCGTCACTCATGACTGAGTTGGGAATACCCACTAAATCACTCCGGTGTTCCTTAAGACCTTTAAGTGGGGAGAGTCTGGAATCTGCACCAGCCTTCTCTAAAAGGCCCAAGCGCAACTGAGATGCTCTCCCCCGAATACAGAAACGCTACTCAAAGTTTGAGTCCTGCCTAATATGTACATACATAAATCACGCCTACATCCCCTAAGGGGTCGGCAGAGGTGAATTAACACCCACTTATCGCCAATTTAGCTAGGTCCCATGTAATAGGTGGCGAGGCTATTGCCATCTATCGGGCACATCAATCGCAGTATATTGCTAGATGGTACAAGAGGAATGCTGCTGCCCATTACTCATTGCTGTTTATAAGTATTGTTTACAATTTTGACAATAATATAGTATTGTCAAAATTGATACAAATTCTGACAATTAATAAATAATAAAATAAATAAATAAATATTTTTACACTCACGCCTATCATCTAGCCCAAAGTAAGTAGCTTAAGCACTTGTGTTATGGATACTAGATGACGGACATATTTTTGATATAATTATGTATATAAATGTTGAAAATATACTACATAAATATATACACAACCATGACTCGGAAACAAACATTTGTGGTCATCACAAAGTTTGCCCCTACCAGGATTCGAACCCGGGACCTCTTGGCCAATACCCAGCAATCTGAGCATTCGACCAAGGCGGCTGTCATTGTCAATGACAGCCGCCTTGGTCACAATTGTCAACTTAACTTATTAGCAGTGCTCAAAATTTGAGTGACGTTCCTTTCTACCCGCCAACAATTATTGGCCGCAAGATCAAACGGCCACACACTGCGAAGTCTAGCGGCGAAGCGTTCAAAAAACAGTGAACCGAAAACTCTAAGGCGATCGAGACCAATTCGGATTCACGCGCGAACTCTTCTGCGTTTTCGTGTACAACGTCGGTAATGTGCTGCTTTATTTTCTTAAGGCCCCTTTAAAGCGAGCAATGGACAACGAAACGCGTCCACTCGAGCGTGCGCCTGCCCCCGTCATCGGAAGTGGAGAAAATCTCCCCGGGGAAAAGAAAATATTTTTCTCTCGCTCTGACTCCTACTGAATCCCGAGACAAAACACTGTCAAGTGGTGGAGAGAGATTTTGTCCACGTCCCGTGTCAGGCTTACTGAACAGTGCCCCGAGTACGAACTTTTGGAACATTCGTATCGTAATCGTATCGAGGAAGCGCTCTAATACCAAAACAAAATAAATTTTAATTTTTCAATTATTAATACGTCTTAGGTAATTATATTAAATGAATATTTACATTATAAATATGTGTTAATTTGTAATAAATTCTTTTAAAATTAACATTAATAACAGATACGTTTGAAAATAAACATAAATATTTCTTGATAATTTAACAGATATAATTTGTTTTGTTGTTTGTTAGCCGTGTGGTGACGGCAGAGTAGAATACAATTGTCACCACCCCAAATGTCTCCCGTGGGTGTCGTACAAGGCGACTAAGGATAAATCAGCGATGAGGAATGGGCAGCAGCGTTCCTCTTATACCACCTGGCACTGTACTGCGACTTTTGTGCCCGATAAATGGCAATAGGCTCGCCACCTATTACATGGGACCTAACATAATTGGCGAAACGTGGGTGCTAGTTCACCTCTGCCTACCCCTTCGGGGATATAGGCGTGATTTATGTATGTATGTATGTATGTAATTTGTTTTGTTTATGAACGCTGTCCGTGCGTCTTTTGTTTTTTGACGTTTGCCATCGAAACTCATGAAGGATGGCTCTAAAGAGAAATGCAAAGTTTTGTCACGTATTTGTTGCCGAGAAAACGAGCGTTGTTTAAAAAATCAAAACTGTCGCTATAAAACATAAAGATGCCAATCGAAACCGTTCACCTAACCCCGAATACAGAAACGCTACTCAAATTTTGAGTCCTGCTTAACGTTTAAGTATGGTCAAAATTGAGGTTTTTTCCATACAAATTCTGGCAGAAATAAATTGTCCACTTAACTTTATAAGCAGTGCTCAAAATTTGGGTAGCGTTTCTGTATTCGGGGGTTAGCCAATCGAAACCGTTCATCTAATCATACATTGAGTGCAAAGATTTTGTTGGTTAGAAAAAGAATTTCGAAAAATTATGATCTTGAGGCGGGAATCGAACCTGCGTCCGCTGCTATCCGGGCAGGTGCCTGACCGCTCGGCCACCCAAGACACTAATTAACTTGCCGAAATTGTTCTAACCTTTACACTTTACGTTGTAAGCCAACGGGTACCCTCGCAATGTAGAAATAAATTTCAAACATTCCAAAGCAGATATTTTTACAAATACCGTACGTTCGGTTAAGCTTGGGTTTGCTTTATAAACTATTTTATTTTAATTTTAACATTATATAAATGTTAGAAAAATTAGTACAAAGATTTTGGTGGTTAGAAAAAGAATTTCGAAAAATTATGATCTTGAGGCGGGAATCGGACCCGCGTGACCGCTCGGCCACCCAAGACACTAGTTAGTAGTTAGTTAGTTTAACTGGGCTTTGTCCGCACTTAGCCCCCTGATTGGGCCATTGTACGTGTCTCCCTATTATTGCTACTCCAACCATCCCAGACTATCCCAAAAACCCAGCAGTCTTTTCAGACTGCTGCAAGCTTCCGGGACCGATACTGGGGATTGGAGGAGCCTTGCCCGTTCATCTGCCACGCTCCTGCATTCTATAAGCACGTGCTGTGGCGTTTCTTCTGCCTCCATGCATCCTCTGCATAGAGGGCTGTCCGTCACCCCAATGGTAAATAGGTGCTTGTTTAGGGAGCAATGGCCAGTTATTATGCCTATCACCTTTCGGAGTTTGTCCCTGTTTAAATTTATGAGGTTGCGAGCAAATCTTTTTGATGCCACCGGAACTGCATTCTTTGTTTGCTTACACCCGTCACTGTTTATCCATTCTCTTAAATGGGTTTCCTCAGTTTTGGTGCGCAGCCATGTTTTTATCTGGGCCTGAGGTATGGGTAGCAATGGTTCCGGTCCATATACTGTCCCTTTCGATCCCTTTTTGGCCAGTTCATCGGCTACGTCATTTCCCAATGAGTTGCTGTGTCCTTTGATCCATTGAAGAGTTACTCCGTTCGTACTCGCAATGGATTGGAGTGCATTGTGGCACTCCAGTATCAGGATAGATGTTATCGTGTTTCTTTGTAGGGCTTGTAGAACGGAAGCACTGTCTGAGATTATTTTGACGTTTAGGTCTCTGGCATCTCTGGCTGCAACCGCCTGTGCCGCTTTGGTGATGCCAATGCATTCTGCTTGGAAGATTGAGTTTAGTTTGTCCAGTGTTGTTGATATTTTTATGTTTAAGTCGTTCGAGAAGACACCAGCTCCAGTGCCATATGTGGTTTTAGAGCCGTCTGTGTATATCCTAACTTCATTGATGCCAGAGACATCTCCTGGTTCTGCGATGAGTTGGATATTGTACCTTCGATCGAAGACATGTTTACACGGTGTTCTGTCTATGGGTGCCTCTAGGAGTGGTATTTCCTTCAGGGTCCATTGCAGAATTTTTGTGTGTGTTGTTTCTATGTTTTGTTTCCATAGCCCGTTAGCTCTAAGCCTTAAGGCTGCTGCCTTTGCCTCCTCCTGTATTACAAGATCTAGAGGTGTCAGGCTCAAGAGATACTCTAGTGCGGCTGATGGGGTGGTTCTCATGCATCCAGTGGTAGCTACGCTTGCTAAGCGTTGTAGACTCTGGAGTTTTGCTTTTACCGTGGTAAGTTGCGTTCTGGGCCACCATACAACCGATCCGTAGGTCATAGAAGGTCTGATAACTGATTTGTACAGCCAGATAGATATTTTAGGGGTTAAACCCCATTTTTTACCAACTAGTCTTCTGCACTGACAAAATGCTATACAAGCCCTCTTTGTTTTTGCCTCGATATGACTCGCCCAATTCAATTTATTATCAAGGATGATGCCCAGATATTTCACTTGTGTTGATAGGGCGAGTTTGGTGTTAAATAGTTTTGGTAGATTGAGTTCTGGTAACTTCCTTTTGTTGGTGAAAAGGATAAGTTCTGTTTTCTTCGGATTTACTGACAGCTGATGCTCGTCACACCAATGTTCAACAATCTGAAGGGCGGAACGCATTACTCTGCATAGTATGTTCTCTGCTTTCCCATTTATCAGTATTGCTAGGTCATCTGCATAACCAATAGTAGTGTATCCTCTCTCATTTAGCGTCCTTATAAGGCTGTCCACTACTATGTTCCACAGAAGTGGCGATAGGACCCCTCCCTGGGGGCACCCTTTAACTACCTTTGCCCTTGTGGTAGTATTCACCACTACCTGGACCGCCCTTTTACTGACCAGTTCAGTTATCCATAACCTTACGGCTGGCTCTACTTTAAGTCTTTGAAGGGCGTGGTTTATGCTGTTGTGCATAGTTTTGTCAAAAGCTCCTTCTATATCTATAAAGGTAGCTAATGTTGAAGCTTTGTTTGTGATAGCCGATTCTATTTTATGTACCACCATGTGTAGTGCCGACTCTGTTGATCTGCCTTTCCTATAGGCATGTTGTTGAGGGTGTAGTGGTTTTTCTTTGAGTACTCCATCCCTTAGGTGGCGATCTACCAGTCTTTCCAGCGTTTTCAGAAGGAACGAGGTAAGACTGATGGGCCTGAAGGATTTGGCGTGAGTGTAGTCCTCCTTACCTGGTTTCGGTAGAAAGACTACTTTCGCTTCCCTCCATCCTTTCGGTATATATTTAAAGGCTATGCAGGCCCTGTAGATTGGTAATAAAAATTTTGTGATCTGTTTAGACTGCCATTGTAGCAGTGCGGGGAATATCTCGTCCAGCCCTGCGGACTTGAACGGTTTGAAGCTTTTTAGGGCCCATTCTATTCCATCTGCGGTCACTATCTTGTTTGCGACATCCCAGTCTTGAGTTGTTGGTGTACTGCTGTTCTCATCAGTCCATTCCAGATCTGATGTGATTTTGCAATTTGGAAAATGTGTTTCCAGCAGTACTGCGCTAGTTTCGTTGTCCGTGTTTGTATAAGTACCGTCTCCTTTCTTGAGCGAGCCCAAAAGGTTGGGTTCATCTTTTGAAAGGATTTTCTTTATTCTTGCGGCTTGGTTTGTTGAGTTTATGCTACTACAGAAATTGCGCCATGCCTCCGTACTTCGGAATCTGATACGTTTCTTGTAGTGCTTTTGTGCAAATTTATATTTATCCCAGTCATCATCGTTCCTGGTATTTTTTGCTCTGTTAAAAAGTGTCCTGAGCTCCTTGCGCAACCGCTCTAGTTCTGGCCCCCACCAGCGACTTTTGTCTATGCGTTTAGGTACCAGGACAGGACATGCCGTTTCGTAGCTTTTTAAAAGAGTTTTAGTTAGGTGTTGTACGTGAGTTTCTATATTATCTCTATTAAGTATTTCGTTAGTAGGGACTGTGTTACCTAGTGTTTCGGTTAATATGTTTATGTACCTTGTTATATCTGTTTTACGGGGGTTTCGATATGGAACAGGGTCTGTTGGCTTATATTGTATTTGGAAACAGACGCGGCGGTGATCCGCGAACGATGGTTCGTTCGACACGTGCCATCCCTCTATAAGATTTGCCGCCGCGTGTGTTGCCAGAGTTATATCTATGATAGTTTGATACCTTGAGCTTACAAAAGTAGGTTCCCTACCTCTGTTCATGATGTTCAGGTTTGTTTGGAATAAATATTCAGTTAGTAACTCACCCCTTTTGTTTGTTTCCTTACTTCCCCACAGAGAGTGATGAGCGTTGCAGTCTGCAGAGATGATCAGGGCCCAGTCATGTGCTTCGCAGTGTTGCACCAGCTTGGCTAGTTCTCTCGGGGGGAGTTCGCCATCGCTCGGCATGTACACTGAGGCTAGCACCAGGGCGGTTTGATTTTCTGTGAGGATTTTCACCGCAGTGACGTCTCTAGAACAGAATTGGTTAAGCAAGGTGCCTGCAATGTTTTTAGGCATAAAAATGCAGGTTCTTGGTTTATCAACAGTTGTGTCTAGCAGTAACTTACCACCGATGTTGTTTAGACCGCAGATTCTGTTGTTTCTGATCCAGGGTTCCTGGATTAGGGCGACGGTCTTGGTGTCGGCCTCCAGCACTCTGCGTAAAGTCGCCGCCGCTATCTGTTTGTGCTGAAGGTTGGTTTGTATGGTTTTTATGAAACTAGGGACTAAGAAGGATGCCATCTTCGTCGCTAGTTTCATCCCTAAACTGCAGTGTCGAGTTCGTCTCAGTCTCGCTCAAACCCTGTTGGGGAGCAGAGGTGGACGGCTCCGGAGTTGAGGTCTTCTCCGAAGGCTCACTCGCCACTGCAGGTTGTTGATTGGCCTTCGCCTTCTCCTCTTCTTCCGAAGAGAAGAAGCGTATGTACCCACTCCCTGACATGTGGGCTACACGGCGGTCTCTGTTGACGATGGCTTGTCTCTGGTCTTCAGGGATTCCCAGGATTAGGTGTACCACCTTTTCCTTGGAGCCTTCCTCCAGAGATTCATCCACCGTCATGTTGTAACACTGCCAAGAGTCCACTTTGTACCACGGGTTTTGGGCACAAATGACTCTTTGCAGTGTCTCCGCATCAGTGATGCGGGTGTGAAGGAGAAGCCCTGCCTTGAGCTTCTTTTTAAGTTCTGACTGCTTAATCACAGCCAGAGTGGTATTTGGTATTGGTGAGGCTATCTTTTTCACAGCCTTCTCCAGCCAGCTGAGTCCGTTCGCGTCCTCACACCACATCGCTAGCACTCCGTCTAACAAGAAGGGGCGCCCGCGGAAAGATGGAGCTTGCGCGCCGGGAGACGACGGAGACAGCACAGCTTCCAGGATACCATCATCGATGGCTTCCCTCAGCTGGTCTGCCTGCTCCTGCGAGAGGTCCCTCGGCGGGACGGTGATAACCGCCACCCTCAGATGCGAATTACTCGCATCTGCGTAGCTCACCGTCCGCTTCGGATTCGCGTCAGTTTTCGCGCGTTTAGCTTCCCCCCTGGGGGAGCGGGTCTCGTTCAGACGAGCTCGCTTCGAGGAAGCGCGCTCGTTCTGACCAATACCGCTGCCAGGTTTCTCCTTTTCAGGAGCGGGATTCTCCTTTTCAGGAGTAGCTTTCTCCTTTTTTGGAGTCGCAGCGAAACCCTTACCGCGAGAACCTCTCGGTGTTCGTCTACTTTTCGTCTGACTGGGTGGTGGTGGTGGTAGGGTCGGTGGCTTTTTAGCCTCCTGTACTGGCATCGCCTCCTTTGAGGTGGACGGTACAGGTTCGCGCTGCGTTTCCGCTGCTGCGTTAGCTGCCACGTTTTTTAGCGTTTTTGTCTGTTCTTGCCGAAGGGCCTTCCTTCTCGCGCGCCTGTTGGGGCGACTGCGTTCCGGTTGGCCCTTCGGTTGTTTATTAGCCACTTGCTTTAAACCCTTTTTCAAGGGGCGTTTGTGGCATACTACGGACCATTTAGACACAGTTGCTGTGTCAATGGTCGACGGTATGGCCTCTGCGAGGCCCGACATATCCATCGAGCACAAGGTGTCCCCCCCAGAATACGTGGGACAGACCGAGTTAGACTCGGTGAGGGATTCTCCACTACCAGTGGTACCCTCCTGGGGTAAATAATTTTTCCGTTGTGCTTCCATCTTGGTTGTTTGGGCGGGGATGTAAACTCACACTACCTGCCCTTGGTGCGTGTGGTACAACTTTTTGGGGGGATTTAGTGCCCCAAGGCTATGTGGGCCTGGATGTGGTTTTGCGCCGCCACTGTTCGGCGTGGAAGTTTGGAGAGGATTTTAGGATAGGGTTGGGTTAAGGGTTTTTGAGGTACGGCCAGAGGTTTCTGTTATACTAATTGCATAGGGCATTTAGCCAATAACGGGCGGCAACCTCGTGAAGGATAGTCCACTGGCCTTGCTTAGGGGATCTTCGCGACCTGCGCTCCTCCCTAAACCATTTACCAAACCCAGCGTCGGACAGACGCTGGGAGTAGGGAGGTTGTCAATCAACCAACCAATATAAATTTGATTGACCCTCTCCCCGCCCAAAACCCAAGACACTAATTAACTTGCCGAAATTCTTCTAACATTTACACTTCACGTTGTACACCTGCTCACACCTGCCCGGATAGCAGCGGACGCGGGTTCGATTCCCGCCTCAAGATCATATTTTTTCGAAATTCTTTTTCTAACCACCAAAATCTTTGTACTAATTTTTCTAACATTTATATAATGTTAAAATTAAAATCGAATACATTGAGTGCTTTCTCGGTGCCCGATGCGATTACGTTTCGAACGTTCGAAAAGTCCGTGCTAGAGGCACACTAGGGTCTAATTCGACGGGAGGGACCCCAATAACTGTCGCTGGCTTTCCACGCGATTTGGCCCCGCGGCCGGGGCAGCCTTTTGCCTGATTGCCCCTTTGAATTATCAGGACTTTCGGTCTGAAGTCGACTAAGAAATTGGTTTGCGACCGCCCGTTTTGATCATAGGCTTGGGGACGTTTGCGGCTGTTGCTTTGGCCGTATATCATATCATGCATAAACAAACATGATAATCATACATAAAGAGGAGATCGCTAGCGCAGTGGCATAACGCGCTCGGCCTGCGATTGCGTAAACTAAGCAATGTTCCCTAAGGCCGATCATTGGATGGACTCATCGCGACCTAACAATGCGAGTACTCTATCAATTCTTGTCATTGCAATATTATATGGTAAAATGTGACTGAAACTTTAGATTAGTTACTGTTAGGGGAATAAAACGAATAGAATAAAAATGTATGACTCTGAAGACTTCCTGAGAAAACACCATAGCGACCGCCGTGACAAATGTAAGAGTAGTTGTCAAAAATTGACATAATGTTCCATAGAAATTGTGTATTTTGGCCACTCGGTTAGGCAACCAGATGTATGTACCTCTATTTCCTAAAAGGTGAGTCATTCGGAACGGTCTAATTATGTTCAGCAAAATATTTACACTGTTGCGACTACAAATAAACCAAGGGAACCCTAGAACTTGCACGTCGGTCCGTCCGTTATTGGTTCAAACATCACGCCCAAGTGTAAACCTCACATTTATCCTTACTGTTGTCTTAACCGTGTTTGAGTATGGTTGTAACTCGGGAATGATATCAGCTAGTGTGTTGACAACAATCTGATATGATTACGGGCGAGCCGATACCTCTCTCATAAGAGAAAATATATATACATATTTTATTTATTTATTTAAACTTCATTGCACACATACAGTACAAATGGCGGACTTAATGCCATGAGGCATTCTCTACCAGTCAACCGAAGAGCTGAGTAAGAATCAGTAAGAATCATATATACATAAATCACGCCTATATCCCCGAAGGGGTAGGCAGAGGTGAACTAGCACCCACGTTTTGCCAAATATGTCAGGTCCCATGTAATAGGTGGCGAGCCTATTGCCATTTATCGGGCACAAAAGTCGCATTACATTGCTATCATATAAGAGGAACGCTGCTGCCCATTCCTCATCACTGATTTATCCTTAGTCGCCTTGTACGACACCCACGGGAGAGATTTGGGGTGGTGACAATTGTATTCTACTCTGCCGTCACCACACGGCCTGCCAAGAGAAAATATTCCTGAACAAAATGCCTTGTAGTGACGGCAGAATGCCGTGTGGTGACGGCTGAATGCCGCGTGGTGATGGTTGAGCAGAATACAATTGTCACCACCCCCATCAGTGTCTCCCGCGGGTGTCGTGCAAAATGACTAAGGATTAAGATAGCGATGAGTGCCAGCCAATATTATCTTTTTTTTTTACACCTACACCTATCATCTAGCCTAAAGTAAGTAGCCTAAGCACTTGTGTTATGGATACTAGATAATGGAAATATTTTTTTAATATTATAATAATTATGTACATAAATGTTGAAAATATACTACATAAACATATACACAACCATGACTCGGTAACAAATATTTGTGTTTATCACAAAATTTAGATGCCCCCCCCCCAGGATTTCAACCCGAGACCTCTTGGCCAATACCCAGCGATTTGAGCATTCGACCAAGCCGGCCGTCAATTATATAGGGTTATAGGGGAATGGGTCACACTCACCTCGTGACCCAATGTGGATTTGTGGGTATTAGCCACTTTAACCTATTTTGAGCTTGTTGGGGTAAATAATAATTTCAATACAAAAATCGAGACCTTTTTGATTAATAATAAAAGAACATTGCCAGAAAAAATAACAACATTCCTTGAGAGCAAAACACATCATAACGTAACTGAGTAGACCAACTATTGCGACCAGTGGATTAAATCAATTGCTTTAACAAAACTGTACTCGAACCTGCTGAAACCACCGCTAAACGACACAAAATAATTGTGAATACCGCTCCTCTGGCAAATGGGAGAATTCACATCCGCCGGATGTAGGCTCCAGCGGAAGTTTACTTAGCCGCTGAGACCGCCGTCCCGCCTCCGGTGCCTTAAGGCTTGTACAGACTATACGCCAGATAAGTTCGGTGAAATTTAATAATAATCTTGCCGCAAACAATTATTATGACCAAGAAAGTGGACATTGTCAACGAGTGGAATCCGAGTAAAAAACGGGTTAATGTTATGTATGTGATGACGGCAGAGCAGAATAAATGGAATTCGAGTAAATAACGAGGGTTAATACTGAGTATGATGAAGCCAGGGTATAATATTATTGTCACCAATTCCGATCTCTCCCGTGGGTGTCGTACAAGGCGACTTACGGCGGGTCCAAATAGTCTATCTGTAGGCCTATTCGCGAACTTTTTTTGACAGTTGAAAGTGATGATCACCGAACAATTTACTTATCCATTACTGTTTTCACAGGACAAGTGTCACAATAGCGTTATAGTAAAGTAGTAATGGATCAGTAAATAGTTCAGTGATTATCACTCTCAAGTCAAAAAAAGTTAGCGAATAGGCCTACTGCAGGTAAAAGTAAGCTCACTAAAGTTTAGTTGCGTGGCATTTTTTGTTAAATTACGATAAATAACAGATGTTGAAGCAACTAAGCTGTAACTAGTACGTCTATCTTCAACTTTTGAAAGTATATTGGGACCCGCCGCAAAACAAATGGAATGGGTAACGAGGAATAGGCAGCAGCGTTCTTGTTACACCGCCTAGGAATATACTGTGATTTACTTGCCCTATAGCAATAGGATCGCCACCTATTACTTGGGACCTAACATGTTTAGCGAATACGTGTGTGTTAATTCACCCCGCCTACCCGTGCAGGGATAAATAGGCGAGATTTGTGTATATACGTGTGTTTAATACAATGTTTCTATTACAACTATGCAACTGCAATTGCCATTTGCTTTTAGGCCGCCAACAAAACAACGCTCCGATTTGATGACCCAGCTTAGCATGCCAGTTAAATTCAATGTTTCCAGTGTTACTGCAGAACTTTGGGCACGTATACTCAATACCTTAAAACCTTGTCTCGATAAACTGTCCACTTGTTTTATAGCGACAGTTATTGGTGCGGCATGATGTAATAAAGTGACAGAGTTCTACAGCTCCGTAATAGTTTCTGGAAGAGCACAAACTTAAAAAGTAAAGGAACCCACCCTCCTTTAGTTTTAAATTTGTTTTTGTTAATTTGAAGGCAAAGAAGTTAATTTTTAGTAAACTGTTCTTTCTTTGCAAGAAAACTAATTAACTAACCCCGCTCACCAAAAAAAAAAACAGCACAGAAAAACTTGATACGCTTTTCGTTATCTGTTAACTTTCATTAAAGATACAATGTTATATGAAGCTGAAACAGCCAATGATGTAGTCTTTATCGTTCCTGGAACTGGTGGGCTATAAAATAACATTTCAACTTCACTTGATGTTTTTCTATGGAGAAGTCTGGTTTCGAATTTGGTATTTGCAGTGAGTTTTTTAGTATCTTCGTTCTCTCCGAGGTCACAAGTGCTTCAACAATTACAAATATTATGTGGCCCTGGGTTGGGCCGTCTTTTATGGATTTTGTAATAAACCTTCCTCAAATTTTGCTCAGCAAGAGTAATCACTGGCTGATAAAAGTTAATCCGGGCGCAGCATTAAACACCACCATACAAGATTCAGTAATCGATATCCTTATTTGAATAAATCTGAAATATATACCATCGGCATAAGCACCTTCTAGAATTTTATTACAACTTCCACACTAGAAACGTAACAACTGCACTGGCATTTTGATAATGATATAAATCCCGCCCACTTATCTCTGAAGGGGCAGGCAGAGGTGTGAACACAGAATGCTGATTTGTACCCTATTATTAACTTATGATAATTTTAAACGATAATGCCACACTAACTGGCGCACTCAGAGACGTCAAATAATGTTAATGAGTACTTAACGTCAAAAAATGACAATTCAAAACTAGTCGCTATTCTTGCCGGGTCTATGGTCTAGATTTAGACCATAGACAGACCCGGGTCTTAGACCTAGACCTAAGTCTTAGTCTTAGGTCTAGGTCTAGATTTGAATGAAAATTTTTGACATAAAATACTCATAAAAGTTAATTTACATCTCTGAGTGCGGCAGTAAGTCAAAAAATTATAATTTTCTCTCATATTGTTAGTTTTTTAAGCCAAGCTCTTTTGACTCTATCAATGCTTTAAATGTGGTAAAAGATTCTGTCGCACCTCCACCATTATACGGTCATCTAACGTTGATTCATACTACATACACCCATCACGTCTATTTCTCCGAGATGCATGAAGCAAAGATGCTTTAACATCCATCTATCGGCAATCATGTTAGTTCCCATGTTAGAGGCGAGCCTCCAGTCGTCCTCTGGTTGAATGAATTAGCCTTCCACCTCCGTCCCCATCCATCCATCCTGTACATCTTCAGGCACAAAAAAAGTTAGTACACATCTGCATATTCCTTTGGGGATATACATATAAACGTGATTTATGCATGTATGTAATATATGTAACTATTGTCGTCGTTGTTGTATATTATTCCAATTTCAAGTGAAAATCTGACAAGTCCCAAAAATATCTGGTCTACCCTCGGCCTATAATGCGTGCCAAGTGGCCGCTCGCGTGCCCCACAATACAATGCTAAGTGAAACGCACAAAGCAACGTAACAGCCAACATTAGGGCATCGTTATAACTAATAGCAATTGGGCCATTGTATTGCCCGATGCTGCGGTTATGGCCCGGCCCGTTGTCGGCCATAATGCCCAGATACGTAATGAGGCATTAATCTTTCAACGGCTCTCCGGGGATGGGGATGGTCTGGCGGCGTCTTGTTTTGATCACGGAATAGTTTTCTTTTCGGCGATGGTAATGGTTTGTTGGGAGTTTGTTGTTTTAAGACGGTAACAGCGAATGGCACTCAGAGTGATCTAAGTGATCGTGAATTTTTAATTTTTTGTACTGTGTATGTGAACTGAAAAATCAAGATCACAATATCTTGGAAATTCCTATATTGATACCAATTATCTTTTAGGCATAATTTCTTTAAATATACCAGAAAGAAATCGCTATAAGAACAGATTCTAATAAACATTAATAAAATGTTGTACCTATATAACAAATAAGGAGGTATTTGTTATATAGGTACAACAGATATGATTGTAGAAATAAAGCATGTCAAAGCGGCACTACCTAGTTCTCCGCTTCGTCACTAGATGGCGTTAATTAGCAGTTTAATGCACTTGTTATGAGGCGGTGTTAAGATTTTTTGTTAAAACTGTGTAATAGCACAGTGTAATAGGCTCCATACCAATATAGTTTTTGGTGGTACGGTACTCTTCGACCTTCGTGCGTCCGACTCGTATAAGGCCGGTTTTTTTATCCTATGAGGCTGCTGCGAGCAAACGCAAATCTTTTTGATGCCACTTGACTACGGTATTTCAATCTACACGTCCCGCTCTGCTTACTCCGGCCCATAACTCCCGTGCCAATACAGAAACAGCCGAATCTATTACTCACTGGACCCACTAACTCATCTTCGGCGCGCAGTAAAAAGTTGGGGGTGCATAAAATAATACTCCCACAATGAAAAGAAAGCGGAGGAGCGTAAATCGAAAGATGGCTACCGATGAATTTTTATGTATCCTCAGCGCGAGATTTATGTACTTTTTCCTTTTGCGTCGGCTTTATGAATCCGGGGCCGCGTAAGTTTCACTTGGGCCCTATTTCATGAGCTATAGCGCTGATTATTGGGACAGTCTATTTTATAGCAATATTGAAAGTACACTGTAAAACAGTGGCACATGAATGGAACTTCCGTGGTCGTTAAAGTAGCGTTTACCCCCAACCGAATAGTCCTCTATAGTACATCCTGGGCGCTGAATACTTTTAAAATATGTCGTCATCACCAGCCTTTTTAATGTCCCCTCTGCTGGGGCACGGGCCTTTCCTATGGATGGAAAAATATAGGGAGAACGGGCCATAGCCCACCACGTTCGGGTTGACGAGTTGACGAGTTTACGCAATCGCATGTCAAGAGCGCTATGC
This sequence comes from Cataclysta lemnata, assembly GCA_963931975.1. Lineage (NCBI taxonomy): Eukaryota > Metazoa > Arthropoda > Insecta > Lepidoptera > Crambidae > Cataclysta > Cataclysta lemnata. The sequence continues at coordinate 13,692,934 of OZ008355.1, forward strand.
CACTGTAATTATTTTCCTTTCCTATGAATTTAAATAGGCTAACTTCCAGGCAGTTTTGTATATACCTACCAGTGGCGGAGCGTCCATATAACCCGATTCCCAACAGCCGTACCAAACGAGCGAGCATAAAAAAATCATTACCATAATTGAAGTACAATACCATTTTATAAGCAAATAAAAAAAATCCATCAATATAATCTTATCATAACAGTATTAAACGCGCGCGAAACAATATGCAACACAGGTACATACAATTCGCTCCCGCTCTCTAGATTCCTTCAACTAACTCGCTAAATATCGAGTTATGGACGCCTGCTATACAGCGCCTGCACGCACACAGACAAGCGTAGTCTTGTCAGGCGCACGCAACGCGAAATAGTACCTAAAGTTTGGCTACAAGCCGGCATCAAGCCGGCATTTCGGCAGCCTACGCGCTTATGCATCGATACACTACGACACACGCACACATTAGTAATAAACTCCCACGAAAACAAGTTCCGTCAAAAGTAAATATTTTAGATCTTATTGCAATAGCCATAAAAGCGGAATTTCTTTTGTGAACTGCACTCAATATCGCGGTCGTGCGCCGCTCCTGCAAGCCGCTCCGGACCGGGTTGAATCGTCTTTCTGGCTGTATAAAACAAAGCACAAGCACGCAAAAGTGGCAACGTAGTTCTCCGCTTCGTCACTAGATGGCGTTGAACAGTTGTAGCCGTGTCCTAGCAGGCGGTGTTAAAAGTTAATGCTTAAACCATAAGAGGCTTCATATAGTTGTGGCTTGCCTAACTTCTTCTTTCACGCCACGCCACTGATACCTACACTATTAATGGCGCCTTCAAAGAGACCAACAGTGATGTAAGATCGACGTTCCCTAAATTAAAGGTAGTCCTTAGTTGGTTCCAGGGAACCTCATTCGCTCAATGCTCACCTGGGGAGATAAGGGCTGACTACACACAGGAGTGAAATGTAAACGGGACCGCTTGTTCTAGTTTGGGTTTTTATATAACGTGGCTGGGTGTTCACGACCCTCAGTCATGAGGAAGCGAGGAAGAAGAATGAATGAGGAAAATAATGAGTTGCTTGGTTGTAACTTTATTGCAGTCAGTAACTCGTGAACAGTAATTGCGCGATGATCATGATGCCGTGTAGTTGAGGGCAGACCAGAATACAATTATATTGTCACGACCTCCATTTCTCCCGCAGGTGTCATACAAGGCGACTAAAGGTAAACACAGCAATGAGTATTCCAGCAGCCGCATTCCTCTTAGGAAATATAGCAATGTACTTCGATTTCCGTGCCCGATAAATGGCAATAGGTTTGCCACCTATGGGACCTAACCTTTGGCGAAAAGTGGATGCGCTTAATACACCTTTGCCTTCTCCTTTAGGGTTAGAGGTCTGATTTATGTATGTGTGTAACTTAACTGGCGAAAAGTGGGTGTTTGATACACATCTGTCTACCCCTTCGGGGATATAGGCGTGATTTATTTATGTATTATTTACATAAATTGATTTAGTTGTACGTAATACCAATAGTGAAAATGTTCCGAAACTGCATTCGTATGTTTCCGTCAACTGTATCTTTTCTTTTAGGCTCTTAGATCAGACGAGATTAGATTAAATGGCTGATCTTTAACAACACTCTGGGGACCACCATTCCAGTAAGTATTTGTATGTCTTTGCCGAGAGGTATAAGTAGGCTGTGGAGATACTAGCTTGGCGTCAACTAGTCTGCCTAGATTGTAATTTAAACCATTAAATGTGAAGAGATGCACCGAAAAGTCTGCACAATATACGGCGTTTATTTTCTCTATACAGCGGGCCCTTACAATGGCTCTCATGTTAAGGCTCTCAAAGGGCAATGGAGAGGGCTATGCTCAGCGTTTTCCCGCGTGATCATATCAGAAATGATGAGATCCGCAGGAGAACTAAGGTCACCGATATAGCCTGAAGAATAGCGGACCTTAAGTGAGTGGGCAGGGCACATTGCGAGGTGGACTGACGGCCGTTGGGGCGGAATGACCCTCGAAGGGAGACGCAGTGTTGGTAGGACCCCCCACAAGGTGGACCGACGATCTGGTGAAGGTCGCGGGAAACCGCTGGATGCAGGCAGCAAAAGACGGATCGGTTTTCAGATGCTATGTCCAACACAGGGCATCTCTCGGCCGACTGACTGGTTTTCTCTATATCCCATGCCGAAAAGAGTTCTTACCTAACTGACTAACTGCTGCACTCAGACACGACAATTAACTTAAATGATTACTTAATATCAAAAAATTACATATTATAAATCTAGACTATAGACCCGGCAATAATAGCGACTAGTTTTGAATTGTCATTTTTTGACATTAAGTACTCATTAACGTTAATTGACGTCTCTAAGTGCGGCAGTGCCGGCAAAAGACAATTGTATCACGCTCACCTAAATAGGTAATCCGTTTTTATTTCCCCGCCAAAGCAGTCGATTAGTAAACAGAACCGAAATTGCACATTAAGACAGGAAACGTAACTGGAAATCGAACTCGGGCCCTCCCGTCGCTATCCTTATTACTTGTGCAAAAACACAAAAAGTTACCAAACAAACGTAATACGAGCGGCCATAGAACGTAACATTGGCTAGATTCGCGGGAATTATATTTAAATTTAATTTAAATTTAAATTGAACGTTATCTAAATGTTAAACGCCGTGTGGTGACGGTATAGCAGAATACAATTGTCACCACCTAGGCTCGCCACCAGCGATAAGTCATGGGCGGCAGCCTCTTATATCATCTCGCAATATACTGCGATTTACGTGCCCGACAGATGGCAATAGGCGCGCCCCCTAAAACATGGGACCTAACATAGCGAAACGTGGGTGGTCATAAGCCTCTGCTTTTTATATGGGCGGTATTTATTTATCTAATTATGCCATAAAAACGTGCACCCTTACGTTCTACGTCTACGAAACATCGCGTCTCAATCGAGCCTGGTCCCTAACAATTTGCATAATAACTGTTATTTGGTCAACTTCGTTCGAGCCTTCCGAGTTATTGTTCAATTTTGAACTCTGTGTCTGTCGTGTTAGAGCATCTACCTGTTTCACCGGTGGTACCCCTAAAAGTCGAAACAAGGGTATGTAGCCCGAATTGGTGTAAAGGTTGTGGAGAAATTATTTGTAATATCTTTAGCTAATGCTGTTAATGCAAGTTACGTGCCCGGAAAGTGAAGAAGCTGTAAGTGACTAGACATGCGAAATTGATCCTTGTTTACCTGCGAAGGGGTTCAGACGCGACTTGGAATTGTGTGTGAGTTCGCAAAGTTTGTATTAGGTATCGGTGTTCAAGTCTACGTTGACCAAACTCTATGATTACCTACTGTGATATCTCTTGCACATTGTCCCAAAGTTTGCTTGCATTTATTCTTCTTTTTCTTCATACCCTTATTACGCTCTAGGCAAGGTCGGTACAAGGGCACTTGCATTTTTTATGATATTTATTTTTTAGTAAACAAATCGAACCTTATAAAAATTGTAATTATATTTTAGGTACCTACCTATAGTTCGGAAAATCGGTCAATAATAGATGGCACTGGGTGTCGTTTTTTTTAAATATTTTTACACACACCTATCATCTAGCCCAAGGTAAGAAGCCTAAGCACTTGTGTTATGGATACTAGATGACGGACATATTTTTAATATAATATACTACATAAACATATATACAACCATGACTCGGAAACAAACATTTGTGGTCATCACAAAGTTTGCCCCTACCAGGATTCGAACCCGGGACCTCTTGGCCAATACCCAGCAATCTGAGCATTCGAACAAGTTTGAATCGCACTATCGAGTTTCACTCCTGTTTTTATAAGACGGAGTACAATAAAGTTTTTTGCTAGGGTACACCAGTTAGTTAGAGCAGTTCTGTAATTGTTTTATTTCTCACCCTATCCTATCCCCCCAAATAGGTCAGTCAACGTCAACCCCCTAACACAGTGATTCATCTATTCTATAGAAATACCAGCACACCAAATTATTGAGACAGCTGATCTTTTTGAGACTCCGATGTATCATAAAACAGTATTATTTCGTTTACATTTTTAATTAATAATTCTTGCTACAATGTTATTAGTAAAGTTTTTTTAGCAGACCTCTAAACATTTTACTAATTTTACTATTCAGATTCTGAACCTTTAGACGATGCTATAATTTAGGCTGCTCAAGAAGCATTTTTAAGAACAACAAAAGAAGTAATTAAGATGCATTGTCATGCCACAAGAGGATTTATATCAACAGCAACTTAATTAAAACTGGCATCGAAAGAAAGTAAACATAATATCCCCCCGGCGAAGTCAAGCTCTTAACGAGTTGACGGCATCGCTTTGCGGATAACAAATTGTCTTTGCATATTTTTTTTCTTTTCAACTTGAATACATACACACACATACATAAATAACGCCTATATCCCCGAAAGGGTAGGCAGAGGTGAACTAGCACCCACATTTCGCCAATTATGTTAGGTCCCATGTAATAGGTGCGAGCCTATTGCCATTTATCGGGCACAAAATCTTTAGTCGCCTTGTACGACACCCACGGGAGAGACTTGGGGTGGTGACAATTGTATTCTACTCTGCCGTCACCACACGGCTTAACTCGAATAGGATATACGAATTTACGTACCTACCTACAAACGCAAGAATGGCAATGATAAACCATTTATTATTAAAATAAAACAAATGACTGTATGTTTTGTTCATAATAAGGTATCATTACTTGCTCTGCTGATAACCAACCCGAACTGGGCCAGCGTGGTAGATTGTGGCCCATTCTCCCTATACTTATCCATCCATAGGGAAGGCCTGTGCCCCAGCCGAGGGGACATTTAAACTACATCGTACGTTCATACGATGAAAGACTGACGAAGGTCGGGATGGTTACTATTGACTTGCCATAGAAATCTGTTGGGCTTCTTGACTCTATATAAAATTATTCATTTCTTTATTGACAATCGATGATTTAACAACATTCCAATCTATACTCCTCAAGGTTTTGGCATAAGTTTGGCAGCCGACCCCTTGCCAAACACCTCTCTTTGGGTAAACTATAAAATATCTTGGACACTATAAACATTCTCGGTGAAACATACAAAAATGTATATTCCAAGACCTGAAGCCTAGTTAAACTTAGATCAAACAAAACCGAACCAGACCGACAACGGTGTTAAACGTTGTTCCTTTTCTAAATTGGAACTAACGAACAGTTTGTCTGAAACCGCTTCGCCTAGCTCATTACCACCAGCTACTAGCTATTCCCCAAACGGGAAATAATCTCTTGATAAACATTTTAATCGCGCCGGCAAACACTCGTCTATAAAGCAAACCGCATCCCGAACAGCTTCCATTATGATGGAAACGTAATTAGGACGCTGATAGTGTAATTTGCTTGCTATAAGATTTTGCTCTCGTTTCTTAAGGCGCTACTTCGCAAATGTTCCACATTTTCAATAGAGTGTACTTATATTTTTGGGAGGTACAAATCTTGCTCAGTTTCTTACCCGTTCTTCTCAGAACAGTTGTTTGGGAAACCTACTTTGACACACACGTTTCCAATGTCCTTATTTTTCGATTCAGGAGTGTATGTAATGAATGTAACAATTTTGTCCATAGGAAAAAAATCCAAAGATGAACGTTCTCATTTACTTTTTCTCGTTTTAAGATCAAACGAACGATTATTTTAAACACAAACTAAGTTTATTGGAATAATTATTTCTCAAAAAATTTTTATTCATTTTTTTTAAACATGAAATATTATGTTTAAGGGTTATGTTACGCCCGCGCACGCTATTGTAGTCTTTTTACCGCACTCTGAGTATTCTTATCTCTATCCCTCCCTGTCTCGGCCGAAACAACCTTTACGAGGTATCGCCTTAACATTATCCTTTGATTAAAACCTTGGGCGAGAAACGGTCATTTGTTGAACCAGTAGCTTTATACTTGCGGTTTTTGCTACTTCTTTGCAATTAACACCTCTAACTACGTGTGCATGAAGCAAATTACGCCATTAGCTTTCAGTCTTTTTATAAAAAAAAACCTGTTATAGTAGGGCCAGCCTGTCTGTAATTATAGCAGATAATAAACTTTGCATTATTACGAACTTCATCTTGATGTTGCGGAGATGCGAATTCTAAGACTAAATTATTGAACAATTGATTCCAAAAATTAACTTCAGATTGTGAACTTTAAATATTTTGAAGTCTCATCAATTAAGTCAAGCATCTCTACGTCAGAGCGAACCATATTCAAACATAACATAAGGCTCAGATTTGGTCGTACAAAAGTCACCCGCTGATTAGCTTTTTCCAACTTCTATTATGTTTGTTTGAAAAATAATGTTCAACGACTCACTTATTATGTTGGCAGCCATTCCTACAATATACTCTCGACCGGAAGAAAAAAGTAAATATATTGGTAAAGTTATGGATTTAATTTTATTAGGATTTAAAATATAAAAAGAGAATCAATTTTCCTGGATTTGGTGACTGGCAATCAGACAATCGGAGATAAGTCCAGTTGTGTAAATACCTGCGACTTACGTGCCCGCTAGATGTACACGGGCATTTTTTCCAACTCACAACAACTCACTCGTTATTTTTAAGTTTATTTTTAATATCCCATAACACAGCATATTATTATATATCATTTTGGTTTGGATCAGTGATTTCAAACAGTAGGCATTTTTGGTTTGGTCCTGGCCACTTCTACAGTAGGTACTACCAACCAGCAATTACTGGGTCAGTGTGGTAGCTTATGGCCCTTTGACCCTTTATGTTCCCATGCATAGGGCAACATCATCATCGTCATTCAGCCAAGAGACGCCCACTGTTGGGCATAGGCCTCCCCCAAGGATCTCCAAACCGATCGGTCCTGCGCTGCCCGCATCCAGCGGCTTTCCGCGACCTTCATCAGATGGTCGTTCCACCTTGTGGCCTACTTACGCTGTACGGCCTCCATTCGAGGACCTTTCCGCCCCAATGGCCGTCAGTACTCGCATTGTGCCCTACTGCACTTAAGCTCCGCAATTCTTCGGGCTATGTCGGTGACCTTAGTTCTCCTGCGGATCTCATCATTTCTGATAATAATATGATCAAGCAGGGAAACAGGACTAAAGAAATTTGAGGGTTAAAGACGGTCTACGACGCCAGCGTCCAAGCCAAAACTTTCCCCGCTCGGACGATTAATAGATTTCCCATAAGGTCCACTATAAAAAGGCTCAAAGGGGACTTTTGAACAAACGCCCACGGAACGTAATAAAACAAGGCAATTTCGCGCATTCCCGTTTGCGGGCGGAGCGTAATTACTCGGCCCTCTCGTGTTTACAAGAGTTGATCGCTCCAGGAATATTTACGGCGTGTAGCGTTGAATGCGACGCAGCGAATGTTGGGGCAGTATCGGGAGTTACTGGCTGCGATAAAGTTATAACCAAAAATACTTTATCATTATAGCCAGCTCTTTAAGGCCCAATAAAGAATACAGGGAGAATAGCCTTAACCCACCGCGCGGGCCCAGAGAGATGCAACGTGCCTTCCGAAGAACGGTGGAACTCGAGACGATATATTTTATGTCACCCATTCTATGATTAGATAGCAAGTGCACTAAGCCACTGCGTTAACGAGCTCCTCGAAGTATCTATATGCGCGCAATTCGCGCATATAAATGTACATACATACATACATAAATCACGCCTATATCCCCGAAGGGGTAGGCAGAGGTGAACTAGCACCCACGTTTCGCCAGTTATGTTAGGTCCCATGTAATAGGTGGCGAGCCTATTGCCATTTATCAGGCACAAAAGTCGCAGTAGGTACATAGCTAGATGCATATACATGTTGACTTCCAAAACTCTTGAAAGTGACAAATTACAAAAACTCAAAATTGAGCTAACAATACGAGAACTTTCTAGAAAAGCGCTTAACTTTAAAAATAAATTAAAGTGACATTTATGACTTTAAAGTAGGTACTAGTTAATGTAGTATGTTAATCAATAGTTTGTAATGAAATAGTGTTGATGGCACTTTTTTACTGGTAACAAGGTTTCAAGCACATTGTAACTTATATCAAATAAATAGTAGACAAAACATTGCAGAAAACTCTTTTGTGTTCACGGGGTAAACGATGCGATTTTTTAAGCTATCCCTTAACTTTTTTGGTTTTAATTTAATTAATTTATCTAATTTATTTTTGGGCTTTATTTGGATATCTGTTATTATATTATAATACTTATTAGGAGACTGTTTTGTTTGAGAGCGCTAAGTTTTTTCGACAAGAGTTACTGTGCGAAAATATACTGTGCCATCGCACCGCAGATACCGATGAACCAAGAAAATTAGGTGGTATAACACTCGTTATTATAATACGGGAGGTGAAAACGACAGAACGAAAGTAATATACCGTGAAAACGTTCCGATAACCCCCGAGCGTGATGGATGTCTGTGAAGGATTACTTGAGGAAATTAGAGGTGAAGTGTTATTTATACGTGCTAAAGGAAAGGTATACGACCTATTTTGTGGTTGGCACCGAGGCAGCCATTAAACTTTTTCGCGTTTCAAATTTAGAATACGTACCACCGGGTTATAGGAGGTAATTGCGAGGAGTTTATAGCGTCACCGTAGAATTCTGAAAGTTGAAATGTTGTGTCTAAAAAAGTTTACGGTTTAAACGAAACTGTTTTATATAATTTGTTTCTTTTTTTCGACGTAGACATATTTTTAGAAAAGTTTCAGATTTATAATTAAGATATATTAAAAAGATTACGACATGGTTTATGAAGCAATAAATCCTAAGCAAAAAACTATGAACAAAAGAAACTGAATCTATACAAAGTGACAAATAATTATATAAGCGTCATTTATTTTACAAGCAAGTTTTTGAGATTTCCATTAACCTTCTTGTAACCTTGATTTATTGATCTCAAGTGAATTTTAAAAGAGTTGGCAATTGAGTTTTTTGTGAATGTCTCCACTAACTGCCGCACTCAGACACGAAAATGACAATTAAAAACTAGTCTCTATTCTTGCCGGGTCTATGGTCTAGATTTGAATGAAAATATTTGACATTTAATACTCATTAAAGTTAATTGACGTACCCAAAGAGGGTTGGTGTCAGGCAGACGGCCGGCTGTAAAACCTAAGCCAAAACCTTGGGCAGTATGGATTGGAATGTTGTCATTCTAATCACTCTCTCCGTTCATGGGTCTCTCGACATGGTCCGTTCCGTCCTTTTCTATACATTCATTCATCACTAGCACCTTTACGGTGGGATGGATGATATGAATCAAAAGGGAGTGGATGGCTTGATGACGTCCGACATATGAATGGAAGAGGAAACATACTGCGCCGACCCCAGATAGACTGGGAACAGGGCAGGAAGAAGAAGAAAGTTAATTGACGTCTCTGAGTGCGGCAGTTAGAAACTCTTTTGTTGCTCTATATATTTTCTATTTTTAAAATATGACATGGCAATTTAAAGAACTGTAAAAAAATAGAATAATGTAGAAGGCACAAATTACCGAGAGATATGGAAGATATTGTATTTAATTGATAATAATTTACAAAACTATAACAACTAGTTGTTTGAATACGTGAGCAACTACAAAACAAACCAAGGAACAATTCAGCATAAGGAAAACAACATTAATAATTACATCGACGGCAACTCCAAGACAATGTCCAACTCGAATGAAGAAAAGGCAATCAAAAGGAAATTAGCATTACCTCCTTACAATTTGAAATGGAAAAAGTTGGGGACCAATCCGACGGCCGCTGGGGACCCACTTGGATTAATTAAAAGGGAGTTTGGGTCTGGCGTAATCTTGTCTTCGGAAATTTCATTAGGTGGACCGTTCGGTTGGCCGGCAGTTGCGTTTTGTTCGACTCGCCTCACGTATTGAGAGCTGGACCGGTAAAGGGGTTGGAAGGATATCAATAAAACAGCACTGGCTTGCAAAGAAAACGGGTTAGTGAAAACAATTAAGGTGTTTAGGATCTGGTTCCATATTAGGGTCCAAAATGATAAAAAGTACTTATAAATAAGAAATAATAATTTAATAAAACTAGTCACCGCTAAGAACTGTATTTGAAATAAAACAACTTCTAGTGTTGTTCTATTTCAAATGCTTACTGTCGCACTCAGAGTCGTGAAATAACGATAAAGAGTACTTTATGTCAAAAAATGACAATTTAAAGCTAGTCGCTATTCTTGCCGGGTCTATGGTCTAGATTTAATTGAAATTTTTTGACACTAGGTACTCAATAAAGTTATTTGACCTCTCTGAGTGCGGCAGTTAGTGTTTTCTCAAAATTATAAGATAACATTGAGAAATGTTTTGTGTAACGAGAAATATCAATTTAAGAAATTGAAAATTCTGTTGACAGAAACTATGGCGTAATGTTTAAAACTCGCTATTTTCTAATAGGCAATATTTTAATAAGTAATGCATAAGAACAACAATAAGATTGGATAAATCGAAAGTATGTGAGGATCGTAGCAATAGTAAGAAATGATCTCTGCCTACCCCTGTGAGAGAAAGGCGTGACCGAAGTCTGTTATTTGTTTAAGAATCTACTACTATTGCTATATCGGTGCATTTTTCCGCAGATACCTTATGTTATGTTGGGACCCTCTTTAGCCGACTTCTAAGTCTAGAACCCACCAACAATGTAAGTACGAGAACAAGCTAAACTTACAACTAGCATCGCAAATTATTTGATAAGCCTCGAAATCAAGTCGTTCCCGTTTCTCGTTCTCATAGAGCGTGATTTATTCAGTGAACTGGCTGCGAATACGAGATTTATCGGCCACCCTTCCTGTACGTTTGTGCAGACGCTCGTTTGCCCACTCAATATGTTCTCAATTACAACAAAGTTTGTGGGCAGAACTAAAAGTTTCGTAAGTAGGGCTATCACGCTCGGGCGCGCCGGGGGCTAATGTGTGTATTGTGCTTTTGTCTGATTTAGTGGATTGCGCTGTGTAACAAAAACACAACTTTAATATTTCGGTAAAACTATTTTACATGAACTGTGCTTTGAGATGTGTTAAGACCGCCATCTACCGCTTTAAGGAAGAACTAACTTGCGTGCCGAGTTAGTACTTGCTTAAAGTAGTGGATGGCACGCTTTGGCTGCGCGAGCGCTTCGTAATTGTTCCATGTAGCTAAAGGCCATAAAGTATTTATAGTTCAGGAGATTGTGATTAATAAAATTGTGATAAGTTCAGGAGATTGTGATTAAAACGTATTCTTATTTCTCTTACTTAAAATCATGTTTTATGTGACATTAATGTGAAGTGAAAGTATCTTAGACTACTTAATTGTATAAAATTATCACTATAGTGCCCGACAATACAAAACTATTAGCAGTAACGTAATTTACAGTAAAGTTTTGAGATACTACTAGAAAGTTCCTATTATCACAATATTATTGTACTATATTTTCTAACATTTATATAATGTTCAAATTAAAAGCCATAAAGTAATTCAACAACATTTTCGCACTTAGTAAACGATAAAGTCGTCCATCTAAGCTTTGTCCTAGTGGCGACCCTATCCCGGAACGATTAAATGCGACGATACGGGCATATGTAACTAGTTCATAGGTTTTTAATGACCCGTGTGAGACGTGTATCGGGTCTTTAGGACCATTTTAGGTTTCCCTTGGGAGCTTAAGGAAATCAACCAAGAGTACCATCTAGGTCGTTGCTCCTCAAAGAAGTGTAGGTATTGATATTTACCTTTGTTTTGTGATAGTGATTGAAAAGGGAGCTAGGGTTGACTGAGCTATCTCAGTGATTGATAGTCAACATCACATTTAGGATATTGCTAAAGTACCATTCAATCTCGAACTCGAAACGTCTATTGCCATAATCGAAACTCGAAACGTCTATTCTCATAATGTATCATATTTAAGCGAAATAAAGTGTCTTTGTCTTTGTCTTTGTCATAATTATTATGCTTGTTTGTTGGTGTAATAGGTATCAAAACATGGATAGTCATGATCTCTTTAATCAAACACGATTTTACACCCCTGTGTAAATATTGGCCAGAACTAAAGAAATGATAAGAAATAATCATCGTATTATCGGAGTTGATGGCGCAATGGCTAGCGCGTACGAACCTGCAGTTGCTTTAACTAAGCAATGAATGGGTGACCAAAAATAAATTTTATCTGGAGTTCCCCCAGCTTGCAAAGGACCGTTCAGTCATTGATTCCTTCTGCATCTGCTGCATTCGTTATATATCGATCAATCCGCTTATGTCAAATATTCGCTGAAATTTTTCTTTGTATTTTTTTTACATGTATACTGTAATTTTCAAATAACAAGCAATTAACAGACGGCAAAATTTGAAGAGTTAATAAATCCGTAAAAGTTCTTTTATTTCAAGGTAACTCAATTCGTCCTCGTATGTTTTTTTAAATGTGTAGTGCTTATGCTAAGTAATAATACACAAGTATTTTCTGAGAAAAATATCAGACTTGACTTTGACAAATGCTCAAGTCAAACGAATTCTCAAAGAAACATATCAAAATATTCACGTTTGCTCAGTAAGGAAATTATCTATCAACTACCAGACGGGCATTACGTCTTAAAAATACTTTAAGCCTCACCACAGACTTATACCAAGCACACATTCATATCTCCCGGGAATCACCCTTGCCCTCTGAATTTGGCTAGCAGCTAGATAACACCGAATTTGCTTCATATTTCGGGCGCCGACACTACCATCAATTCTCTCATCAAAAATCCCAACGCATCTGGAAAATTTCAAAATTTCTTTTCGAGTGTTTGACAGCTCTATCATCATCATCACAAGCCCTTTAATATACCCACTGCTGGGGCGCAGGCCTTCCCTATGGATGGACGAATATAGGGAGATTGGGCCAGAACCCACAACGCTGGCCCAGTGTGAGTTGGTGGGTATTATCGACTGCAGATGCACCCGGGACCAACGCCTTAACGTGCCTTCCGAAGCACGGAGGAACTCGAGATAATAGATTTTCGGTCACCCATCCAATGACCCGCCTTAGCGAATACTGCTTAGGTAGTGCGCTATGCCACTGCGCTAGCGAGCTCCTTTAGCGGACAGCTCTAGCATTGTCAAATACAAATGGTTCATTACACAATCACATCATAATGTTATAATCGCTTGAACTGTCCAAAATTAAGCATTCTTTAATGATTTAATGATCTGATTGCACGAAATTTTAAAGAGAAAGTTTTTTTTTGTTAGCCTATAAGATCCGCTGGGTAAAGGCCTCCCCAGCAGCCCTCCATCTCGAGCGATCCCTAGCCATTTCTGTCCATGTCTGGCAGTATGCATCCAGAATGTCTCTCCGCCGCTTTCTAGGTCGACCTCGACGAGAGAAAGTAGTGGTGATAATTTTAGTGACTGATTAAATTCTGTGAGATTACTCAAAAATATCACATTAATTCCTTTATTATTATTATTTATAATTATTTTATTATTATTTTTATTAATTCCTGGCGCCTCATCCTTTGATTTTTTATCTGAAGGTAAAGGCAGAGGTGGAATAACAAGCACATTTGGAAGCACCATGTTAGTTCCCATGTGATAGCGGGCTAAATGCTTAATGCCATTTACCACGCCAGCCAGTCTATTTTAGTAAAGATATATTTGTTTATCTTTTCTTGATCTCTAGAACAGCAATATTTCACAAAACACAGAACGGGAAAATCTAATCACACTCCCCAGTAATATATTCTGTACATTTTTATATTAAATCTAGATATTACTTGAATGTCTGCCAAGGGAACATATTATTTGTTTGTTTTTCAAATGGACAGATGAATCGACATGCCCAAGATAGGGCACGGGCGAGACTGCCTCGGATTGATTGTTTGCGCGTAGGTCTGTTTATATAGAGCGAGAGATGGCCACTTTGATTTGAATTTCATTTCCCTATCTTGATTAGAATAATCTATATCTAAATGCAGCCGTGTGGTGACGGCAGAGAAGAATACAATTGTCACCACCCCAAATCTCTCCCCTCAAAGGTGTCGTACAAGACGAAGGATAAATCAGTGATGAGGAATGGGCAGCAGCGTTCCTCTTATACCATCTAGCTATGTACCTACTGCGACTTTTGTGCCCGATAAATGGCAATAAGCTCGCCACCTATTACATGGGACCTAACATAACTGGCGAAACGTGGGTGCTAGTTCACCTCTGCTTACCCCTTCGGGGATAGAGGCGTGATTTATGTATGTATGTATATCTAAATGTACATAAATCACGCCTATATCCCCGAAGGGGTAGGAAGAGGTGAACTAGCACCCACATTTCGCCAATTATATTAGGTCCCTTGTAAAAGGTGGCGAGCCAATTGCCATTTATCGGGCACAAAAGTTCGCAGTACATTGCTAGGTTGCATAAGAGGAACGCTGCTACCCATTCGCAAACACTCATTAGTTTCTCAATAAAGAATTATCTCGTAAAATGAGATAGTTCCGCAGCACCACTTAAAGGAGGCTCCATAACAAAGCCTCAGTCGAGTCGACTCCTTTGTGGAGTTTTTCCGAATGGATACTACTTCCGGTTTCCGGCGTCGCTCGTGCAGGAAGTTTGTCTAGGGAGTGGGGGGCTGTTCCGGTGACGTCACTGCCCTTGGCCGCCGGCATTTTTCTATTATTTCTTGTGCGGTATGTTTTGTTTTCGCCCTAAATGGTTTTCTTAAGTGGTTTTACTTTAATAATGCTAGGTTAATTTTAATTAGTCACTATATTTAGAGCCCTAAAGCATTTTCTTTTTGTGACTTTTGACTGGTGATTAAAACAAATTTACATACATACATACATAAATCACGCCTATATCGCCGAGGGGCTAGGCAGAGGTGAACTAGCACCCACGTTTCGCCAGCTATGTTAGGTTATGTTAGGTTAAAACAATTTTCCAAATACCCATTACATGTCCTGAGACATTTTGACAGCACCCTATGACTTGTAATTAGAGTATGTTCTAGTACATTGGAAAGTTACAATTATTACTTTCTAAGCTTTATCCTAATTAAATATTACATTGTCTAATAATGTAATTTAGTAATCCTATCGATTAACTTTGAAAAATGTCTGAAATAAATTGTATACTTTACGGAAAATTTGTATCGGAACCGACCATAGCTTGCAACTAAGTATTAATGATAATTTATCATTATCTACTTTTGTTGATAACTATCTTCTCCTGCCCTGTCTATCTTGGGTCGGCGCAGTATGTTTCCTCTTCCATTCATATCAGTCAGACGACATCAAGCCATCCACTCCCTTTTGATTCATATCATCCATCACACCGTTAAGGTGCTAGTGATGAATGAATGTTTCGAAAAGAGACGGAACGGACCGTGTCGAGAGACCGATGAACGGAGAGAGTGATTGGAATGACAACATTCCAATCCATACTGCTCAAGGTTTTGGCTTAGGTCTTACAGCCGACCGCCTGCCTGACACTAACCCTCATTGGGTATGCTGTTGTTGGTGGGTTTGCCTCCACCATTCGGGTGCCCCAAGGTGCTTATTGGTCTACGCCAGGCAATCTGCCTTAGTCGACTTTTACGACACCCATGGGATGAGTCGGAGCTGGCCCATTCTACGTTATTTATTCGCTCCCAGGCCAAGCCAATATTGATAATTATATTAAAACATTATTATTATTATTATATTATATGTTCGTTTATTGCTGGGGGCTAAAAAAAAGATAATATTTACAATAATATATTAATGTCTAATGTAATATTTTTTATTATTTTCTAAAGTGGATATTAATAAATTGTAACATTATTAAATTAATCGTTATAATTTTCATTCAAAGTTCGTTGTAGCATGTTATGAATGACTGATGGCCTGTAAGCTGTTTATGGGGGAAATGTAATTAATTCTGTATTACGAAGCGACGGCTCTGCTTAAGGGATGGGAAATGTCAATGTGATGAGAACTACTAATCCTGGTACTTGTTTAAGTAGTCCTGTAATAAATAATTATTATAAATACTTTTGCATTAGCTCAGTATAAAATGATGCGAGCTCGGCCTGGAAAGCACCCATCCGAAGATATTATACTATAGTTATTTCCCTTGCTTAAAAGTTATTCCTTGTTGCAGATATATCATCAACATCACCGACCCTTTAATGCCCTACTGCTGGACACATACTTTCCTGATAGATTCAATCTATGGGGTCGGCCTGAGCCGAATATAGGGACAATAGGGTAACCCACCATGCTAGCCTTAATAAATGTGAATGATCATATGTCACAAAAAGGCTTTATATTAAGCGTTTCACCGAAACACCCACGTTTCGCAAATTATATTAAGTGCTGTAATAAATGGCGAGCCTATTGCCATCTATCGGGTACGTAAAACGCAGTGTATTGCTAGGAGTAATAAGAGCAACACTACTGCCCATTACTCGACCGCTAAAAATCCTTTTATAGTATGTTTTCTAAACCACACAATGAACAATATTAAACATAGATAAGATCGCCTAATTTTTCTTATATTTTATGCCCTAATTATGGTTTGTCTAAAATAAGTAATTTTTTAATTAGTACTCTTCGCTATTTCGAATAGTAATTATCGTGGAAAAGTACTCTGTCATTGTACTGTGTATCACAACTCTAATCCAGTTGATGATTGTCCCTTAATAAACTGTTATTGGATTTGTTGATTGCTACTATGGCAGTTTTGACGATAGAGCAATGGAATTATAATTGAATACACGTTTCCGTCAGGATTGGCGAGTGGTTCGAAAGTGATTACAGTAATTTGGCAAGGGGTTAGTTGTAATCGCGAGCCTTTACAAACAGACCAGTCAGAGCTTAAAGAATGAATATATCGATGCATGTTTGGTGACAACATGATGTTGTTGGCATGAGAGGCTTCATGACAAATTTTGAAAAACTACACCACGTCTTGTTTTTACGCGACTACTTTACCGAAAATAAATTATATTGTGGTGTGGTGACGGCAGAGTAGAATACAATTGTCACCACCCCAAATCTCTCCCGTGGGTGTCGTACAAGGCGACTAAGGATAAATCAGTGATGAGGAATGGGCAGCAGCGTTCCTCTTATACCATCTAGCTATGTATCTACTGCGACTTTTGTGCCCGATAAATGGCAACAGGCTCGGTACCTATTACATGGGACCTAACATAACAGGCGAAACGTGGGTGCTAGTTCACCTCTGCCTACCCCTTCGGGGATAAAGGTGTGATTTATGTATGTTAGTATGTAAATTGTATTTTTGTAAATAATTAATATTTTTAACAGAAAAGACATGACTTTTGAGTACTGAATGCAGATTAAAGTATAGTGTGATTTTGATTGGCAAATATGATGTAAAAACGTTGCTAACGAAATTGAGACCGCACGCGGTGTTTGACCAAATTTTGACGGCCGCCTTGGTCGAATGCTCAGATTGCTGGGTATTGGCCAAGAGGTCCCGGGTTCGAATCTTGGTAGGGGCAAACTTTGTGATGACCACAAATGTTTGTTTCCGAGTCATGGTTGTGTATATGTTTATGTAGTATATTTTCAACATTTATATACATAATTATATTAAAAATATGTCCGTCATCTAGTATCCACAACACAAGTGCTTAGGCTACTTACTTTGGGCTAGATGATAGGTGTGAGTGTAAAAAAAAAAAAATATGGCGGGTTGCTAACTTTGTATTTTTCTTTTTATAAAATAAATATCAATCACAGGTATAATCTGAGAACAAGTGATTTTAATCGAATCTCTATAACCTAAATTAGTATTTTAAATCATTATTTCAGTTCATTTCTTTGTTAGTGTCATTATCCCTATTGTCACCACCCCCATTTCTCCCGTGAATGTCGTGCAAGGCGACTAAGGGTAAAGACAACGAAGAGAAATGGGCAGCAGATTTCTCTCATACTACCTAGCAGTTTAATACTGCAAAATCCGTGCCCGATAAATGGCATTAGGTTCGCCACCTAATTACATGGGATCTGGAATAATTGGCGAACAGGATGTTAATACTGGGATGAAAAGGCGTAATTTATGTATGTATTTATGTCAACGAAAAGAGAAGATCGTTTCGAGCTAGGGACAGCAGTACAATTGTACTAGGTCAGACCTTGTACATTCTAGTGTTAGAAACTTTTGATCGCTATTTTATATGAACCAACAATTTCTAGGTTAATGGATTCTTTGTGTGTGCTACATAATTACGTAGCCTATGCATTAATAATGTAATGTAGCGTATAGTGTGGTAGTTGATGTGTTCTCATTATTTAATATTTAATTTTACTTTAAATGATGAGAACTCCCGTCTGGCCTTGGAGATTAATTATATAGGTAGTCTTTAGTAGTTGTTGTATGATGATGATAGTATATCGATGTGTAATGTCGTCATTCCTTCGGGAAGTGATTCAGGGACTTATACTGACTTCGCAACATTTACTGTTTTTAAAGCTGGAATCGCATTAGCTGCAAGAATAGTTATTTTCTTGCTGACTTAGGGTCGTTTTTTTGATCCATAGTTAACTCAACCAATTGTTTAAAACTGTAACTAATTGTAACATTAGTAACAATTTTAGTTACTAATGTTACTAATGGATAAAAATCATTCTGATATTGTTACTAATTGTTTAATATCAGTGATGTTTAAAGAAGTAACAATTTTTAACAATTGGTTAACAGTTAACTATGGATTAAAAAACCGGCCCTTAGAAATCGCACGGACACCGCGTATTCCTTTCCATCAGATTCTGATGTGATGGCTCCATCTGTCGTAACTGCTGTAAAAACAGTTCAGCTCACAGTACGCCTGTAAAAAAAAACCGTACTCCGTAACCGTTACTCGTATTTATTTGCCACTTTGTAAACATCGAGAAATTACTCACGTAACTGATTATTTATCCAAAGATATATTTTTTTAACAATATTACGTTCAGTGTAACATCAAACGGTTTTCCCTCACATCAAAAGAGTATAAATACACTGGCGGAGTGTTTACTCAAAGACATAAAAAGGTGTAGAGTGGGGTTTATTGATCTCGTCTTGAAGGTTCCATTGAAATTTAATCCATCAGAAAAAAACGATAATTTCGGTGGATCTTTCGGGAGCTAAGAGCTTACTGGTTTGGCCACCTATTTGCGGAGTTTCGGGAAAACGAAAGATCTGCTTTGTAAACCAGTAATTATGAAAGTAGGACGGTAAAGGAAGACGACGGTATTGCTAACTTTTATCTCACTTTCAGCTTCAAACCAGTGCTTAAGTTTTTATCGTAACGCAATTATCTGAGATTGCCCGGTATAGACCAATAAGTTTCTTAGGGGTCATGCCACCAACAACAGCTTACACAAAGAAGGTTGGTTTCATGAAGGCAAAACCTTGAGGAATATGGATTCGAATGTTGTCAACCCAATGTCTTTACCCGTTCATCGGTCTCTCGACATGGTTGTTTCCATTACTGCTCTATACGTTCATTCATTATTAGCACCTTTCTGGTGTCATGTATGATATGAATCGAAAGGGAGTGGGTGGCTCCATAACGTTCTACCGATATGAATGGAAGAGCAAATATACTTTGGAGGAAACCGACAATGACAAATGGCAGAAGGAACATTCGATGAACTGGGCAGGATGATACTATGAATAAATAATATACAAGTGAATATGATTTATATGTAAATCACACATTGTTTTCTTCATAAGTAAAAATGATTTATTGATAATATGCAATACATAGATAGATCACGCCTTTCTCCCCTAAGGAGTAAGGAGTAGGGGCTTATTTCAGGACCCATGTAATAGGGGCGAGCCTATTGCCACCGGGAACTTTAATTAAGAACACTGCTGCCTATGCCTCGTTATATTAGATCTCTTATTATAGTTGCCTTGTACAACACCCACGGGAGAGATAGGGGTGGTGGTTAATGTGTTTTGGCAATAGAAAGCTCTGAAATTTAACGTCGTCGAACTAAAGGAATCCAGGGCCATTCGTCTCTGTCGCCGAAGCGTCAAATTAGCAAAGTATCGCCGTATTGATTGGTAGCATTGTATCATCATTCATCACAGGCTTTGCACTTCAGCAAAAACTTGTTAAACAATATTGGACTGAGTTTTGTGTTCAGTGTGTTTGTTTTTGTTTCTAATTTTTGTATATAAATCCAATACTAGAGCGTGTCATAAAATTTAACTTTATAATAATAACCTGGAATAATAGAATTTTTTATTTTGATTTATCATAAAATGTAACTTTTTTTGCGGCTTGCTTTTTATATTGAGCTCTATTTTGAACTCTGTAAGTTCCCCTATGGATGGAAGAATATATGGAGAATGGGCCATAACCCACCACACTATCCCAGTACAAATTGGTGGGTATTAGCAATAGCAGATGCAACCGGGACCAATGGCTAAATCCACCTTTCAAAGTATGGCGGAACTCAAGACAATGTAAAGTATTGGTCACCCATCCAATGACCAGCCTTAGCAAACATGCTTAGTTTGCATAATCGTAGACCGAGACCTATCGAGCTCCCTTGGTGATAGATGCTGTTTTAGGAACGCTGCTTCCCAGATACTTTCGCAGATACTTTGATATAACCTCAGTATCTTTATTCGACATACACGGCAGAAGCAGAGTTGGTGGCAAATGTTTTCTACTCCGTCGTAATCACACGGCCAGACCTAGCTGATTTAATACAAATTCTATTAATCCCGTATAAATTTGAGGGTTGCCATCGAACAGTCGAATTGAAAACGAAGAAAAAATCATCGAATGAAAGACTAATAATCGAAAGTGGCACAGAAACGAGTGCACATTAAAACCCGGCGGGGGCAATGATGAAAAATGAAGTCCACCCCACATAATAATGATCACGGGAAAAGGGATCGACACTTTTCAGCGGGCTAATGAAGTTAATGAAGAAACGCAACCAGATGGCGGCCCGATGGGATGTTAAGTGCTATTCCACAATCATTTTAATTCGCTAATTGGCCAGCGTCGCTCAGAGGTGCTAATTAGGAGCTGGATTGGCTGGCGATATTATTTTAAGCAACCCAATTTTCTGGCTTTCACATTTCTGTCACTGTGCCATGTTCATTCCCTTTTTTACCTTTTTTATGACTGGAATAATGTATAACGCGGACGGTGAGTTTGAGAGAGCACGAGATGTAATTTGAGTGACAGTTACAATGAAACATAGGTTAGAAAATGTTCTGAAGAAACAATGTCTTGATGCGGGAATCGAACCCGCGTCTTCTACAGTCCTTGTCCAGTGACTTTTTCTGACCTATTTTTAACATTTATCACGCCTATCACGCCTATATCCGTGAAAGGGTTGGCAGAGGCAAACTAACACCCACGTTTCGCCAATTTGGTTAGGTCCAATGTAATAGGTGGCGAGCCCATTGCCATCTATCAGTCACGTAAATCGCAGTATGCTAGGTGGTATATAACAGGAACTCTGCTGCCCTTTACTCATCGCTGTCTTCACTCTTAGTCGCTTTGTATGACACACGCGAGAGGGGTGGTGACAATAATAATTGAATTCTGCTCTGCCGCCACTAAATAGCGGATTAAAATATATTATAATGATCAAATATAAATCAAAATTATAATTGAGTTTTGTGTACAGAGCCTTAAAGGTGTACACATGTATATTATATAATATCACTTTACCCTTGACTTCGAGCATTGTGGTTTACAATTCGTACGCAAATGATTAAAGGATATAAAACACCAACGCTGAAATTATCACAATCAAAACCCTGTTATCCCTTCGTTATTTTCAAATCATTTAGAATAACAGTATACATTATTAGATCCGCTAATCCTAATTGCGTAGGCAATAAATAAGGTTGTTACTTTTTTAATTTTACACAGATGTTACTAATTGATTATACTGAATTGGAATTAAGGCGACTGTGATATTGAGTTATTTTTAAAGAGCTCATAATGATTTTCATTGTTGTGTCTTCTTGCGCCTACGGTTCGTTGTATTGTAAAATTTTCGTAGGTAAAATCTGCTTAGAAATAAAACTAAAATATATACTTTATGGGAATACCTAAAGTAAGAAAATGAAAATAAAATGTATTGTTTATTCATATAGCATCATCATAAGGTATCATTACATACACTCGTGAATCGTCAAAGAAATAACATTAAACACTGGAAACCACGTGTGTCAAAGAAAAAAACGTTATCCAATATTTAACGTTATAAGTTACACCATCCGTTCGTAAACTACCAAGAGGACTCGCGACATATTACTTGGGATATAACATAAGAGAAGGCGAAATGTGGGTGTTAATTCACTTCTACATCATTAATTATATTAAGGGCCTGTTTCACAACCGACAAGTAAGTTCGAAGTAGCTTACTTTGCAGTTCAATTGACATTTGGCAATTGACATTTTTAACCGCCTCCGTGGTCCAGTGGTTCGCCCACCGGAATGAAGATTCAGAGGTCCCGGGTTCGATCCCCAGGGGGGTACAAGTTTGTGCTCGGTTTGGTTGGTAGTAGGACTTCTTTCAAGTCCGCCTGGCCAGCTACCACCATCTTATCAAAATCTGTCGCCATAATAATAATGTTAACAGCGTTATTGTGTTCCGACAATGTGTGATAAGATAGCCAGCCCCTCTGTGGTTGAGGGTTCCAGGTGGAGCTCGATTCCATCTTCAGCCCTTATCGTCACTTACCATCAGGTGAGATGAAGGGCAAGAGATTTCCCAATATAAAAAAAAACATATATTTCATATTACAACTCTCAAATGATCTGCGAAGTAAGCTACTTAGAACTTACTTGTCGATTGTGAAACAGGCAATTAATATGTAAATTTAACAAGGACACTTGCAGCCGGGAAATCATCTATCAGGCATCTTAAATTGGTAACACTAAACATCTACTGTCAGACAGGTTCATGCTAAAAAGAGTCGAAATTTTGTTATCCTTGAGCTATCTTTTTTGGGATAGCCCACAATGACTTAGAAGTTTAAAGGAACATGGATATTGTGGAAAACCCGGAGTCTATCAATTAAGCTGCAAGAGGAAAATCCTTACCGTTCCCGGTAATCATCCCCGAGCGGCCCTACGTCTAGTACGGGACGCGTAAGTTCCAAACTCCCGTAGGAGCCAGTTTGATTTTTCTATGTGTCAATGTACTTGGCAACTAGTTTACAGTTTCATCTATCATCAATACTTCGTAGGGCTTTTCTTGAGGAGTCTCTGTATTTGTTTGCGTAATGCATGTTTTTATGCAAGACAGGAAAGCTCTCGGCTTTTAATCTCACATGATGGTAAGTGACGATAATGGCCCAAGATGCAATCGAGTTTCACCTGGAACCCTCAACCACATGGCTGGCTATCTTATCACAAATTGTCGAAAGGCAATAATGCTGTCAACATTATTATTATGGCGACTGATTTCTGATAAATGGTGGTATAGCTAGCTTAGTTAGAAATTCAGTAGGGCGAACTTATAAATCACGGATGCTGTAAAATAAAATGTTCATTGCAAGATGAACCTTAGACTCGATTTTCGATATATTTACATTCATACATACATAGAAAATATCTCCAAAGGGGTATGCAGAGGTGTATTATTGACATATAAGTTTTATCATATGCCGTGTGGTGACGGCAGAGTAGAATTCAATTGTCACCACCCCAAATCTCTCCCGTGGGTGTCGTACAAGGCGACTAAGGATAAATCAGTGATGAGGAATGGGCAGCAGCGTTCCTCTTATACCTACCACCTAGCAATGTACTGCGACTTTTGTGCCCGATAAATGGCAATGGGCTCGCCACATATTACATGGGACCAAACTAATTGGCGAAACGTGGGTGCTAATTCGCCACTGCCTGCCCCTTCGGGGATATAGGCGTGGTTTATGTATGTATGTATGTAAGTTTTATCATAGTCATATTCTGTTCTACCGTCACCCACAGAGCATACTGAATTATATTTTATAAATACATAGAAAAGCAAGTTTAACGTATTGAAAACTATTGCGCGTCAATTTAAAAATTTTTGTCTGTTGGTTTTCTGGTTTGTTTGATTTAAAGACTACCTATCGAAAATTCAATTTTGTAACTAAATCAAAAAGTTTTTGAAACATTTATCTGCAGCAGTTATCTTCAACAGCATTCTAAACCCGAGCCAGTTCTAATAAAAATGATACTCAATTTTCAATTTCGACCAATCTCACTGCCCCGTTATGCAGAGACGCAAATATAATTTAAAAATCTTACTTTCGGTACGGTCAGCAATTGTAGGATAACATAATTAAGTCACATTTTATGAACGTTATATTAGCAGTGTCACAGAAAGAGTAAAAAGTTAATATTATAAAATATTTCATTTCGTTTATGTTCAGAGATTGAAAATGTATTGCTTATGGAAAGTGCAGGCAATGGGCACATGCCTGCACTTTCCATAAGCAAATGGGCACATCATCATCATCACCAGCCCTTTTTGATGTCCCCACCGCTGTGGCACGGGCCTTTTATATAGATAGAAGAATACAGAGAGATTGGGCCCTAACTCACCACGCTGGCCCAGTGCGAGCTGGTAGGTACTAATACATACCTAGTGTTATTTAAACCGCAAAATATTCGACCTGTTGCTATAAAATCGGAAATATGCTTTTTGTAATATATTGCCAATAGTTCCAATATGAAAAATATTCGAATAGGTCATTATTAAAATACAGGTATACTTATGCACACTTGCTTACACAAACTTGTAATAATGTCAGTGATTTGTGACGTTCCAAGAGTCAAAGGTGAAAAGGTTAACCCCATAACTGCTAACATAAGTGACGAGATAATATCTACAATGTATGCAGACACGTTAGTTCTTACCGACGGTAATACTAACATGGAGATACGAAGGTAAAATAAGCATGGAGGAGAACTTTAAACGCGAATTAAATCTGTATGAATGTAATGGCATATACAAATATAATTTTTATTTGAACATAAAGACAATGTTAGAAAAATTGTAACAAAGAAATATAGATTAGACAAAGTTCGAATTGATGCGGGAATCAAACCCGCGTCCTCTGTTATACCCAAAGAGGGCTGGTGTCAAGCAGGCGGCCGGCTGTCAAACCTAAGCCAAAACCTTGGACTGTTGTCATCCCATTCATTCTCTACGTTCATCCGCCTCTTGATCTTTCGTCTGTTCCACAGAACAGCAGGTCTACTCTGTAACTCCGAACTATTAACTCACATCTATCCGTCTTTCTCACGCCACTGCGTGTTAAAATAAGAGCGACAAAGACGCAAAGACTCGAACGAACGAAATAAACTTCCAGAGTAACGCCTCAGGTATGTTCCGTATCTTTTCTATATTTTCATTTATCATATTCATTTATTCGCAAGAAATGTAGTACAATTTGATTTTATAATAGCAATGTAGTGTTCTTCACACATTCCTAGCACCTTTCTGGTGTCATGGATCAAAAAGGAGTGGATGGCTTCATGACGTCTGACCCATATTAATAGAAGAGGAAACATACTGCGCCGACCCCAGATAGACTGGGAACAGGACAGGGAGAAGACGAAGATTTTTCTTTCTTTATTCAAATATTCCAAATTACTGCGTTTTTAATTAGCAGCTTTGCTGGCTGTACGACCTGAGCCAAGAGTTAGAATGTATCTGTCGTTACAAAAAGGAGCGGCACAAAGGCGATACCGACCTTGCTTTAATTTCTGCCCGCATCCGCTAACCAACCCCACCCCTCCGGGGAGTTTTGTTGTAATTGTCAATTGCCTTGTTACGGAATGTTATACGCCTATTCTGCTTTGGAATTTCGAATTTAGGCCGTTGGTAATAACAATGTTAGAGCTTTTTGAGACACCATGTATTTGATGTGGTGTGACGGCAGAACAGAAATAAAATTGTCACCACCCCCATCTCTCCCGTGGGTATCGTACAAGGCGACTAAGGTTAAAAATAGCAATGAGTAATGGGCAGCAGTATTCCTCTTGTACTAGCTATATACTGCGATTTATGTGCCTGATAGATGGCAATAGGCTCGCTACCTATTGCGCCTAGCTTAAGTGGCGAAAAGTGGGTATTATTTCAATTCTGCCTACCCCTTTGGGAATATAGGTGTGATTTACGTATGTATGATGTATGTACTTAATAAATTGCTACCAAACAACGCTTTTGAGGAGCGAGGACTTAACCCGATAATTATAGCTGGAAAATCGCCTCGCAGACTGTTAAACAACAGACAAAGTATGGGTTTACTCTACAGCCCACCCAAGTCGAGATGCACGCCTCACGATAAATTTGTCCCTTCAATAAATCCGCGAGCGGCCATCATTTGACGTCACGAGGGAACGCCCTCTTAAGTGAAACCGCATCTTGAGGGTACATAAATTATTGCCGTCATATTTATTGTTGGTAAGGGAACGTTTGGCGCTACCATATAGTCGGCAGTGTAGGCAGCTTGATTGGTCAAGGCACGTTCTTCTTCTGGGCAGTTTTTATCTTCGTGGTTGGTAAATACCTCTGCGGAAGGCAACTTTGAAGATAATGGTAATAACTCAGGTTTTATGCACTGATCTCTAAATGATCGTTGTTATTTAAGAACTATATTATGGAATTAAAAATTATTCAGGAGAGAAGAAAAATTATATAAAGAAACAGGGGTTAGAGAAATTTTGAACAATTATGTTCTCATACGGGAGTCGAACCCACGTCCTCCGTAATCGCGGTTCGAACAAGGGTCCGATTTCCCCATCAAGAGACAGTTATTCAAAAATGTTCGTACTTTTGTTCCACGTTGCCTGAACATCATTTGAACGAGCTTAAACGATCTCGCAATTGAACGATGTCATCCCAATAACTCTCTCCTTTCATCGATTTCTCATGATCCTGTCCATTGCTTTACTTAAAATTGGAAGAACATTATTTTAAAAGAAATTGTTAGAAAAATTAGTAGAAACATTTTGGTGGTTAGAAAAAGAATTTCGTAAAATTATGGTCTTGATGCGGGAATCGAACCCGCGTCCGCTGCTATCCGGGCAGGTGCCTGACCGCTCGGCCACCCAAGACACTAATTAACTTGCCGAAATTCTTCTAGCCTTTACACTTCACGTTGTAAGCCAACAGGTACCCTCGCAATGTAGAAATAAATTTCAAACATTCCAAAGCAGATATTGTTACAAATACCGTGCGTTCGATTAAGCTTGGGTTTGCTTTATAAACTATTCGATTTTAATTTCAACATTAAATAAATGTACCCGTAGTGCCCGTTGGCTTACAACGTGAAGTGTAAAGGTTAGAAGAATTTCGGCAAGATAATTAGTGTCTTGGTTGGCCGAGCGGTCAGGCTGCCCGGATAGCAGCGGACGCGGATTCGATTCACCGCATCAAGACCATAATTTTTCGAAAAGCTTCCTATTATAAGAAGCTCTTCGTATTCTTAACAATGTCCGCTAAGACCGGTCATTGGGTGGGTGACCAAAAATTTGCTATCTCGAATTCCTCCGTGCTTCGAGGCGGTTGTCACGTAGACATTATGTAATGGGGTGAATAGTACATAATTGTTTTTGAACCTAACCCCCACTCGCCCTTGCTCCACCGAAGCGTTGACCCCAAGAAACTCTTACATCCACAGCCGTGTGATATTTATCATCTCTCGAGCCATTAGACGACGGTTCCGGTTTCCGGAGGAGTCCTCGCGAGAACAAATCGCAAAAAATATCGGACGGAACAAGTGTGAGACCGGGATATGTTATCTGTTTGTGTTTTACAAATGGCAGCCATTAAGCTTTTATCGAGCCTTTGAAAGTTATTTAGGTACCTAAATATTTATTACACTCACACCTATCATTTTATAGATATAGAGAATACATAGGTACGTACCGGTACTTGCGTAGTTGTAATTTATGTATGTATCACAAACAAATCTGCGTTAAAATAAGTAAACCTACACTTGGGTCACAAGTCCCAAGCGCTGCCATGGACTTCCCCCTCTGCCACACTATAGCCACACCCGCACGGTGAATCCGTGGATTCCTGAGCTATCGTCTCCCCCCAGATAAGGAACTATAGTTGGCCAAGATGTCGTTTAGAAATGGCTTGGTCCGGGATAAGTTTAACCGCGCCAGAACACACATTATGTATAATAAAATAGTGAAGTAGGTTCCTGAAGTTGAATCCTAATTCCACACAGATGAAGTCACGGACAGAAACGATTTACATAATAGAAGCTGCTCGAGGGAGGCTTAGGCACGCTTGTGTTAGTATAAATACTAAACAACTTTGGCATTATATGTGCCACAATCTATATTTTATCGCTGTTATCGCTGCTGCAGTACAGTGTCGTGACGGCAGAGCACAATACAATAATATCAACACTCATCTTTCCCTGAGTGTCGTACAAGGCGCCTAAGGGTAAAGCAAGCGATGAGTAATGGGCAGCAGATATTATTCCACCTAGCAATGAACTGTGATTTCCGTACCCGATAGATGACGATAGGTTCGCCTCCTTTAAGGAACCTGACTAATTGTCGATACGTGGGTGTTAGTTCACCTACCCCTACCACCTACGGGGATATAGAAGTGATTTATGTTTGTAAATGTAAAGTTTTTCTGTTACAGATGTAACTACAGGTTTTCGTATCATATCAGCTTTTGGATATTCAAGTCTAACTTCATTGATATTCAACGACCGATTTGAATCAACAGCAGTATGGTGCTGATACAGTATTCATCCCACGAACGGCTCCCGTAAGTTAGTACTATCAATACTGAATGGGGACGGTCACAGAGCAGAGATTGCAGCGGAACAAATAATTGAAATTGAAGCGTTTCTTGCTGTAGTATAAACGTTCATTGGAATTTATTGTGAATTTTGCATTATCCTTTAGCAAGTACTTTACTTGTGTAAAGGACGATATGATAGCGAAAGGAGTGGAAGAAGAAAACACTGTTCGATATTCTGGATATCCCATTTTGGACCTGGGGGGAGACTGGTGAATTGCCTCGCAGCAGATCCCAGACTCTCCCGCCTAATGGGCTGAAAAGAGACCGAAATGCTTTCATAATTCTCATCATCATCCGGGTCATCCGTCTTGTAGCCCATGGCCCGGGCATGAATGGTGGTCTTGGTGGTCTGGGCCGCCGTCTAAGCGACTGGGCTCCCCTTCGCCCCCCTGTACTCAAAACCGGTCTGGCGGCCACATGCCGGGTGATTTGCCATGGGGCGAGGCCCGGCTAGGAGCCTGCGAGTGGGCCTCGGCTTATGCCATGTACCTAAAGGTAAGTGATGGAAAGGACCATGTCAAGAGTCCAATGAAGGAAAGGGGTGATTAAAATAAAATGAAATAATAAAAATATGGTTAAGGTGCACTCATGAATCGTCAAATAAATACGTTGAACATTGGAAACGTGTGTGTCAAGTCAAAAGGTTTCAAAAATTCAACGTATAAGCTACACCATCCGTTCGTAAACTACCAGCCCGGCTAGCATGACCACCGAAACACGCTATGATATGGCCATTTATCGCTTTGAACTGTCAAAAATCCAATGACGAGGAGCCAAAAACCCAATAATTTTTGAGTGTTTTGGTGGTCATGCTAGCCGGGCTGGAGGCCGTGTTCTGAGAAGAACGGCCAAGAAACTCAGCAAGTTTGTTTCCTACGTAGGATGACAACTCAAACAAACATACCTATAATGAAAAACCGAGTATACTGCAGGGCATTTCACGCTGTGACACCTCACACGAACTGGTCTGCCGGTCTTAGAAGTCCAGGCGCTAACTTCGACAAGTTATCAATTGTTTCTTGGACTCCCAGTTTTGTATGACTTGCGTCGTTGTCGCAGTAAATAGGCCTTAAAAGGCTCGGGAGGCCGACAATGTGACATGGATCCTTGAATACTAATGGAAATACAAGATGTCCAAAATTGTGTTTCTGTGCGAAGAACCGAACAAACTTGATACTTGATATCACTTGTATTTCACTACGCGCCAATGGAGCGCAGTAATATTACAGATGAAGATGTTCTGTGTGTTTTTAAGATCGTTGTCTTATTGTGTCGTTTTGTGTACAGTTAGGTTGCCTCAATACGTCATATTCTTTAATCGTTTCTGAATTGAAATCATTTATTTTCTTAAATAGAACCCGCGTTTTCTGCAATCAGGGCAGCTATACCAGTCAGCTAACCAGAACCTCAATTTTGTGCAGACTGCACTTTCCACTTACTGCAGTTTTGCTGCAAGGTCAAAAAAACCGTATACACGTACCACTTCCAGCAAGTTGGGCAAGTCATTAATTGCACAAGTCAACTTTTACAAAGAAACCAAGTTTAAACTTTTACAAAGTCAACTTTTATTCCTAGTAGCCACTTCGCTTAAGACTAAATATTCTGTTTCCGTAACACCCATACCAATTAATTGCCCGTTACCAACATAATATCGCTACATCACGAAACATCATCTCAATTTGGGGGTCAAGTATCTATTCAGTTAAGGCCCACTTGGCTCCCTCATAAAACTTACAGAGTACTTAATCAAATACATAGTTCGGGACTTGATGAAGGCCTTAGTTGCGCCCCTTCGTTGATTGAAACAAAAACATTTTGAGACCCTACTATGTTCAGGATTAGGGCCACTATATGTGCGTGCTTGTTTATTTATTAATTGACTAACTGGGCACTCAATGCCAAAACATTTATTTAAATCTAGACCATAGAGTCCCTGGACCTACATAGGAGCTAAATGGGAATAAATACATACACAATTACATAAATCACGTGTATATCCCCGACGGGGCATGTAGAGGCGAATTAGCACCCAGGTTTCGCCAATTAGGTTAGATCCCATGTAATAGGTGGCGAAGCTTATTGCTATTTATCGGGCACAGAAATCTCAGTATCGCTAGTTGGTTAAAGAAGAACGCTGCTGCCCATTATTCATTGCTGTTTAACCCTTAGGCTTGAGTTCACCAACACGTTAAACAAGCGATTAAAAGATAACCGTCAGTTTTTGACAGTTCTTCCTTACTATCATGTCAAAAACTAACGGTTATCTTTTAATAGCCAGTTTAAGTGTTGGTGAACTTGGGCCTTAGTCGCCTTCTGCCACACCCATGGGAGATATGGGGGTGGTGACAATTAATAGGTGCAAATGCACCTCTGCCTACCCCTTCGGGGACAAATAGGCGGGATTTACGTATGCACCATCATAGCGGTTGTCCCACGCATTACCCAGATACGTGGCCAGATAACAGCCGAACGTTCCGTGCTGCGAGCGATTGTATTTAACACCCCCGATGGGGAAGGAAGTGTAATTTCTCGCGATCGCAATCTCGGCCCGGCACGGGATGTTTCAAATAAATCTACATTAAAAACAGATTCCGTGCGTTCCGAGCCGTTTTCACGGTATACGGTCCAGTTATTAGTTTAATTAATTTAGTGCGGTGTAGGTACCTGCGGTGAGTGGGAGTTATTTATTTTGTACGTACGCATGTAGCTACAACGTCTTCCATGCTGGCCTGGTAGCGAAAAAAATAACGAAAAATGACCCAGCCCCCTTTTGTTTGTCGGAGTCGAATGCATTTACGCATCTTACCAGTCCCTAGCTGGCGACTGGCATTAAGTAGGTACTTATTAAAGTAAATTGACGTCTCTGAGTGCGGCAGTAAGTCGTGTTAGCTAGGTACTAGTATTGCATAGAATTTACTATTGAAAACTATGCATATAAGTCTTCTATGCTGGCCTGGGAGCGAAAAATAACGTAGAATGTGCCAGCCCCGACTCATCCTATGGGTGTCGTAAAAGTTGACTAAGGGAGTTTGCCCGGTGTAGACCAATAAGCACCTTGGGGCACCCGAATGGTGGAGGGCAATCCACCAACAACAGCATACCCAAAGGGTAAGTCTCAGTAAGGCGGCCGGCTGTAAAACCTAAGCCAGAAGCCTGAGCTGTATGAATGAGCCAGACCCCTTTTTTTCGTCGGAGTGGAATGCATTTACGAACCATACCAGCCCCAGCCAGGCGACTGGCGTGTGTGGGACTCGCCCGACTCATGATTCAGTCGAAAATACCCACTGAAACACTCCGGTGTTCCCCAAGACTTTTAAGTGGGGAAAGTCTGGGATCTGCCGAGGCAATTCACCAGTCGGAATGTGCCAGCCCCGACTCATCCTATGGGTGTCGTAAGAGTCGACTAAGGGAGATAGCAAGGTGTAGACCAATAAGACCTTGGGGCACCCAAATGGTGGAGGGCAAGCCAATAACAACAGCATTACCAAAGAGGGTTGTTGAGGCAGGCGGCCGCCTGTGAGACCTGGGGGCCTACTCTAAAACTCCGAACGAACGAACTCACATCTATCCGTCTTTCTCACGCCACTGCGTGCTAAAATAAGAGCGACAAAGACGCAGCGACTCGACCGAACGAAATAAACTTCCAGAGTAACGCCTCTGAACTGAAAATTCGAACATCGAGCTTCGAATGTTGTCATACCAACCACTCTCTCCGTTCATCGGTCTCCCAACATGATCAGTCTGTTCCGTTTCTTTTCTATATTCATTCATCACTAGCCTTTACAGTGTGGTGGATAATATGAATCAAAAGGGATGGCTTGATGACGTCTAACCAATATGAATGGAAGAGGAAACATATTACTGCGCCAGACAAACTTGAAACAGGGCCGTAAGAAGAGTCTCAAATATTTCTCACATGCTTTAAACTTAAACACCTACTTTCTAACTAACTTTCCATTTTTTTTAAATAGTTCTATGTTTATCCCCGTCAAAGTTTGAGCACTAACTGCCAAATTAGAATTAATCAGAGACTTTAAAATTAACTTTAAAGAGTACCTAATACAAATACTGCCGTGTGGTGACGGCAGAGTAGAATACAATTGTCACCACCCCAAATCTCTCCCGTGGGTGTCGTACAAGGCGACTAAGGATAAATCTGTGATGAGAAATGGGCAGCAGCGTTCCTTTTATACCACCTAGCAATGTACTGCGATTTTGTGCCCGATAAATGGCAATAGGCTTGCCACCAATTACATGAGACCTAACATAATTGACGAAACGTGGGTGCTAGTTCACCTCTGCCTACTCCTTAGGTACGTACGTATGTAAATTTTTTGACACTAAGTATTCATAAAAGTTAATGGACGTCCCTGAGTGCGGTAGTTACTCTTGTTAGTTACTAATATTGCATTAATTTACGATTGAAACATATGCATCTATCAATGTCTCGTTCACTAACATAATCATCATAATGAAAACCGGTCCAATATGGTTTATGTAAAGGTGCGGTGCGATACTAAACCAAGCGTAAAAAAAATTATGTATGTGTGATGATTGTAAGTTGTCAAGTTTATCGCTACAACTTTTTGGTTTCAGTTACTTATATATTAGAAAAATGGGTCGATTCTGTGAAAGATGAATATAAATGATAAGGGAATAATATAAAGTTTAATGAAGAAGGATAAAACTAACCGATAAAATTAACCTATAAAACTAACTAAACAGCGCCAACCCATATTTACTTAGTAACAAGTAGGACAATGATGATGATGAAGATTGTCTTTTTAATATTTTAACAGCAGCAATGCAATAGCACTCCAAGGAACCCAGCTGTTATGTGCCTTACTTTCTCATTATTGTTACTCATAAAGGGTATGACTTTCCTTGGTTGAACTAAAATAAAAGTTTCCTACATAGCAGACAAAGAGCTGGGGGCCTACCGCCTAACTCGATTGCTGAAGCAAAAGCTATAGTTAATGAGGTCATGCTGTCTTTTCGCACCAAATGTACCTAAACTATCAGCGATAGCTTTGAATGAATGATCACCGAATGATTTTGTATGAATTTGGAAGAAAATCCGTACCGCCTAAAAATTCCAGATGGTTGCTAGCTAAATTTATAACCGTAAGCAATGCATTGATTTAAAGCTATCATCAGCAATCGAGTTAGGCGGTAGGCCCCCAAGTCTTAGAACAATTGTTTATAATTATATGCATATATAACACCATTACATACATTAATGGTCAAAAAATAAATTAAGATAAATTCTGGAAACCCGTATGTCTAGTAAAATATGTAGGTACCTTTATAATATCTACATACGCACCGCTGTCAGTGGCACCGCACCCTTTTCCCTACTCAAAGACTGCAATTGACGTCAAACATGTCGTCTCCGTTTAAATGTAACTACCGCCCCGGGTTCACACCTCGACAGTTTAATATGAGCGCGAGGAACTTGCATTCTCGTGTGATGTGCACACACTTCAAAATGATGCGATGATTTTAAGTGGTTTTTTTTTCTGACGACTCTGTTAATCTGTTAACAAATACTTAGGTCCTTTTCTCTTTTCAGCTGTCTCTTTTTTTCTATTTATTTGTTTACGGGGTTATTTATAGTAACATTACAAGCCAGTTTCATCGTGTCTGTAAATACTTAATTAGTTCTGGGGCTGCGAATTTGTAAGTCAACATAGCGTCATGAGACATGCCATTTACTAGGATCTTCTAAACACTATAGACCAATAAGCACCTTGGGGCACCCGCATAGTGAACGACAAACCACCAATAACACCATACCCAAAGAGGGTTGGTGTTAGGCAGGTGGCCGACTGTAAAACCTATGCCAAAACCTTGAGCAGTATGGATTGGAATGTTGACATCCCAATCATTCTCTCCGTTTATCGGTCTCTCGACATGGTCCGTTCCGTCTCTTTTCTATTATTTATTCATCACTAGCACCTCTCCGGTGTGATTGATGATATGAATCAAAAGGGAGTGGATGGCTTGATGACGGCTGACCGATATGAATGGAAGAAAAACAACTGCCCCGACCCCAGATAGCCTAGAAACAGGACAAAGAAAAGAAGAAGGTAAAGGATGTTTGGCGCGTTTCAAAGGTGTCAGTCAGATTTATTTTCGGTAATTCAAAAATTGTTACAGAGTGGATTTTGTGCAGTGAAAGTGGTGTTATTTTGATGCACAAGCATCCGAGTTGATGTGCAATTATCCAGAATCATTGAAAACAAGTCTTATGATGTGTTTGATTTTGTGGTGAAGATCACTATAAAAAGTGGTTTTATCCACTAATTTTATACACTAAAGACATGGCTGTATGGGCTAGACCCTTTGCCTTCCCTAAAATATAGGGAGAATAAAAAAAAGAAGACGGTAAAATTTTTATCCCTTCAAAAATATCTATAAAATCCAAGATTTTAAATTCGCACATCTTCAGATCGTGCGATTTACGATTGCCAAGCCTGTTGAATTGCGACGGCATTATCGGCGATTTGCGAAGATCGCCGCGATACCGATGCGCCAATAACGCCATTCCGCCCAATTTGCACTTAATGGTGTAAATTAAGTGAGAGGGCGGTAATTTATTCGGTTTTTTTTTTTGGTTCCGTCGCGCCGTCTCTGAACGAGGTGTCTTGCCTTTATTGGGGTTCTGTAACCAGAGGGTAAATCGGGATTCTATTACTAACTTTCCGCTCTCTGTCGCCGTCGAACCGTCTGTCACCAGGCTGTATCTCGTGAACCGTGATATTTCAACTGACTAACCAGTTGAAATTTTCACAGATGGTGTGCATAAATAAATTGTCAAAAACTCCTATATCTAGTGATGGACAGGCAGAGGGGACACCTACTTTTCGCCGATAAGCTTAGGTCCCATGTAATAGGTGGCAAGCCTCTTGCCATCTATTGGGCTCGTACATCGCATTATTTTTCTAGGTGGTATAAGAGAAACGGTGCTCCCTATTACTCGTCGCAATCTTTATGCTTAGTCGCCTTGTGCGACACCCACGGGGGAGATAGGGTTGGTGACAATTGTATTCTGCTCTGCCGTCACCACACGACATTGTATACATGATGTATTTTTGTTCCTATTATAACAACAAATACTAATAAACATAATAAAATAAAAATTTCAGGAGGCTTACCTACAACAAACGTAACGTGATTTTTTTTGGCGTTTCTTTATAGCAAATGGTACGGAACCCGTCATTCGCGAGTCTGACTCGCGCTTGGCCGCTTTTTTGTTTCAAGTTTTGCATTTAAATTGGCGCGACCCGTTTATCGAGCGGGGAATGATGCCTGATGATTGCTCACAATTTGTGTTGATGCGAATCGATTAACTTGTGTTAAAGAGTATGTAAATTTCGGAGTATTAACGCCACTTAACAGCTTCTGTGACATGCTTGAGGGTTCGTGTTTCGAGGTGCTCGTCGTGTTTTATTAGGCCTAATGGATGTGTCTTGTTGATGAAAGTAAAGTGAAGGCATTGCGTATAATTGTATCTACGTCTCGGTGAAAGTGCAGAAAAGAACTTAAAAAATACTGCTGCATTAAATAGACTTTAAAAGTAGATGGTCTAATCTTCTTCTTCTTCCTGACCTGTTCCCAGTTTGTCTAGGGTCGGCGCAGTATGTATCCTCTTCCAATAATATATCAGACGTCATTAAACCACCCACCTTTTGATTCATATTGATTAATTCTACTATTATAATGACTATACATACATACTGTTATAATTTTTACCTCGGTTTATTCATATTTTAACTATTATTAATTGTTCTAGCCCTAAGTTTAGTCAATAAAAAAAAAAAATATTTATACACGATTCATCTTCCTGTTCTGTTCCCAGTCCTGAGGCCAGCGCAGTATGTTTCCTATTCCGATCCTCTGGGGTAATTTGTGGTTGGCACATTATACGTTAGTTTTTTTTCGCTTTCAGCATGGAATTAAATTCACATCAGTTTGATAGGTAGGGGTGTTGTAACACTAATAGTTAGCAGGTAACTATGCCTGGTCACATGTAATAAATGGTACGTTATGGCCAAGTACCGAGCACGTTAACTGCAGTATTTTTAACTTGGTGTATCAGGAACGCTGGTGCTGTATCCCCTTTCTTTTACAAAAAGAAACAGAGTTCATAAAATATCTATTACAAGATCAGTTATAACAATATTCACCTGAAAAAATAATCCACGTCAATCTAGATCCGTATTAGAATGGAGTAAGAGCGACGCCCAGCGCCGTGATTTCGTTTCGCACCTCGTCCCAAGGTACGTATTGTTACAAAACTCCACATCAACAAATCATAAGCGCCCGTAAAAATACACATCTGCTAAATCTCTCGCTATTCACACTGTAACGAGCGCTGCCTGTCACAGTGAAAAAAACTGAAATGGCCGATGGAAAGGTGCGTTTACCGTGTCATTAATTCCCGGTGTTCCATTGTGGAAACGCTCGCTTTTCTAGGCACTAAAACAATAACTCCATAAAACTTCTTCTTACTTGTCATAGGTACGTTTCCGTAATTATGGTAGGTCCCATGAAATAAATGGCGGGCCTAAAGAGACTCATCGCTGTTTTTACCTTGTGTCGCCTTGTACGACACCTGCGGGACGGTACTGCTTTGCCGTGATATTCTTCGTGATGTCCACGTAAGTATCAATCTAGTAGATCACCTACTTAACGATGTCTGAATTAGCAGTTGCCAGTTAGCTATGCCTTGATTTTACAGCTTTGCGTACAGAGAGAGATACATACATACATCCATACATAAATCACGCCTATATCCCCGAAGGGATAGGCAGAGGTGAACTAGCACCTACGTTTCGCCAATTATGTTAGGTCCCATGTAATAGGTGGCGAGCCTATTGCCATTTATCGGGCACAAAAGTCGCAGTACTATTGCTAGATGGTATAAGAGGAACGCTGCTGTCCATTCCTCATCACTCACTCACTGATAGAGATAGAGAGAGAGATATTTTCTTTATAATCATAATCTTTATCATATCAGCCGAGAGACATTCACTGTTAGGTTAAGACCTCTCCCAAGGATCTTCAAACCGCTAAGGAGACCAATGAATGTGTTTAAAGTGTCCATTTTGTGATATTCATTTATTTAGAGTAAGGAGATATTTTTTTTGCTTTTGTATGGATTATGAACAGTCATGTGGCCGTATGGTGATGGCAGAGCAGAATGCAATTGTCACTACTCCCATCTCTCCCTGAAGTTGTGGTACAAAGCGAGGGTAAAAACTGCGATAAGTAATGGTCAGCAGCGTTGCTCTTACCATACATACATAATTCACGCCAATATCCCCGAAGGGGTAGGCAGAGGTGAATTAGCACCCACGCTTCGCCAATTAGGCTAGGTCCCATGTAATAGCTGGCGAGCCTATTGCCATTTATCGGGCACAAAAGTCGCAGTACTTTGCTAGGTGGTAGGTATAAGAGGAATGCTGCTGCCCATTCCTCATCACTGATTTATCCTTAGTCGCCTTCTACGACACCCACGGGAGAGGTTTGGGGTGGTGACAATTGTATTCTACTCTGCCGTCACCACGCGGCCATTTTTGCTCTTACCAAACGGCATATATTGTTCTTAAACCATCTTTTGAAATTTTTATGCAAGTCGTGCGATGCAAGCATTGAACCAGCATCTCTCCATAAAAGAGTAGGTAGACGCCAACGCAAAATGGTAACTCGCAGCTCATGGATCAGTTTATGAATATTCAACAGATTTTAATGAACATTAATCGGGCAAGAGACAGATTGAATTGTGAGTCCGTGATTTTTATTTGATTTGGTATCCGTCGCCGCGGGCATCAGTAGCATCAGCTGTGTTATAGGGTTATCGTTTGGATTTGTTTCGATATTTTGCAACTGTTGGTCAAATGAAATCCGTCAGGAAACATTGATGTAATTAAGATACTGATTAGATACTAAGATACTGATTAGACGTCTGGTGACGGCAGACCAGAAGACTATTGCTATCTCCCCGTGGGTGTCGTACCAGGCCACTAAGGGTTAAAACTAGGCAGCAGAATTCCTATCATACCACCTAACAATGTACTGCAACTTTTGTGCCCGATAAATGGCAATAGGCTCGCCACCTATTACATGCGACTTGACATAGTTGGCGAAACGTGGATGCTAGTTCAGCTCTGCCTACCCCTTCGGGGATATAGGCGTGATTTAAGTATGTATGTGTATGTAGAAATTTAGCGGCAATAGCACTACCGTGTAACTTTGCCATACATTTTTGGGAAGTTGTATGGCCGGGTGCAATCTTGGTGGTTGCGGATGTGTTCCGTGGTAGTAAAAGGCAGGGTTCATAATTTCTTCGTAGTGGCCATCCGCATGTCCAACGCAGCTTCCCGTCCCGCGCCGGTCAATTGCCAATGACATTACACCCAAAGCTCTTGACGATCACGTCGGGGTCACCAATTTGGGAAGTTGTATGGCCGGGTGCAATCTTGGTGGTTGCGGATGTGTTCCGTGGTAGTAAAAGGCAGGGTTCATAAAAGTAACTAACTTCTAAATATGTACACGGTTACAATATATACAAACTGGACAATAAACATAAATCGGAAATAATATTTATAAGGCTTAGAAAATAACCATACTCTAGCTCGGAATAAAATTCTCATCTAATTAATTTGACAACTGTCACTTAGTGAAAAACATTGTGTTTGTCAAACATAGACAAACAATCAAAGGCGGTCGCATTACAAGAACGCCACACATTCATTCACAGGAATAACTTATTTTTAAAAACCTTGTTGTGAGGTGTCTTCACGTGGAACCGATGACACCAAGCTAAATTGTTATCAATAATACTACAATCAATATAATCAAGCAAATTTAATTGATGCAAACTCCATTCATGATAAAAGTTTTATTTGTGATTCTCTAAATATATTATTATATCAGTTAAGGAGATACGTTTTTATTTACCTAGTCCTGCCCCCGTAGCACGGAACGTGGACACATCTCCTTCGGGGGAAAGAAAATCTTTTCATCTCACTCTAACTCCCACTAAATCCCGAGACAAGACACTGTCAAGTGGTGGAGAAAGGCTTGTCCACATCCCCGTGCTATGCCCGCATGTGAAGCTCGATTCTATCGTCGTTCCTTATCGTCATTTGTCATCAAGTTAGATAAAGAGGATAAAGATAGAGAGGAGGAGCTCGCTAGCGCAGTGGCATAGCGCGCTTGTCCTGCGATTGCGTAAACAAAGCAATATTCGCTAGGCCGGTCATTGGATGGATGACCAATATTTTATTATCTCGAGTTCCTCCGTGCTTCGGTAGGCACGTTAAGCTGGTGGTCCCGGCTGCATCTGCAGTCGTTAATACCCACCAACCCGCACTGGGCCAGCTTGGTGGGTTATGGCCCAATCTCCCTATATTCTTCCATCGATAGCGAGGGCCCGTGCCCCAGCAGTGGGGACATTAAAGGGTTGGTGATGATGATGATGAGATAAAGAGTAAGAGCTTTACTATCTAGCATAAAAAAATATGCTGCGAATCTTAACCCCAAGTCTGTCTTAAGCCAAAACGTGGAAAGACTATCCCGTTACCGTACAACCCCATTCAAGCCCGTTGAACAATCCGAAAACCGCTTAAAACCGAATATAATACCAAACCAGCTGACGCTAAAAAGCGCAGACTTCCTCCGAGAATTTTCCGCGAAGCGAACTAGCGGAAAAACTTATTTAAACTCCGTCCGACTGTATGACAACTGATAACAGCGGAGTCGAGCTCGCGACACTCCTGAGGGATGGGCTAAGTTTGGGTGCAACTTTTCGCATAGAACAGGCCGATGCAAGAGACTTGCGGTGGAGGGAAAAAAGAGATTTTAATTACGATGATTTTACTATTTGATTTTAATTTTTAACATTATATAAATGTTAGAAAAATTAGTACAAAGATTTTAGTGGTTAGAAAAAGAATTTCGAAAAATTATGATCTTGAATTAGTACAAATTTTGTACTAATTTTTCTAACATTTACATAATGTTAAAAATTAAAATCAAATAGTTTATAAAGCAAACCCAAGCTTAACCGAACGCACGGTATTTGTAAAAATATCTGCTTTGGAATGTTTGAAATTTATTTCTACATTGCGAGGGTACCCGTTGGCTTACAACGTGAAGTGTAAAGGTTAGAGGAATTTCGGCAAGTTAATTAGTATCTTGGGTGGCCGAGCGGTCAGGCACCTGCCGGGATAGCAGCGGACGCGGGTTCGATTCCCGCCTCAAGATCATAATTTTTCGAAATTCTTTTTCTAACCACTAAAATCTTTGTACGATGATTTTACTATAGAAATCAAAACAAATAATAAATGCGGTTAAAATATGATCTTAGACACACGTCTCTATGCTAATAACGATATTTTATATAATTGGTTAGGTTAGGCCTTGGCTGTTGCTTAGTTTACGCAATCACAGGCCGAATGCGCTAAGCCGCTGGACTATCCAGCTCCACACTAATAACTTGGTTTTACCCTAATTTTTTTAGTACTTCTTACACTATCACACTCACCATTACCTAGCCCACAGTAAGTAGAGTACATACTTGTGTTTTGGACTCGGACAAATTTTAATTTAATATGAATATTGAAAACATACTTCATAAACAATCATGACTCTTAAACAAATTCCCGTGCTCATCACACAAACATAACACATATCAGGATTCGAACCCCGGACCTCTTGACTTGGCCGATCTGATACATGTATATTTTAACGTTTAACTAAGGACATTAAATATCATACAATAATAATATCATTATTGGCCGCGTGGTGACGGCAGAGTAGAATACAATTGTCACCACCCCAAATCTTTACCGTGGGTGTCGTACAAAGCGACTAAGGATAAATAAATAATGAGGAACGGGCAGCAGCGTTCCTCTTATACCACCTAGCAATAGCAGTGTACTGCGACTTTTGTGCCCGATAAATGGCAATAGGCTCGCCACCTATTACATGGGACCTAACGTAATTGGCGAAACGTGGGTGCTAGTTTCACCTCCGCCTACCTCTTCGGGGATATAGGCGTGATTTATGTATGTATGTGTATTAAATATCAACCACCTTAGTCCTACAATGTGACAATGTTTTTTTTTAAATTCAATTAGGTTAAGACAATTTTTAACTCAACATTCGCATAAAATTGTTTATGCAATGTAATACAATGCTGCCTCTGATTTAAACGTGAATAGAAAATTATTATTAACAATTAAATTTGCATATTTGATTAAAGTCTTGAAAACCACCATCACCATTACTTACCCTGCCTTATTCCAATACAAATTATTTACGTTGGCGAATTATGATTTCCTCCTAATTTATTACCTTTATTACGCTTTCTCCTATAATCACCATTTTATTTCGACAATCTGTCTTTATTTTATAAGGTCTACATCCAGCGGAGCCGTCTATTTACAATCCTGTTTATTGTCTAACAGCATACTCATTAAATAGGTACTTCAAATTTTTTTAAACGTGCAATTTAATGTCACAAGCAATAAACAATTTCAATTTGAACGAATAATCTGTTAAAAAAAGCTTGAGTCACTGTCTGCCGCACTGAGAGACGTCAAAAACCTAACGTTAATGAGTACTCAACGTCAAAAAATGACAATTCAAAACTAGTCGCTATTCTTGCCGGGTCCATGGTCTAGATTTGAATGAACATTTTTGACATTAAATACTCATTAAGTTAATTGACGTCTCTGAGTGCGGCAGTGTAAATAATAAATAAATAAATAAATCTTTTTTTGTGTATATTTGTTCGGTCTGAGAATAGATCGTAGGTTATTTTTTATACCCCTTGGTGATAACATTTGCCTGGTCAGCTAGTTCCAGTGTAGAACTTACAAAAGCTCTAGTTAAGCTAAGGTCTTTATGCGATTAATAACATGAAAAGTAACTTCTGAACAGAGGCGTCATACCTCAAATCTACAATCCAGGAAGATTCCAACAAACTTTAGACATCACCCCTCACCCGCGTGCCTACTGAATATTTCATTTAAGCTGGCATTTTTTGTCTTGAAACACCAAATTTGCATATTATGAGTTGACTATCGTTGTATAAAGACGAGAACTACGTAATCAACTTGATGAGCATACAAAAACTTTCTCATCATCATCATCACCAGCTCTTAAATGTCCTGCTGGAGCACGGGCCTTCCCTATGGATGGAAGAATATAGGGAGAAATTGACATAGCCCACCACGCTGGCCCAGAGCTAATTGGTGGGTATTATCGACTGCAGATGGAGCAGGGGCCAACGGCTTAACGTGCCTAACGAAGCACGGAGGACCTCCATTTAAAATAATTTTTATCCCTGCCTGGATTAAGCGAACATTGCTTAGTTTGAAAAATCGCCGGCTGAGCGCGCTAAGCTACTGCGCTTTCGAGCTCCTCAAAACCTTACGAAAAACTTACTAGTATCAAAAAGTTTGTGCAAACGCCTGCGATTGCGTTGTAACCGTGGCAAGCTAAGAGGAAATCTTTTCCTTACTGCCCTTCTCCCGCTCTAGGCGGGGTCGGCACAACGGGTTTTCTTCTTCCACTCCTCTCTATCCTTCACCAATTTCTCATCCACCCCTCTCTCTATGTCCTCCTTTACACAATCCATCCATCTTTTCTTTGGTCTTCCTCTCCTTCTGCGGCCTTACACATTCATGCCTATATCATGAGAGGAAATATCTTGCGTAATTGAATACCCATTACGTGCTGGTGATGAAAACGAAAGAGGCCCCAGTGTAAGAATCAGATGTGAAATAAAATGGGGATCGACCTTTTGTCTTGCCCCGGGCGGACAAGTTAAATTCAATTTGTCAATCTGGAAATGGTGTAAGTGACGAGTGTTGAAGAACTTGACGAGGTGCGATTTGGGAAGGACTAGTGGGATTGTTTGCTTATTTTGCGAAGACGTCTTGTATTACAAACTAATCTAGTACATGTTAATGTAACGTGCGAATAACAAAGTAAATTGAGTAATTTATATATTCATAAATATCTTACATAAAATGTGTTGTTCAGTATGCAATGACTATAATTATTTTATCATAAGTGACACTGATGTAACCGTAGAAAGATAATTTTAATTATAAACTTACAATTATATTGTACAGGTGATCTTATTTATTGTAACAATAACAACAATCCCAATTAAATTTCGATTTCGTTTTAAATTTTCGGATATCGGATTTGGTCTTGTAATAATTGACACTAGATGGTTCAAGAAAATAAAATTACACTTACCGTATGTTACTTTTGATTTGGCCAAGTGTAGGGAATTTGTGTAATTCTTGTATTTATTAACTCTAAAGTTAGTAAAACACGCAGTTAAATCCAAATATACGGCTTAATAAATCTCTACACGTACCTATTCTGTACAGTATTACTGATATGATTATGTTCAAGTTTTATTTTTCTACTACTACATAAATCACGCCTATATCCCCGAAGGGGTAGGCAGAGGTGATATTTATCTACAGTAATAAAAAACCATCTGCAACATAAGCAACATAAAAATGTATTTAACGAAGAGCTTGCCAACAACGAAGATTAAAACCCTGTAAACATATAGGTACTTAAAACCATAAATATACGAAGAGTTTAACAACATCGAAGATTGAAAGCATGTTTAACCCTATAAATACTAAATTTTTTCCAAACTTTTTCTAACCACGATTTTCTTTGCATTAAAACCCGATTCAACAAATTTCACTTCCCGTCTCCAGTGTGCACCTATCACCCGCTTGTCACTTGTCACTTG
The DNA here is from genome assembly GCA_963931975.1 of Cataclysta lemnata. Taxonomy (NCBI): domain Eukaryota; kingdom Metazoa; phylum Arthropoda; class Insecta; order Lepidoptera; family Crambidae; genus Cataclysta; species Cataclysta lemnata. Next base: position 13,737,537 of record OZ008355.1, read on the forward strand.
ACCAACCAATGACAGCGAGCCATCCTTCGGGAGATGGCTTTGTCGTCCGACACCTGCCAAAAGATTCAGATTCTTGTTTGCGAATTCTTATTAGAACTGACTCGGGCACGATTTGGTTAGAGTTGAAGGCTGTCGCCTTGATCACTTTAACTATGAATAATTTCGTTAGAACTTAATCTTCGATGCTTTAAAAGGGAAGTTTGCTTTGATGGATTACGTTTTCTGCACTTAAAATCTGTTCAGATCGTTTTATCTTTCGTCACAATCCATTTTGCTTAAAATGGCAATGACGCAAATGACGTAAATTTATTGAATCATAGCATAGCAGTAGCTAGAAGATAACTAGACAGAATTTAAGGAATAATCTAGGTGTGCCGTTAAAATATTAAAAGCCGTGGCACATGTTATAATACCGATGCCATTTACCCATAAAGACTCCTTTCATTCTGACACATTTTTTCACATTTTTCCTCCTCAAACATTTTTATTTTGGTAATTTTATCGTGTGCTTTATGTTTTTTTATTCAAACAAATGTTACACTGTACAACAAATACAACACTAATAGAAATTACATCACGATTTTTATTGTTGTTTAAAGATTGTTAGATCTTTTATATTCTCTATATTAGAAAAAGGAAACTATATGAGAAGAAAGAAAACCATTGTATATTTTTCGTTGTCGTCACACAGTCAACAAGGTTGCCTAGCAACTGCACATAGAGCAGAGTTTATTACTCTAACACTCTAAAGTACCTCCTAAAGTTCCTCTTTTGTTGCCAACATTGCGTGGTTGTACTTATAGTTTGTCTTCCAGGCGCGGTACCTAAGACTGTTGCAACTGACATATCTATTCTAGATCTTTTGCTTCCGTAACTGGCTGTAGAAGACCTCGGATAAGCTAGTCGTACAAGCAACAATTTGTATCTTTCTCCGAGCTGGCTGTTCGCAGAAAATCCATTATCCCCCTATTGCTGGGCTATTGGTTTCGGGAATGGCCGGAGCAGCGTTGTTTATGTTTTGATTCGGGCTGCGAAAATTGATTCCCTATTCCCACCAGACTAGGAAACAGGTGTTCGAGTTTTATTTTTTTTGCTCCGCGAAGTTTCTATCGGGAATTCCCGCTCTTTTTCTAGGAGATGCTTTTGCCCTTTTCTGGTTGGAGTGGACGTTTTTATTTGAGAAAAAACTGATCGGTCGATTGATTGATTGATAAAGATAGAAATAACAGAAGCCGTAGGCGGGTATCCCGTTTTGCGCTGTGATTGGTGAATTGTTTAAAGTTTTAATATAAGGTTTTTAAAAGTACATTTTTTGAGAAATTCTTTAAAAAAAGTTGCCTCTTGGCTGGCAACTTTTACGTGATTTATGTATGCAGTATGTATGTATTCATTTTTGTTTCTGTAAATACCGATGTAAAGGAATGTATTTTTTGGTAGAAAATGCTAAGAACCCCACGTGTTGTCATCATCATCATCACAAGCTTTTTAATGTCCTCACTGCTGAGGCACTTGTGCAGGCCTTGCCTGTGGATGTGGGAATATAGGGAGAATGGTCCCCAACCCACCACGCTGGTCCAGTGCGGATTGATGGGTAATGGGTAAGGGTATATTCGCTTAGTCTAAAATAGTCAAAGTTTATTCATATCTGGTATAATTCTGCAGTTATTAATACCACATTTATGACAATACACTTATGAATCGTCAAGACTTTGGTTAGTAGCCCCACAGGCCCACGTATATAGACCTACAAACAAATAGAACTATTCGCTTAGTCTAAAATGTGAACAACCCCACATGCTAACGTGTATAGACCTACAAACAAATAGAACGGACAATCAATAAAACACTGCAGTCGGAAGGTGAGTCCATTATTCAGACGCGAGAGATAGCATCTCGCGGTGTGAAATTACATCGGCCCACGGATACCGAAGGGGTTGCCTGCGCAAACACTGGAACCAGTGATGTAATGCTGCTCGCACGAAACACTCGACTGGAAGGAAATGTAACACGCTCTTGCCGGAAAACTGTTCGGCTTTTATTGGGAATTTTTCGACTGAATCTGTACGGAATTCTGTTTGTTTCGAAATATATCAAATACATATACATACTAGGTTTAGAGGTGATTTTGCCCACATTTCGCCAATTGTGTTAGGTTCTTATGTAACAAGGGGTGCTCACCCCTTGTTACATACTTTACTTTTACCATCTATGTATCTATTTAAAATACGCTTCGACTTGTAGCGCCCTGTGAGGCTTTCCGCAGCAGCGGGACTCCCCGGGGAGACTAGAGAGAATTAGAGAGTAGAAGAAGTCGGGCAATTCTTTGATAATAATTATGTTAAAATATTTATTTTATTAATTTTTTTTCTACATATTTAACAGTTATTTCGTGTTATCTCTATTGCTCTAACATCATCGCATAATAATAAACATATAATACATACACCTATTTATACCCAAAAGTTAGGGCAAAGACATAAACACGCTATCGACGATATTTCATTACCTTTTTTTTAATAATTGGGATCTACGCTAATTTTTGTTTTTAACTAAAAGTAAATAAATAAATAAATTTTAAAGATTTTTAGTGCTCACCTACCCTACAAAAGGAAGAATGTAAAATTGCAAGTTTCTAATCCTAGTAACTTTGTTCAGTCAGTGTTCCGTTTTATATAATTCAAGAGATATTCAAATTATTTATTACAAACATAGAGTGGTACATTTAAACAGGTATTCATGATAGTACCTACGTACAGCCGTGTGGTGACGGCAGAGTAGAATACAATTGTCACCATCCCAAATCTCTCCCGTGGGTGTCGTACAAGGCGACTAAGGATAAATCAGTGATGAGGAATGGGCAGCAGCGTTCCTCTTATACTACCGTCCTGACAATGTACTGCGACTTTTGTGCCCGATAAATGGCAATAGGCTCGCCACCTATTACATGGGACTTGACATAATTGGCGAAACGCGGGTGAGAATTCACCTCTGCCTACCCCTTCGGGGATATGGGCGTGATTTATGTATGTTATGTATGTATGTACCTACGTACAGATATATACGTATGATGTAAGTAGTGGTTACTAAATAGCCTATAGCCTTTCTCGATAAATGGACTATCCATCACAAAAATAATTTTTCAATTTGATTCAGTAATTCCTAAGATTAGCGCGTTCAACCAACAAACAAACAAACTCTTCAGCTTTATAATACTAGTATAGATGAAATAAATAGATTACCATATCCCCAGTGCTGCTTTAGCTCTAGGAGGTCTGTCGTTAGGCATCGAAATGTCACTTCCCCCACTCGACTGCTGCCCACAAACAGCGAGCGTCTCTTGTTTTTATTTACGGGACGATACCGCCCCTCGCGTCCGCACAAAGAAATATGGCGGAGACGTGACGAGTTAATTCGCACAAGTGGCCTGCTTACCAGAGAAATGTGTAAATAATTTTTATGTTCCACTTGAGGAATGGCCGTCGGGAGATCTGGCGTTCCTTGTTTTCTTTCTGCCGCGCTCAGAGACGTCGATTAATGTTAATGAGTACCTACTTAGTACTCGTAAAAAAATTACAATAGGCTTGTTTCCACTTTAAATTTTGTTAAATAGTTGACAGCAAATTATGTAAGGAAATGTAAGTAGAAACCATTAAATTATCTTATTATTTTGCTAGCTCTAAAATAGTGTAAATACCTACACAATCGACAAACATTTATTCTACCATTACAATTATTACAAGTGTTAGAAAAAAATTTACAAAGAAAATGGAGTCAGAAAGTTATGAAAATATTATTTGTCCCGATGCGGAAACAAACCTTTCTAGATTATTCTGACTTTTTAAATTTATTTTATAACTATTTTTACACTCACACCTATGATCTAGCCCTGGATAGCCATGGATACTAGATGACGGACATATTTTTAATATCATGTTATATATAAATGTTGAAAATAAACAATACACAACCATCACCAGGACCAAATATTTGTTTTCATTACAAAATTTGCCCCTACCAGGATTCGAACCCGAGACCTCTTAGCCATTACCCAGCGATCTGAGCATTCGACCAAGCCGGCCGTCATATAAATAATGTTTGTCAGTAGTCTTCTTTACAACACGTGTGCGATGTCGTCACCATTCGAACGTCACGACAATGAAGAAGCCGCCGTTAAAAAAAAGCTCGCAAGCGAACAGCAAACGCTATGAAGCAATCCCAACCCACTCGCTAGGCCACTCGCATCTCCCATCTCAAACAATTCTCGAAAGCACCCAGAAATTGCGAGAACACACGAGACCAGTCTCGCTGCGAGCGCAAAGCTTATTCGGGACTCCTATGCGTTCCATTGAGCTAAGAGAGTAAGGAGAAATCGGGCCTCCTTTTTTCTTTGGAGCGCTTTTCAGGCGCGTGAAAGGGGTTGTCAATATTTGGAGCGGTATGAATGGGCCTGTAGATGTCAATGAAGGCTTGAGTGTGCGGGCGGTTCTCCATTTGGCGGTTATTGAAGTGCGTTTGGGGTGGGGCGACATTTATGAGCGTCGCAAAATATATATAGCCGTGTGGTGACGGCAGAGTAGAATACAATTGTCACCACCCCAAAACTCTCCCGTGGGTGTCGTACAAGGCGACTAAGGATAAATCATTGATAAGGAATGGGCAGCAGCGTTCCTCTTATACCACCCAACAATGTACTGCGATTTTTGTACCCGATAAATGGCAATAGGCTCGCCACCTATTACATGGGACCTGACATATTTGGCGAAACGTGGGTGCTAGTTCACCTCTGCCTACCCCTTCGGGGATATAGGCGTGATTTATGTATGTATGTATGTATGCAAAATATACAAAAAACGGTTTCTCGCTTCTTATGCTCCGTTCAGTAAAGTTTCCGGCGAATGGCAACAGGCTCGCCCCTTTTACATAGGACCTAATACAAACTGACGAAACGCGGATGTTGAAACACCTCTGCCTACTGATTAGAGACAAAAGCATAAACAACGCTTTTCTCCCTAAGTATGTTTTTTATGCTAGACAGCTCTTAGCCTTCATCTTACCTGATGGTAAGTGAAGATAAAGGACGAAGATGGCTAGCTTTACATGGACCCTCAACCACAGAGGTGCTGGCTATTTTATCCCAAATTGTCGTAACAAAATAATACTGTTAAAATTATTCTATTTTAATTTTAACATTATATCAGTGTTAGAAAAATTAGTACAAAGATTTTGGTGGTTAGAAAAATAATTTCGAAAAATTATGGTCTTGATGCGGGAATCGAACCCGCGTCCGCTGCTATCCGGGCAGGTGCCTGGCCTCTCGGCCACCCAAGACAGAAGACCAAGATCATAATTTTTCGAAATTATTTTTCTAACCACCAAAATCTTTGTACTATTAAAATTGTTTAAAGATTTTGATAAGATGGTGGTAGCTATCCAGGCGGACTTGGAAAAAGTCGTATCACCAACCAAACTGAGTAAAAATTTGTACTCTCCTGGCGATCGAACCCGGGATCCTATTTGTGGTGGCCACTAGACCACGGAGGCGGTTAGATGTATTTACGTATTTTTTGAGACATCGTTTTTCGGCTTTTGACGGCAGTATTTCACTAGAAGACTTAGAGACGAGACGATAACTCTTAGAATTCCATGGATTCACTGCACATGCGGGTGCCGGGTCCATAGTGTGGCAAAGTGACAGCGCCTGGGACTTGCGACGCAAGTGTAGATTTAAGAGATCCCTCGACAACTAGTAAACACTCACCTTCGCCACCCTGAATTCTCTCTCTGCCTAGCCATATTTGAAAAGATTCTGTTAGAACGGCCTAAGACACGCTCCAGTGTAGAACTGATATCGGATCGGAATCACGAACGACTGCATCAAAGGTGGCGTGTCGACTCAAATGGAACATCGCACGTACAGTATCGCGCAGCTCCCTTTTGAGATAGCTCAAAGCCAATTAGATGCAGCGACAACGCGAGTGCCAGGATAGTGCCTCTGAATAGAATCTTTTTACCGAGACACGGGCTTTCTGCGAGAAACTTTATTAAGCAGGAGAGGGTTTTGAGCTCACTTTGACTTGGCTGGTGTGGTGCAAGCGGCGGTTTTATGATGTTTGCCTCGCAGAAGATTTTGTTACAACATTGGGATTTGTCGGCGGTTATATGCTGCTGGCTGGTCCTTTTATCAGTTGATTTTACCGGACACATCGCCGCGTGAAGGCAGAGCATTTAGGACAGCTTTCACCACCTCATATTTAATATACTATGGGCGGCAAGTAGAATCCACCTGTACATCCAACAAGCCACCTGCAAAAGCGTTTCCTTAGAGTATTTGGCGATCTCCCTTAGTCGAATTTCACGACACCTCTAGGATGGGTTGGGGACATCTTACGTTATTCTTGTTCTACCAGGCCAGCATCATCAGGAGCCGTTTAACAGGTGAAGCACAGGCTTTTAACAAAGTCACAACATTACTATAATCATCATTACCAGCGCATGTCCCAACTGCTGGGACACGGGTCTTCGCTATGGATGAAAGAATGTAGGGACTACCCGTTTTTAAGTTCATATTATTTGTCATCATAATGTGTTTCTAAAATTGGCTTATGTTTAAGTAACATCAACTATTGTTATTTGAGTATTATTAATGCTGATGAAACATTGTTAAATATATAAATAAATAAATATTGGGCCATAAGTCACCACGCTGGCCCAGTGTGGGTTGGTGGGTATAAACGACAGCAGATGCAGCCGGGACCAATGGCTTAACATACATACTTTCCAAAGCTCAGAGAAACTGGAGAAAAAATATTTTTGGTCACCCGTCAATGACCGGCCTTAGCAAACCTTGCTTAGTTTACGCTTCACAGGCTGAGCATGCTAACGAGAGTACATCAGGGAAGCGAAATATCAGAGATCAACTTTCTATGGACATTTATGATTCAAGCAAGCTCTTTCTTCCTGACCTACTACCAAAGTATTTCGCTAGAATTTATGCCCGGCCTCTCTCTGAAACATAGAGAGAAAATAAAAGGATTACCTAAATACATACATGGGCGACACACAGCATCAGACCGACAACTCGCTCGATTTGTCACCACGCCTTTCAAGAAGTGTCCGCAGGAAAATCCAGTGGCCCGTGTTGACTGCATTTCAATCCCGCCAACAGTCTATCACAATTCAAAGACTAATCCACAATCCCGTTTAGGGGTCCATATGCCATTTCTGCGAAGCACTATCGATCATTAGTGCAAATAGACACATCTGTGAATTGTAGCGCTGAGCTGAGCTGAGCTGCGGGTGCGGTTGCAGTGACAAGCGTAGCGGGTAAAGATGTAAGGCTGAAGCGTGATTAAAATGTTTATAACAAACTAGTGGTCGCCAGCGGCTTCGCTCGCGTTAATGTCGGTTGTTATGTAGCCTATAGCCTTCCTCGATAAATGGGCTATCCAACACAAAAATAATTTTTCAATTTGAGTCAGTAGTTCCTGAGATTAGCGCGTTCAACCAACCAAACAAACAAATACATACACTCTCCTACTAAAATACACGCTTTAAAATATTATAAGTATAATTATAATTATTTGGGCTACTAGTGATGCGACTTAGATATTTGAATTATGCTCAATAACTAATTCTAGACTTCCTTTCAATTAATTCCTTAAGCTGTGCACTAACCCATTGACCGATAAGGGATGGCAGGGTAAATTACAATAATCTCTGTTTTGTTAAATATTACGAAAAAGACACACAACACGTTTCAACTTGTTACACTATCAAGCGATACTCCGATTCGACTGGTGAAATCTGGGAACAGCTGTGCCTAACCCTTTGGGAATAAATAGATGTGCTTTTATATGCTTTAGATGAGACCTAAATTCTATTATGTCCTGATGAGAGAATCCAACGAGTAACCAGGAAATTCAGACGACCTATACCACACCAACCAGCATGTCCCGGATTGTGGAGGACGGGAGTTCAATTCCCTCATCAGGTTATACATTTTTTAATAGTTCTTATCTCTTTTTGTTTGTGTAATAATATTTCTACCTATAATATTATGTTCAAATAAAAATCTTAATTTTGATCTAAGTATTTTCAAGTTAATATTCCCACCTTGATGACCTGCGATTGTGCAAACTAAGCAAGGCGGTCATTAGATGGGTGACTAAAAATGTATTATCTCGAGTTCCTACGTGCTTTGCAAGGCACGTTAAGGTATTGGTTCTTCATGTAATAAAATTTATAGCCCTTGATACCCAAAAATCCGTACTAGGCCATGGAAAGTTATAATTTCCTACAATATGAGAGAAGAAAAGACCTCTCATTAATATAGGGAGAATGGGATTTAACCCATTATCCCATTCTCCCTATATTCTTCCATCAATAAGAAAGGCCTGTGCTCTGGCAGTAATGACGATTTTGAGACTTGAATAATCAAAGGCCAGATGTCCGAATGAAATTATTTATTTATTATAATCACAACTTATTCTGAGTAACAAACACACTGAGAACACTTTACGACACAACTAACTGTTCTTCCGTTTTCACTTCTTGCTGGTCCGACCGTGAATGCCCGCCAAATCGTATCTCCGTTTCTTAAATAGGCGCCATTTTGACGGGAAATATTCCGTTCACAATTTCAAGTCAAAACAATAACTTATAACTGGCAACGTGATACGGTTTGTCAGTCCAAATTTGAATGATTGTATAATAATAATTTATAGTAGTTTTATTATTAATTACTACAATGAATAAATGATTTACAAATGAAGTAAACACGATGATATTCAGCTTTGATAGTACAGGCATCACGCCTTCCCCTCTACACTAAGCCCTGCCCCGTATACTAATTTCGACTGAGCATCGGAATCCGAGCGTCTAAGCGACTCGTCACTGCACCTGCCGCGCCGGCGCCGGTTGTTAGATACTGAAACAAACGAAATAGTCCTATCTACGCGAAGGCCTTTGTATAATTCAAGTGCATTGAAGGTTTGCTCTTATGAAGATATAGTTTTTTATAATTATATATTTTAATATAGTTTTTTTGGTGCGTGCTTTTTCACTTTTTGCTCATTAATGTACTAGTGTAGTACCAGTGTTTTTTTAATTACTGATTAATGAATAATTGATTTTATTTTTATTTATTAAAACTTTATTGCAGTCAAAACTATAGTATAAAATAATGACAACATAAAGTTTTAAGTTAAAATGACAACATAATATTTGTGAGGTGTCTTATGATATGAGATATCTTAAGATACTGTAAGGTATAATATACATATATATATATATATATATATATATTATATTCATTGTGTGTGGTGGTCCGTTGAATAGTATGGTCAGCGATACTTTGAACATAAGATATATTTTATAGTATATTCGTTGTGTGTGATACGCTTTATTCCTTAAAATGTAACTTCTACTAGCAGTATAAGAAATTCAACTCGCCAACCTATCAAATTACCAGTTCAAATTCAAATTCAAATTCAAATTGTTTATTGCTTGTCACATTACATAGTTCGTAGCCCGTAGACGATCGTAGCGCTACGATGCTACGTGGCCGATTCAACTCTCATACTCATTTTACAGCAAGCTTACTACCTCCGTGAAGTTTCAAGCTACAGAATGTCGTAACGGATACTCGGACTAGCATCGGAACTCAGAATTTGATAGTAATCTAGACTCAGAAGATTGTCATTAAAAAAAAATTACACTCACACCTATCATCTAGCCCAAAGTAAGTAGCCTAAGCACTTGTGTTATGGATACTAGATGACGGACATATTTTTAAAATAAATATGTATATAAATGTTGAAAATATACTACATAAACATATACACATCCATGACTCAGGAACAAACATTTGTGGTCATCACAAAGCTTGCCCCTACCAGGATCGAACCCGGGACCTCTTGGCCAATACCCAGCAATCTGAGCATTCGACCAAGGCGGCCGTCAACATAGGCATTAAGTCGGTACATACAAAAAATGCACACATACATACATAAATCACGCCTATATACCCGAAGGCGTAGGCAGAGGTTAACTAGCACCCACGTTTCGCCAATTATGTTAGGTCCCATGAAATGGGTGGCGGAGCCTATTGCCATTTATCGGGCACAAAAGTCGCAGTACTATTGCTACGTGATATAAGAGGAACGCTGCTGCTCATTCCTTATCGCTGATTTATCCTTAGCCGCCTTGTACGACACCCACGGGAGAGACTTGGGGTGGTGACAATTGTATTCTACTCTGCCGTCACCACACGGCACTATACCCTATGAAAATGAAGGATTAATATTTAATTTAATTAAACGTGAGAATAATACATGAATGATCAATTTATTCAGGAGGGTCTTGAATGACAGGGTTTTGTATTAACATTTATACCACACTGAAATGAAATGAAATGAATTTATTGTAGACATAAATTTAGGTACAAATTAGCAGATACATTTGCTTTCTACATAGACAGAACAACTAAATTTTACCTTTTCAGGTGTATCTAAATGTTTTAAAAATACTTATAATAAAGCCAACACCACTTGGTCTTGGGTGGCCGAGCGGTCAGGCACCTGCCCGGATAGCAGCGGACGCGGGTTCGATTCCCGCCTCAAGATCATAATTTTTCGAAATTCTTTTTCTAACCACCAAAATCTTTCTACTAATTTTTCAAACATTTATATAACGTTAAAATATAAATATAAATATAACACCACTGTGGCCAATAGACGTCCTATTCTAAACACTGCTATTTATACAGGAGGCCTATGCCCAACAGTGGGCGTCTCTCGGCTGAATGATGATATTTATACAGGAAAGGTGGCAAACAAAGTTATCACATAATTTTGTTTCGTTATTTCAAAGAGCAGGACATCTGGTAATCTAATTCCATATGTACCTTGCTGCATTGTAATAAGGCTCCTATTGGAGAATGCACGCTTGCAGCCGGCTTACTGTACTGAAACGTAAATTAATTAGGCTGTTGTGAATTCTACCTTATAATCTTGTTTCGCGCAATTATGTTTTCTGGTTGTTTGTTTATACAGTTTGTAGCAATATTCTTCAAACATTATTGCTAGCAGAAACGCATTGCTATGAAAGTAAAATGCGTTTGGCGATCCTGAGACTTATTTTGTGAATTGCAGCAGAATTGAGATTGGGTGTGCACTTTATTTATTTATTTATTTATGACGTGAGAATGCCGAGATTAGGAAAAAAAGAATTGTGTATGAGAGCAGGTTTGTAAGAGCTCTTCTTCTTCTCCCTGCCCTGTTCCCAGTCTATCTGGGGTCGGCGCAGTATGTTTTCTCTTCCATTCATATGTCAGACGCCATCAAGCCATCCAATCCCTTTTGATTCATATCATCCATCCCACCGTAATGGTGTTAGTGATGAATGAATGTATAGAAAAGAGACTGAACGGACCATGTCGAGAGACCCATGAACGGAGAGAGTGATTAGAATGACAACATTCCATTCCATACTGCTCAAGGTTTTGGCTTAGGTTTTACAGCCGGCCGCCTGCCTGACACCAACCCTCTTTGGGTACGCTGTTGTTGGTGGTTTGCCCTCCACCATTCGGGTGCCCCAAGGTGCTTATTGGTCTACACCGGGCAATCTCCCTTAGTCGACTCTTACGACACCCACGGGATGAGTTGGGGCTGGCCTATTCTACGTTTTTTGTTCGCTCCCAGGCCAGCATAGGAGAGAGAGAGAGAGAGTTTGTAAGAGCTACTGCTGGATAAGAAGTTTAAAGAAGACTTCCTTCTCCCAAATTGTGCCCTTCCTCGTTATATTATAACTCTTACGCCGCACTCACAGACATCAATTAAAGTTAATGAGTACTTATTACAAAAAAATGTCAATCCAGACCATAGACCCGGCAAAAATAGCGACTAGTTTTGATTCGTCATTTTTTTGTATTAAGTACTCATTAACGCTAATAGACGCCTCTGAGTACGAGTGCAGTCGCCTTGTACGACACCAATGAGAGTGGTAGGGGTAGTGACAATAACAGTCTTATCTGCCGTCACCGCACGACTCTCCTGTACCGCAGTATATTAAAACCAAAGCACAGTGAAACGGACCACAATGAAGCTCACCAATTGTTTTACGGCAATTTCCCGCAGAAAACGGGATTTGATTTCTCCCCGAGACAGAGTTCGCTTCCTGACTCCGGCGGGCTCATGATTCAAAATGTCCGACTTCATCAAGCCGAGGCATTTTGCACCTCTCGCCGTCTCAGCCTCCGAGGGCCGTAACGAGATTACCCTAAATCCATCTTAACAAATTGCGCTGTGCACTCCACAGTTTTGAATCAACACAGTAACAGGCATAATTCTTTCGCTAATCAATCTTGAACATCTAATTAGCGCTGAGTTGACTTCGCCGGAGACAGACGCGGAACATGATGAGGTGGCTGTGCAGACATTATTATCTAGCTTTTTTATCTAGTTACATATTTGACCGACTTACATGTCCTCTATGCTGGCCTGGGAGCGAAAAAATAACGTAGAATAGGCCATCCCCCACTCATCCCATGGGTGTCGTAAAAGTCGACTAAGGGATATTGCCCGGTGAAAACCAATAAGCACCTTGGGGCACTCGAATGGTGGTGGGCAAACCACCAACAGCACCATACCCAAAGAGGGTTGTGGTCAGGCAGGCGGCCGGCTGTACAACCTAAGCCAAAACTTATGAGCAGTATGGATTGGAATGTTGTCATTCCAATCACTCTCTTCGTTAATCGATGGTCCGTTCCGTCTCTTTTCTATACATTCATTCATCACTAGCACCTTTACGGTGTGATGGATGATATGAATCAAAAGGGAGTGGATGGCTTGATGACGTCTGACCGATATGAATGGAATGGAAACATACTGCTCCGACCCCATTGGCTGGGAACAGGGCAGGATAAAAAGAAGACATACATACTATTTCCCGTGAACTTTTTCGTATTTTTATTGTAGAGGAGCTCGCTAGCGTAGTGGAATAGCGCGCTCGGTCTGCGATTGCGTAAAATAAGCAGAAATAATAAGTGAACAAAAATTTACTATCTCGAGTTCCTCCTCCACCTTCGGCAGGTTGGTTTGGTATTTTTTGTCATTCCAACCACTCCCTCCGTTCTTCGATCAATCAATTATATAAAACCCCCATTATAATTGATTGTTTAGTTGCTTTATATGACCCGACGCCAACCCGCAGGAGTTATGGGTGGTGGCAGTTGCATTCTGATGTGCCGTCCTACTTTGTAATTGAGATGTTTTTCCAACAGCACAAATTGTGTTTTCACAAAGAAAGGGACTCAAAAATAGTTACTTTTTCTTCAAAAAAAAAAACGTAGCAAACCTCCTTTTTCAACGGTATCGGGAAACGAATTAAATGGAATTGGCCGATCTTTTTAAATCTATTTCCGCTGCGAGAGGGCTGGAAAAACTGTTGGTCCTCACTCCGGCCATTGACAAATGGAGAGCTTGGCTTTCTAGCATTTTCGCAGCCACCGGACCGATTTCAATTAATGCAGTTGTAATGTTTTCAAAGGGCGAACAATTTCGGTCGCTTACATAAAAAGACACTAACTTGTTGACCGTTTCGATGGCTTTGGTACACATTACCTTACTACTTCTCCCTGCCCTGTTTCCAGTTGGGGTCGGCACAGTATGTTTCTTCTTCCATTCATATCGGTGGAACGTCATCAATCCATCTACGGTGATAGTGATGGATGAATGTATAGAAAAGAGACGGGACGGACCATGTCGAGGGACCGATGAAAAGAAATACCGATTGGGATGACAACATTCCAATCCAAATTGGTAGTAGGCAATTGTTTAAAAAAAAACAATTGCCAAAACACCTTTTGTTTTGTAGCTTAAATTTAGGTAGTCTTTGATTGAGGAGAAGACACATCACATTGTATCAATTATATATGCAACATGTAACAGAAATAACTCACACCCTAAACACTACCCATGCTAACATAGTCATACAATGCTATGGTGTCATTACAAAATCGAAATTGTTACATTTCAATTTAAAAAAAAGAAAATCAACTAGAAAACTTTGTATAACTGTTGAGTTTGTCCAATTGTTACCAAGTCCATAACACTTGGAACGTCAGCTACTATATGTAGGTACCTGTTGTTTTCACTGTCTTAATCAAAGGTAGGCAAACTTCAACAAGCCATCCGAAGTGAACTCAGCCGCTGCACCCCTAACACCAACCCCCAACTTCCAGACTAGATTATACAGGGTTCAATATCTAGTTGAGAACTAATTTGCCTGTGGTACCTCGGTCAAGTCTCAACATGTTTAGTTTGGATTGTTTACGGCCTTTGCTACATTAAGCGGTGAGAGCCTTCTGCTTAATGCGGAAAGCGTTGTGTCGAACATGTCGGAACAAGAGTGTTGTGTCGAACATGTCGGAACAAGTCGTTTCCTGCTTCGCTAATTAGACTGGGAAGTGCGGAGTGGAGTCTTGTAGACAGTCACAGTACTCGCTTCGGAATCTTTCAGTCGTATCTAAAATTAAATATCCTGTTCGAACAAGGCTTGGATATAAGTTTAATTACAACACGGTTTAAAGTGTTCAAAGACAAGTAGAAATAATTTTGTACGTTTGAAATCAATACCTCCACAATGTAATAATATGTATAACATTATTACTGTTCAATGTTTATTTTAAGCATTGTAATGCCTAAATATTGAGATTTTACTCAGGCCAGATTTTAAGGCCAGAGAAGGCCTGTGTCCCATCAGTGGGGAAAAGGTGATGATGATGATACAAAGAAGTAAATAAATTAGAATAAGAACATATTTCTAATGGCGTACTCTTTTTTCCACAAAACTCAACTGATCCCCGCGCGCTTCATATTCACCCGACCACCGCACATATCTCGTCCCCGCGCAATCACACTAACGAATTCTAAAGCCGAACTATTCACAGAACGGAGGCCTCCAGAGCCGTTTATGCAGAGAGGCACGAATCTCGTAATATATTCGCGCCGGGGAACGGGTCGCGCGAAATTACTTCGTAAACAAGTTTATCCTGATTTATGAAAGAAGTTCGAAATAAATAATTTTTAGGGGCAAAAGTTACTCGTCCGCAGGTGTCCTTTAACATTTTCGGGGTTCCGCAGCGCCGTGTCTTGCGACGGCGATCAGATCTTACAGCCGCAAGCCTTCTTTAGTACAGACGCGGTCATGAGAAACGCTACTCAAATATTGAGCACTGCTTGTAAAGTTAAGTGGACAATACATGTCAGAATTTTTATCTATGGAAAAATTTCGATTTTGACAAAACGTAAATGTCAAGCGAGACTTAAACTTTGAGTAGTGTTTCTCTATTCGTAGGGTAAGGATCACAATTGCATGCACACATTTAGGTAACAAGTTCTAAATGTCTATTTCATAATAATTTCATTGCACATTGATTATCTTTTTTCCAATGATATGCTCTAGGAGATGGACTGACTACTATCAAGGTTTCATTTAAAGAAAACCTACATACATACGTACTTAATAAATCACGCCTATAACCCCGAAGGAGTAGGCACAGGTGAATTAACAGCCACTTTTCACCAAATAAGTCCCATGTAAGTGTAATGCAGCGCTGCTGCCTATAACTCATCGCTATCTTTACTCTTTCTAGTATTGTATGACAATCTTGTACTTTCAACACCTTATCTTAAGAAAATTGTAATTATAAAAAAATCGGCCTTATAACATCATGGTTGGCCGGTATAGGCATATGCCAGGATTGCAGAGGATGCGGGTTCGATTCCCGCATCAGGACTTTTCTAATTACAATTTTCTTTGTAATACATTTTTGTAAAATCAATATTATATTGTTCATAATATAAATATCGATCAAATAAAAATCAAAATAATACCCTATCCTAAAATAATTCCACATCAGAGTTTGTACGGAACAGCCACTCACAAAGTACAACGCACTCAAGTTCTTTTTATTTTTGTAACATCGGTAGCTGCGTAATGCAATTATGTAAATTAAGGCCCCGCTGCCCTTAAAGGTCGATAGCTAAATAGCTGTTTGTATACGAAAACGATGTCAGGAACTTTACTTATAAATTTGCCCGTTTCTGCGCGTTCTGATGATAAAAGTTGGCCGGTTAATTTTTGAAGATAACCCAGGAGGCTTTCGGGGTCTCCAAGGCATGCCTTTGGTGCACGGAAAAAAAACTGTTTAGAACAAACGCCCTTAAAACTAGGACAGTACTTAGAAGAGGAGCTAAAAATATCGGGGGGACCCTATTACTGAAACTTGTAAGGCTTGGAAACTTGTTTCACCCACAAATTCACCCCAAAACGTTTAGTATTTAGAATTTGTATAATACGTACATAAACGCCTATTCATCCACGAAAGGGTAGACAGAAGTGAAATAACGTGTCGTGTAGCCTGGAGTATGCCGTGTGGTGACGGCATAGAAGAATACAAATGGCACCACCCATCTCTCCTGTGGATGTCGAACAAGGCGACTAGGGGTTAGTAGAGTGATGAGGAATGGGCAGCAGCGTTCCTCTGTACCATCTAGCAATGTGCTGTAACTTTTGTGCCCAATAAATGGCAATAGGCTCGCCACCTATTACGTGACCGCCTCTGTGGTTTAGTGGTTCGCCCACCGGAATGAAGATCCAGAGGTCCCGGGTTTGATTCCCAGGGGGGTACAAATTTGTGCTCGGTTTGGTTGGTGGTAGGACTTCTTTGAAGTCCGCCTGGCTAAATACCACCATCTTATCATAATCTGTCGCCATAATAATGTTAACAGCATCATTGTGTTCCTGCAATTGTGATAAGATAGCCAGCCCCTCTGTGGTTGAGGGTTCCAAGTGAAGCTCGATTCCATTTTCAGTCCTTTTCGTCACTTACCAACAGGTGAGATGAAGTGCAAGAGCTTGCCCTATCTAACATAAAAAAATGTAACTTAATTGTTAAAAAGTGGGTGCTAAATTCACCTCTGCTTACCCCTTCGGGGATATAGGTGTGATTTATGTATGTATGCATGTATTATCATTTATTAATCGGAATCATGTTAACCTTTAACGCGAAAATTAATTAAACGCAACCAAGCCCGGCGTTTCTATAACACGTCACGACACGACCACTTGCCGGATGCTCTTTTGAGCTAGATTTTTTACATGAATATTAATTATTTTGTTGACCGCACATTCGCGTTTACACGTCAACATTCCATTCTGCTTGCTTAATATTTCACGGCATCACTCGTAGAGCTTGTAAAGGCACCTTTTTGAATTTTGCATTTAAAGCAGTCAAAATCAAATGCAAAATTATTAATTTATTTACATCCGGTTTGATTTCAAATTAAAGTTTCATACATAGAATGGAATATGAATTTCATATGGTTGAATGTAGGATCTTGTAAATTATTTGAACAGATTTTGAACAGAACCCTTCATGCTATCGTCCTAACCTCTAATGATGTTCCATCCATCCTGTATTGTTTCATACAAAACGCCAAGGGTAGTGAAAGAGAGACCAAAGCTGCCTAATGTATATATATAAGGCTGTATTTGAATCATACAATTGAGTTTTTGAGAAGCTCCATTGCAAAGAAATCATTATCTTGAGGTCCTCGAAGGAATGTGAAGCCATGGGCCAGTACGGTGGGTTATGGCTAATTCTCCCTATATACTTCCATCTATAGGGACGGTCTGTGGCCTAACAGTAGAAGCATGGAAAGGCTGGATGATGATTTGATAATTTGCAGACTGCCCCATAGCCTTCTCGCTAGATGTAATAGGTGGAAAATTCAAGTAAATCATAATATGAGTACGTATGAAACAATATTATTCATGAAAGCCGTCTTAGCCATTAACCCCGCTCTGGGCCACCACCCCCTATGTTAATCGTCGCGTCAATAATGTAGAACTATCAACCAACCGTTTCGTACAAATAATAAGAAAATAAAATGCCCGAACTCTATCTTCACGGTTGATAAGCCACAAATTCGCTTGCCCCAAAACTAGCATCAATTACTTGCGACAGCAACACAGCTAAAGAAACATCTTTAAACTGTACTCCACTCCAGAGGATCCACTTTAGTTAAGGCTCCAAAACGAGATGTCTTGTCAGGTACCTCTGGCTTCAACTTCCTCCGTTTAAGCTCTAGTTGAATAGTGAGAGGAGTGTTAAGAGCGTTTATTAGCTATTACAAGCGGATTTACCGAGCGCAAACCCCGCTGTGTGCGAGCTTGACGTATTTGGTGGCGGATGACAATTTACAAATATTTTGGAACTTATGTGAAAATGCTGAACATAATAATCATGTTTTTGCTTTAGACATACTGTAGTAGTTTTAACAATAGTAATTCTTCTCCGTATTGCTGATAGATATTCAAAAGGTGAGGAGTTCTGCTGCATCTGCAGTCGTTAATACCCACCAACCTGCACTGGCCCAGCGTGGTGGGTTATGGTCCAATCACCCTTTAATCTTCCATCCATAGCGTACCCCATCAGTGGGGACTGGTGATGATGGTTTAAAAAAAGGTAATCTGTCTTGACTTTTAAAACTGGCTTTAAATGCTTGTACACAAAACTGCGATGTGAACTGAATCAGATAATGTCACTGTCATTATTGATAACTAGTGGTCGCCCACGGCTTCGCTCGCGGTAATGTCGGTTGTTATTATAGCCTATATATAGCCTCACTCAATAAATTGACTATCCAAACCAAAAAAATATTTTCAATTTGAATCAGTACTTTCTGAGATTAGCGCGTTCAACTAACAACCAAACAAACTCTTCAGCTTTATAATATTAGTAAAGAATAATGGGACATAAACACTTTTTACGATGCGACGTCGCTTCGCAATTTTGTGTACAAGCACTCAATCCAGGCCGCCTTATTGAATGTAGGCAAAGTCAATTTTTAATCATGCAACACGTGTGATTAAAGCGAGCAGCGGCGCGCCCATAAAGTCTCCGAAATCCTTTTCATCCCGTATTCATCGGAGGGCAGAACCGGGAAAAATGGCAATCTCTAAACAAACTTCGTGCCGCCTAATATTATTCAAAGGCCCAATTTCATCGTAGGAATTTACGATTATTCGGAAAGTAATCCGTGATCAGGCTCGCGGGGCCTGCCGTATACCTCCCAGAGGTTCGGTGAGGTACAACCACAGTACACCCAGAACAGTAATACGTCTTCATACAAACAGGCCGCTGCCCGTTAGGATGTGTGCTTTCGTACTCGGCGCGTGAAGGCACGCACTGCTGTGACGCACACATTGACATAAAATACGGGGGGAAAAGGGGACGGCAGTCTGAGCCGTGTGATCGCGCGTGTACAAGACGGTTGCAAATTCTTGACTTTGCAATCACCTCGGCAAAAGACTTGGTCCGTTTCGTCTCTTTTCTATACATTCATTCATCACTAGCACCTTTACGGTGTGATGGATGATTTGAATCAAAAGGGAGTGGATGGCTTAATGACATCTGACTGATATGAATCGAAGAGAAAACATACTGCGCCGACCCCAGATAGAATGGGAACTGGGCAGGGAGAAGAAGACAACCCTATCGTCAACGCAAGAAACAGGCCAAGACAGGCCGCAGATAAACTACTGTCCTGCGTATACTGTGGTACATCTGAACTTTGGCGTTAACGACGGACCTCCAGAAAGAACGCCTAAAGACAATGTTAATCAGGCGCCTCCCGAAACTTTGCGGAACTGAAATCAAATGTCTGCCCTGCTGGAAAGGTCTTCGCGAGTTATCAGATCCACAAAAACTTTCCCTAAAAGTTTGAGAGCTGAAAAAATATTGGACGCTCAAAATAAGCCCGATTCTTATATCCGTGGACTTTAATATTTGAAACGATGCTCTCAAGGGGCCTTTCACAGTCCTATGAGTTGAAGAGCTGTACTTAGGGAAGTCAGCGTTCAAGATATCAGGATGAGAAAACCACAATCGCTCCGTCTCGTTCTCTCATTGGTGTAAGCCTAGGAACATAACTTTATACACATTTATCATTTTATGAAGACGGCCAAAAAATTCTTTATTTACTTATATTTATCACATATAAGTTGTGTATTAAATAATCGCGTCTGCCGCATATACTACCAAAAGTGTGAATGCATATAGTCCCAAGGTGTGCATTTCACCTTGACCAGCTTTTAGAAAATAAAACCCAATTAATATGATTTACTGAGAACTGCAGACCCAAATCAGCGTTCCGGTTGCACCATCCAGCAAATCACTGCGCTTAAAATTCCCGGTGTATGGCAATAGGCACGCCCCCTATTACCTGAAGTACCTAAGCCAAAACGCGGGAAAATATACCCTAGTCTTCATTCACTTCTCATCTTAGCTGTCGTCACAGTCATAAAGCTAAAGTCTTTGTTCGCAACAAATCATTTAAAATGTTAGAAATCGTTTGCTTCCCTTGAACAAAGTGGTAAATATTTACTGCGCTGCAGTTACCTCAACGCTTTCAGGCATCGAGCTCCGAACGCTAGGCCGCTGAATAAACAATAGGAAAATGGTTTACACAGTTCCTATTCAACCGTGACTAAAAAGTTTTCATTGAATCTTTTCGTATTTAACGTTGTCTATGATTGACGGTAGTTTGATAGTAGATTTAGGGCGGGAAAAATTGTCCACAACTTACTCTAGAATTGACAACAAGACTTGGAAGTTGCGGAAATGGAAATGAAGAAATAATTATCTTTAGTTAGATAGTGATCAAGATCTTTTTTTTTTTTAAAGTAAAGTTGTTAAGGCGGATAATTTACTATACGGGCATGCCTACAGACATGCCCGCCGGCCCTCGCTTCTTTAAGTCTGTGGGATGTTTGCCTAGTGTAGGACTTTCACAGTCAGTCTATAGAAGCGAGCTCATGGCCGGACATGCCTGTTAGAGATGCCTGTGACATGCCCGTCTTATAAATTCGCCGCTTTAAAAACCAAATATACCATACTGCATTTTGTATCACTAAACACACCAAGTAAGGTGGTTAGGTTATCCGCCAAAGCCTACCCCGACCGTTTTTCTCGATTCACTTTCGACATAATTATACATCCTTTTTGTCACTCTCCGTTCTCTCATCCTTTCTCGTGATCAAACCGTGCGAGCATCGCCGTCTCAATTCTTGTCATTTCGTTTTCTTTAAAACCATATTATGGAATAATTTCCACGTCATATTTTCCGTTTAAACGTGCCAATGTTTTGCTGTTGAAGAGTGCAATGCTCGAGTTGTTAGAAACGCGATACCGTGCAGGGCCGTCGCATTTAACTGGAGCGCGCTCAGCGAATCGCAGGGGGCGTTAATTAACGCGTGAAATGTCAATACTGAGGCACACTGAGCGTTGGTGTACGACTAGCCATGAGCCAACCCTATTACACGTTCAAAACGTAACTTACAATACGTAAATCACAGACAGACAGCCAACGTGGTGGGTTATTGCCCATTCTCTTTATATTCTTCCGTCCATAGGGAAGGTCTGAGCCCCAACAGTGGGGACATTAAAAGGCTGGTTGTGGTGTTAAATCACGTCTATTATCTCCAAAGGCAGAATAGGCTAGGTCCGATGCAGTAGGTTGCGAGCCTATTGCCATCTGTTGGGCATGCAATTCGCAGTATATTGCTAGATGGTATAAGAGGAACGCTGCTGTGCATTACTCATCGCTGTTTTTACCCTTAGTTGCCTTGTACGATACCCGATGGACCAACGGCTTGACATGCCTTCCTAATCACGCAGGAACTCGAGATAATTAATATTTGGTCACCCATCCAATGACCAGCCTTAACAAACACTGCTTAGTTTACGCAATCCCAGGCCAAGCGCGCTAACCCACGCGCCGGTGCATCCAGGCCCTAAATGCGAAACATACTGCGCTTGAGGAAAACGTTCGCATAAGTGTCATTGTTGTATGTTATTTTCAGTATCTCTGTTGTTTTTCAAAATCGCCAATTAAAATTCACGTTTTGTGGAAACTACGACGCTGAGTGTGTGAGAATATGAATGTAAATTTTCTAGAAAAGAATTTAAATGACGCCCTTTTTAAATGAGAATGTAGTGAAAATATTATGATAACACAGGCTGCATTCTTCTGTATAAACTCAAATACTTAAGCTAGAATGAAAACTGATGCAATAAGGAAATATTTTACGTCTCGGCTGATAGAAAAATGCGTATACTTTTTTCTATCGAATATGCAAAGCAAATTTATTGACTATATTTTAATCTACAATGTTCCATGCTGGCCTGAGAGCAAAAAATATCGTAGAATGTGGCAGTCCGGACTCATTCCAGGGGTATCCTAAAAGTCTCTCAAAAATTTTGGAGGGCAAACCACCAACAACAGCAATACCAAAAGAGGTTATAGTCAAGCAGGCATAAAACCTAAGCCTAACCTTTAGCATTTAGAATTGGAATGTTGTTCCTCTTCAATGTCTTCACTGTTGGGGCATAGGCCTTCCCTATGTATGGAAGATATAATAGGTCATGGCCCACCACGCTGGCCCAGTGTGGATTGGTGGGTATTAACGACTGCAAATGCAGCTGGGTGCAACCGCTTTACTTTAGGTCACCGATCCAATGACGGCCTCAGAGAAGATGGTTTAGTTTACACAATCCTTTAATCTCCTTTACTGCTAGATATCTTTCAATTAATAAATAACTAATTAATCCACACCAAAACAGCTAAAACAACTAACAAGTTGAAATAACAGCATCAAACTGATGATATTTTTATAGATAATACATTTCCTATATTGAACCGTGTGGTGACGGCAGAGTAGAATACAATTGTCACCATCCCAAATCTCTCCCGTGGGTGTCGTACAAGGCGACTAAGGATAAATCAGTGATGAGGAATGGGCAGCAGCGTTCCTCTTATACTACCGTCCTGACAATGTACTGCGACTTTTGTGCCCGATAAATGGCAATAGGCTCGCCACCTATTACATGGGACTTAACATAATTGGCGAAACGCGGGTGAGAATTCACCTTTGCCTACCCCTTCGGGGATATGGGCGTGATTTATGTATGTAAATTACAACGGCTAGACCGAACAGCGCAGCCATCACTCGACATCGGGTCAACAGATTAAAACAATAATGACGTAACTGCGTGTAAATACCGTACCGTACGTAGTTGCCTGCATTTGAGTTGCATTGTATGGTTTTAAATCAAGAGGGTTGGTATCAGACGGCCGGCTGTAAAACCTAAGCCAAAACCTTGAGAAGTATGAATTTGAGTATTGCCATCCTAATCAATCTCTCCGTATCCCTCGACATGGTCCTTTCCGTCTCTTTTCTATACCTACATTCATACATCAATAGCACCTTTACGGTGTGATGGATGATATGAATCAACAGGGAGTGGCTTGATGGCATCTGACTGGTATTAATGGAAGAAAAAATTTACTGCGTCACTGTGGACCCCAGACAAACTGGGAACAGGGCAGGAAGAAGAAGAAGATACGTTCTGACGTCCTCACCGGAGAGCCGCCCGCAGGACGAGGTTCTATTTCGGAATAATATTTTCTGTAAATGTTCTGAGCAATTTTTTCTTTGTAAGTAACATTTGTTATTCCAAAAGAAACAGACTTTTTTAAATGAGTAACTTGGTATATTAAATACTATAATATTAAAATTACATCGCGACACATCAACCCCAAACAAGAATCTGTAAGTGCACGGCATCATTTACACCGCGAAATAATAATATCAGAATCAAGCGAAATGTTTCTAGCAAAACAATACGAGCCTCCAGAGGGCAGCACTCGAGCGTCAGTGATTACGTTCTCGGCGTATTGTGCGCTCGAAAGCTGCGCCTCGTAATTACTGCGGAAAATGCGAGTTACCCTCTTTTTACTTAATAGCGTTACGAGGCTAGTAGTTTTTTTTTGCTGCTGTACCTATGAGGTATTTTACATACACACAAATCACGCCTATAATAATCCCCGGTAAGCAGAGGTGAATTAACACCCACATTTTATTGGGCACGGAAATCACAGTACATTGCTAGGTGGTATAAGAGGAGCGAACTGCCCATTTCCGACCTCTCACCGCATGGCTTCGACTAATTGTACCTACTCTTTTTTAGCTTTGACACTGTTTTAGCCCCCACCCAAAATCATTACAACAGTAAATCCTTTTACCATCATAGCACACGATCCGTTCGCGAAAACAGTTTTACTCAATTTCTGGGCGTTAATATTAAAAGTGCGCAAGCAATTAGCCATGACGCCAGTTGGTAATTCAGCCGGAACGCTTATAGTGGATATAATGGAGTGATTGCACTGCTGGCTTAAGCGGCAGCGGAAAGAGTTCAAAGCTAATCTTCTTCTCCCTGCCCTGTTCGCAATCTATCTGGGGCGCAGTATGTTTCCTCTTCCATTCATATCGGTCAGACGTCATCAAGCCATCCACTCCCTTTTGATTCATATCATCCATCACACCTTTAAGTTTTTAGTGATGAATGAATGTATAGAAAAGGGACGGAACGGACCATTGGACAACATTCCAATCCATACTGATTTTAAGCTTTTGACTAAGGGTTTACAGCTGGCCGCCTGCCTGACACCAACCCTCTTTGGGTATTAAAGGGAAAGAGTACAATGCTAATGTAAGAAGTATATTGCTGTCAAGCATAATCAAGACTGTTCGCATAATATTTTGATTTATTCTTAGAATTATAGAGGCAAATTGTAATTTTTCTTTCACTTTGTCTTGTGTGTCATTACACCCGTGCGTGATGTATCGTAGCTCTTACTCCCGAATACAGAAACACTACTCAAATTTTGAGCACTGCTTATAAAGTTAAGTGGACAATATCTGTAAGAATTTGTATGAAAAATGCCAATTTTGACAATACTTAAATGTTTAGCAGGCGTTTCTGTATTCGGAGGTAAGTCACTTTGCTAGATGCCCGCGGGTAATAAAAATAAAAAACATAGTATTCAAAATCGCTTCCGTGTCAACACTATGACGTAAGTTCATGATTAAAAAGCAACATCATCTGCATTGCAGATAAACTTCATAAGTGTCATTTAATTTAACTAACGTCTCTGTATATCATTAATTAAAAATATGCCTATGAAGTTTTGGCAGAGTTAAAGTAAAATTTTAAATTCAATCTATTTAACTGTACGTCTCCCACATTTCGTCAGAAATATTCATCTAAATTAATGACTATGGCAATAACTATATTTCTTTAATTCATTTTAAACATATTGACGATTAGAAATTAAAGTGGAATTTCAACTGTCTGCTGTTTTCACTTAAAATTAATTGCAACATAATAAATAATAATATTTGCGATAAGTAGGTATCGCTGTTGTCAATTTCCCATAACCTGGGCTAGTATGCTAAAGGCTTAAACAGTTAAAATTCAGTCCATGCCAAACAGTAAATTAGGAGCTAAATGACATATGTCACATTACCTCCTTTCGATGCATTAAATCAGCGTGTACAGTTAATCAATCACTTTCTAAGCGTCCGGGACCACTGCAATGAATTTCATTTCAGACAAAATGCGCACTAATAATCCGATGCTCGCTGTTGGCATGTGCTAGAAATGAGAAATAAAGTTTTCCGTGTGCAATGATGCAGGCAGTACCTCTAGTTTTAATCCTATTTAGTGTGCTTCTAGCGTCTTTGCATTTTAAATTATTTAATATTCTGATTAAAAAATACTAAATACACTTCATGCTGACCTGGGAGCTAAAAAATAACGTAGAATGCGCCAGCCCCGACTCAGCCCAGGGGTCTCGTAAAAGTCGACTAAGGGAGATTACTCCTCTGTAGACCAATAAGCAGCTCGGTACTCCCGAACGGTGGAGGGCAAACCACAAACAACAGCATACCCCAAGAGCGTGTCAGGCAGACGGCCGGTTGTAAAACCTAAGCCAAAACCTTGAGCACATTTGATGAATCCATACTGGATTGGAATTTTGTCATCCCAATCACTCTCTCTGTTTCATCGGTCTCTCTACATGGTCCTTTCCGTCTTTTTTCTTCTTCTTCTTCTTCCTGCCCTTATCCCACTCTTGGTGGGGTCGGCACAACATGTTTTCTTCTTCAATTCCTCTCTATCCTTCACTGATTTCTCATCCACCCCTCTCGCTATCATATCCTCCTTTACACAATCCATCCATCTTTTCTTTGGTCTTCCTCTCCTTCTACGTCCTTTCACGTTCATACTTAAAATTCTTCTGCCAACATAGCTTTCATCTCTTCGCATGACATGACCAAACCATCCGTTATATTCATTAATAATTAGCATCTTTACAATGTGGTGGATGATATTATAAATTATAGGGTAGTTGGGTAGATGGCTTGGTTACTATGTGAATGGAAGAAGAATGCCGGGCACCTGCCTGATACCTACCATCTTCTCAACTAAAAAATGACCAAAAACAGCATGCACTGTTTTTGGTCGTTCACCTTCCATCATTCCCTGATCCTGATGTGCTGATATAAGAGGAGTTCGATGCGAAGTAGCTTAGCTGCTTGCTATTGTGTAAACTAAACAACATTTGGTAGGGATTATAATATTATATGGGATACAATACATACATACATTTGTCACGCCTTTCTCCCACAGGGGTAGGCAGAGAGCGCTTATCTTTCCACTTGCTACGATCCTTACACATTTCTTTCGCTTCATTCAATCTCATCAATCTCTTCATGCACGCCCGTCGGTTTCGGGTATTCTTGACCTAGCCTTTTTTTTTACTGACGGGGATTCTTGACCTAGCCTTTTTTTTACGCCGACAATTTACTTCCGCCATATAAATCCTTTTTGCCATTCTCCTTTCATTCATCCTTTCGACGTGACCAAGCCATGCGAGCATCCCTTTCTCAATACTTGTCATTACATCTGCTTTCAAACCACACCTTTCTCTTATCACACTTTACTTACCCCATGCTCCTCAACGCTCTAATTTCTACTGCATTTATTCTACTTTCATGCTTCGTCTCCCATACCCAACTTTCACTTCCAAACATTAATGAGGAAACATTTGGGACCAGCACACATTATGAACAGCCATACGAGCTTTTCTGGATGCGCTTTGGCTGCTCACAAAAGTTGGATGGGGTCCAATGGGTGATGATGACCGTTGGATGGGTGACCAAAAAGTATCATCTCGAGTTCAACCGTGCTTAAGTGGCAGCGAATCCATTTGAAGAGATATTCTGTTGCTTTCCCTCGAACACAGATTCCGCCTTATCACGCCGGGCCATAAATAAGGGCTGTCGGGCGCAGCGGCGTCCGATCACGTGGCGTCTGGACGCCATTACGCGGCGCTGTCACGTGACTGGCGCGTGACACCGTGAAACTTGGAAGATAACACGTCTCGGACGCGGGGAATGTTGGACCAGTAAGTTGGGTTCATTTTATTTGAGTTTCTTTATTTGCATCGTTACTCTTCTTACCGCCCTGCCTTTTATTGCACATTAAAAAAACGACAATAAACATATACAAAAAGGCATCCCAATCAAATATGTTTTTTTTATTGAATTTGCCGGTGCTATGAGAGAATACGTAATATTTTTATATTAATTATGTAAATATGATTTATTAATAATTAATAATTTATTAATATTAATAACGTATAATTGCGTGAACAATGCAAGGTTCTCTGAGGCCTTTCATTGGATGGGTGACCAAAAATCTGATCATACAACATAAATATGATTACTTTATATTGGATTCCGGATGAACGCATAACGTGCCCGTCTTTTAACACGTTGTATAGAACGAAGAGATCTCTTTTCTATACATTCATCCATCAGTAGCACCATTCCGGGATGATGGATGACATGAATCAAAGAGAGCGGATGGCTTGATGGCGTATGACCGATATAAATGGCAGAGATAAACTGGGAATAGGGCAGGAAGAATAAGACAGAACGAAGAGATGCCGTACTAAGCCGAGATACTGTGTCCAGATGTACCACGCCCCAAGATAAGGCAGGTGAAACGTTTTATTTTCCACTGTTTCACGTTTGGAAGTGAGTTTATTTCTGTCATTCGCCAGCTCTCGGGAGCTCGATAATTTACGTCTGAGAGGCTCCAAGTGGGCATTATTATTTTTATTTGCTCCTGAAAAGCTAGGGGATGAAATATTGTTAGGGTTCTCACGGTTGGCTATTGTTCCATTGACAGATGCTTTCTCTCGTAATTAAAGGAGGTTTTTCTCTCTTTCCCTTTCTCATTGTGATGCTTTGTAATTGGTGTTGCGAGAAGCGTTTTTTTAAGGTTCATTTTCTTAGAAATGCTGTACCTAGTAAATTGTGCGCGACAGGGTTATGATTTGGTAAAAATTCTGAATCGACATTTTGTACACGACTGAATAGAAGTAGTTTATGTGGAGCACAATAGGTTGTTAGACGTTTTCAAGAGCGTTTTTTGATCCACTGTAAATATAGTTTTATATCAAATATGAATTGCTCGTGCATAGAAGAATGTAACGAGATTTCATTGAGTCAGTTTGAATCTTTCTTTGAAAACTACAAATACTATAATTTGAGTTGTCTCTATTTTTAAAATGCAAGGAAGAGTACCATTAATACTAAGATAAAAAAAAAATGTCCAAGACAGATCGTTGAATTCAGAAAACTACCTACTCAGTTAACCAATCGGTTAAGATTAGCCTACAGTGTTGTTGTGAAAAGTTGTTGTGAAAAAGTGAAATAATAACAAAGAAAATAAAGTTCGAAAAAAAATTATGTCAAGAGATACTGCTAAGCCAAAATATACTTTAGGCAAACATTTGAAAATACACAATAATTATACATCATAGATAAAATATACCATACATACTTGAAAACAACCGTGACTCGAGAATAAGACTGTATCCATCACAAACATTTGCCCCTACCAGAATTCGAACCCAGGACGTCATGGCCGATAGCCAGCAATCGGACCAAGCGATCAAACTGGTCGCTTGGTCCGATCGATCACTCTATTTCCCCAAAGTGGCTTAGATTTATATAACCATTCTCGAACACACCAACCCTACTCAATATCTTCTTATTTAGAGCTTCTAGCCTTTAGAACCTGGGTTCTAGACGCTAGAAGCTCTTGGGCTTCATCCCACCTGATAGGAAGTGACGATAACGGCCGAAGTTAGTTAAACCCTAAAAAAAAAATTTTTTTGCATGTCTAAACACATGTATCTAGAACTATTTAAAAGACCTTTTTATAACTGAGTTTTGTGCAAATAAACTTTTTGATTTTATGGATGGAAGAGGAAACATACTGCGCCGACCCCAGATAGTCTGGGAACAGGGCAGGGAGAAGAAGAAGAAGAAGAAGAAACTTTTTGATTTTATTTTATTTGATTTGAAGAACTATATAGCACCCACAAAAATGTGATTCAAATCCGGCCCAAAATACCATTAATTTATTTGAGTGGTTATAATTTTATAATTATTATTATACAAAATCGGTACTATTGCCAAAAAAACACATCTGTAATACCATTTCCTAATTCGATGCACGAGAAACGCAGGATCGTTCATTACAATTTCGCTTTCATCCACCCCGCGTTGGGCTCTAAATAAAACATCCCGCTCTCGTCCCGTTGTAAACAGATTTGCAAAGCAAATGAGCGTGGCGGAATCCATTGGAATCAACGCGGTTGCAATTTGTTCCATCTCCAAGAAACAAACAAATAAATTCCAATTGAGAGATTAAGGCATACCTGTCGATCGGGGATCTGCCGTTGGGGGCGCGGGTTTCATTCGACCCGCGCGTGGGTCGAATACGAAGTGCGCCCGACCCACATGCTGTCGGGATTAGAATGGTTCACTTGTTGAAAGGATTATTGGGGTCAAGGAACGGTATTACTATAAACTTTATAAGAGTAACACTCAAATTGTTGAACCGAAGCTGCTGTTAAACTGGGGTTTGGTTGTTGGAAGGATCTTTTTCAAGTCCGCCTGGCTAGCTACCACCATGTTAAAATCTGTCGCCTTAACAATAATGTTAACAGCATTATTGTCTTTCGAGAATTGTGATATGATAGCCAGCCCCTCTGTGGTTGATGGTTCCAGTTGAAGTTCGATCCCATCTTCAGCCCTTATCGTCACTTATCATGAGGTGAGATGAAGGGCAAGAGCTTCCCTGGCTCGCTTAAAAAATACGGTTACGGTTCAGCTCGCCCCTTGGATCTTGCCTTTCGCGTTTTTTAATTATTTTGGCGTAATGATTCGCCTCTTACTCGTCTTCTATGCTGGCCGCGAACAAATAACGTAGAATAGGCTAGCCCCGACTCATCCCACGGGTGTCGTAAAAGTCGACTAAGGGAAATTGCCCGGTGTAGACCAATAAGCACCTTGGGGCACCCGAATGGTGGAAGGCATACCACCTACAACAGCATACCCAAAGAGGGTTGGTGTCAGGCAGGCGGCCGGCTGTAAAACCTAAGCCAAAACTTTGAGCAGTATGGATTGGTATGTTGTCATTCCAATCACTGTCTTCGTTCATCGATCTCTCGACATGGTCCGTTCCGTCTCTTTTCTATACATTAATTCATCACTAGCACCTTTACGGTGTGATGGATGATATGAACCAAAAGGAAGTGAATGGCTTGATGACGTCTGACCGATATGAATGGAAGAGGAAACATACTGCGCTGACCCCAGATAGAGTGGGAACAGGGCAGGGAGAAGAATGATTTGCCTCTTACGAAGGGCCGAGTGAATCAGTTCAGGCGCAGGGGTCATGATTGTGAAAACAATACGCATTACTGGCCGTAACTGGCCGTAATGTAGTGTCCCGTTAAGAGTGCTATGTGTAAAGTATGCGAGCTAAATGCGAGCGATAAATTTGGCCGGCTGCAGCGAGCTGCATTGGCAACGGTTTACGTTGGACACACGGAGAGGAAGAACGTCTAACTGGAACAGCTTAGGCTCGTGTTCACTAGCGATGGCTGGCAGCGAGATGGCATGGATGGCGGTAGCCTCATTCTGAGAGGACGTGTTGGAGCAGAAGGAGGCTGCGGAGAGGGCCCGCGAATGAGATCCGAACGCGGCCCCAATCTTTTACGTTTTGGTGAACTCCAGCCTTAGGATAACTATAAAGAAAGGAAGATAACATTTATTGGCCTCATAGGTAACATTTATAATACATATAAGCGAATTACAAAAGAAAAATGAAAAACTAATAAATAGGTTATATCGTGCGAGGCCAAAAGGCCGTAGTCCCGCTTCGCTATGATATGCTACGGTGTCAATGGAATAACTGTTTCTTCACAGACTAGTAACCGGCTCTTTTCTGCCTAGGGCACGTTTATTGTAAGCCGTGTGGTGACGGCAGAGTAGAATACAATTGTCACCGCCCCAAATCTCTCCCGTGGGTGTCGTAAAAGGCGTCTAAGGGTAAACCAGTGATAAGAAATGGGTAGCAGCGTTCCTATTATACCACCTTGCAATGTACTGCGACTTTTGTGCCTGATAAATGGCAATAGGCTCGCCACCTATTACATGGGACCTAACATAATTGACAAAACGTGGGTGCTAGTTCACCTTTGCCTACCCCTTCGGGGATATAGACGTGATTTATGTATGTATGTGTTTATTTAGTTCGATGATGTTTTTAGTTTTACTTAGGATTCTCTTGGTTTGTGTGTCACACGAGTAATACTACAAAATTTGGATTCTGCTGCGGTAATTAATGTTAAACGGTACCGGTTTTTAGGTCTGCTTTGTAAAGAGTAATATTATGTACAGACTCCGCGTGTAATATTTATATTATATACAGGATGCGATTGAAAATTTATATGGCGGAAGTGAATGGGACGGGCATGCTCTAAGACATTTAAGACTCGGGGTAAAGGCGAACCTAACCTAACCACCCAACAAACACCTGTCGGTAAATAGTAAGATTTTTGCCAGGCTGGCTGCTGCATACCCCTTCGGGGATATAGGCGTGATTTATATAATTATGTATGGCTGCTGCATAATTACCTATCATTCAGACCGCTAGTTGAACGGCGCTGTTTAGTAAAGAGGCTATGCTGTGGATTAAACGGCTAGTTAAGCTAGTTGGCTGCGACATATGTATGTAAAATAGTTATCATGTTTATCATTTCAAAAAGAATCTGGTTTAACCTAGTTTAAAACAATTCACCATCTTTATACATACGTACATAAATCATGCCTATATCCCCGAAGGGGTAGGCAGAGGTGAACTAGCGCCCACGTTTCGCCAGATATGGGACCTGACGTCCCATGTAATAGGTGGCGAGCCTATAGCCATTTATCGAGCCTAAAAGTCGCAGTATATTGCTAGGTGGTATAAGAGAAAGCCTGCTGCCTATTCCTCGTCACTGATTTATCCTTAGTCGCCTTGTACCACACCCACGGGAGAGATTTGGGGTGGTGACAATTGTATTCTACTCCGCTGTCACCACACGGCACACATCTTTATGATTGCGCAATTTCATACGCAATTAATTTTATTCTCTTTCTTAACGTTAATGACAGCGACCAGGGGGCCTAGACAAAGTAACATACCGACAAAGATAACGAAGTTCGATAAAGCAAAATCTATGGGATTTGACGTAAGTCGTCGTGAAATCACGTGACCAAAATCGTCTTCGCATGTTCTTGTTATGTTGGTAGCGCAAGCTAAGACGCTGTGGATACCAAAGTAATATGGCCGATAGTGGCGAACTTCGATACGTTATCGTTATGAAACGATTGCCACTTGGCTACGGGCCCTGTACGAACACTAAACAAAAGTATCCTTGTACAACCGCTTCCGTCGGCGGGAAACTATTTTAATTGTTCATTTGGGGAATTTATCTGGCGCAACAGCGCATTCGTATGGTGATTCCGGGGAAGTACCGCTAAATGTGTAGCGAAGGGCATTCCTTTGTTCGAGTTTCGAGGAAGGACGCGATGTCTTCATTAAGTTAGATATTTAACTAGTTTTGCAGTGTTTAACAAATCGGAAACAAGCTGAAAGGTTTTTTTTGCTAGTTGGTTATTATAACTTATTACACAGAACATAATAAAAAGATTCTATACATCATACATATTACACAAATCACGCCTGCGAGGTATGTTACCATGCACATTTCGCCAAAAATGTGTACTAATGTAATAAAGGTGAGTTTGTTTTGTTGGTTGGTTGGTTGAACGCGCTAATCTCATTATCATGACCAGCCTTTTAATGTCCCTCTGCTGAGGCCTTCCCTATGGATGGAAGAATATAGGGAGAATTGGTCATAACCCGCCACGCCGGCTCAGTGCTGGTTGGTGGGTATTAACGACTGCAGATGCAGCCTAACGTACCTACCTTTCGAAGCACGAAGGAACTCGAGATAATAAATTTTTGATCACCCATCCAGTGACCGGCCTTAGCAAACATTGCTTAGTTTAAGCAATCGCAGGCCGATCGCGATAATCTCAGGAACTACTGACTCAAATTGAAAAAAATACTATAAATAAATTAAAATAAAATAATGTTCTCTTATATTTGCACGGGCACTACACATTTGAAATAAAACAGCTTTTACGGATTAGACTCGCGTATATTTAGATGTTTGGCATTATTATTTATCCCGACGTTTCGATCACTTTACAGCGGCCGTGGTGGCACCTGTCATCTTTAGTCACCCCGTGACCACGGCCGCTGTAAAGTGATCGAAACGTCGGGATAAATAATAATGCCAAACATCTAAATACAAGAGTCTAATCCGTAAAAGTTGTTTTATTTCAAATTAAAATAAAATCGAAGCAAGAAACAAAAAACCAATAAAATTTAACAAAACCACTGAACAGAAGGAGCAATCGGAAGCGATTCCACTCAAGTGAACGTCGTAAACTACCAGCAGAGCACATCTAGCCGAAGTGTCGTAAAATTATTACTGCGTTCGCAATAATTGGTCCGGGTATAATGAATTCTGTAACCGCACGTTAAATATCCGATTTCAATTAGTAGCTTTGTAGCGTTTAACTGCCGCACTCAGAGACGTCAATTAATGATAATGAGTACTGAATGTCAAAAAATTACAATTCAAATTGTCACGTAACGGAAGGTTACGGGCATGAGACTCGGTGACAGTCAGGAAATAAAAGATGGAGAGGGAAACAAGGGATTTATTGTATTAATAGGGCACGTCCGAATACAAAGTTGGAATAATAGTAACTAGATAATAATAAAATAATAATAAGGGGCCAAGTCGCAAAGGATACGGGACGCAGGGCTCCGGAGGGTCGAACAGCCAAACACCCGCCCGGAGAGGCGTCTCGGCTGTGCGGCGTGCAGGTGGCGCGCGCGTTGAGGGCGCGCACGTAGGAGGTGCGCACGTAGAAGGCGCGCACGTAGAGGGCGCGCACGTAGATGGCGCTTACACGTAATAAGCGCGCACGTAGAGGGCGCGCACGTTGGAGCGCGAACAGCGGCGCGCGGGCAGAGGCACGCCGGGTAGGGGTGCGCCAGCTAGAGGGCGCGCCACCACAGGCGTGCCAGGTAGTGGGCACGCACGCCGGCTCGCACTCAGGGAGCCGTGACAGGCTCGGACTTCCGACAGGAAGGGGTCGGGGCAGGAGCGTGACAGGACCAGGATCAGGATCCGTCTGCAAGGACACAGCGGGACAGGACGAGTGCTTCGGGGCGTAGATGGTAGGCCTCGGAGACCGACTACCCCGCAAGCACTGCGTCTCGTCAATTATAGGTGTAGTCCGGACGGTGGAGGGTAGACCCCACTGATGGTACCGCAGACAGGAGTACACTCAACCTCCAATTACACGACTCGAGAATAGACTGCTTTCTTTCCGCTTGGCCACGCGTATTTATAGGACGCCTCGAGCATTCGAAATCTTGAATCCCGAATGTCTTCAGAATTCAATATCTCGAAGTCTCGAAGCTTCCATGAAGGCTAGGAATCAGAAAAAGGAAAAATAAATGGTACAGAAAAATATAAAAACAAAAGAATAACAATTGCAAATCGAGACAGACGTTGTCAACTAAGTAAACGAACAGAGGAATTTTGTAGAAATCAATGTTTAAAATGTGGAAGCAATACAGGAAATTATCTAAAAAGTAGTGACAAAGTGCTAAAATATAAGTGCTAATGTGAATAAGTGCAAAAGGCGTATAAAAAACATGAATTTCGGAGATTAAAGTGCCAAAGAGTGATATCGCTATTTTTATACAAAGAAATGTTATTTACAAGGAATAAAATAAAGCTATTTAAAAGGTAAATGTGTCGATTACATTATTTTATAGCTAGGACACATTACACGTACAATACGCACACATTGTATAAAATTAGGCAGTATTGGAGCACCCTGAGGGCGCAATACTACAAAATATAGTTTCTATTCTTGTCAGGTCATTAGTCTAAATTTAAATGAAAATTTTTGACATTAAGTACCTACTCATCAGAGTTATTTGACGTCTCTGAGTGCGGCAGTAAGTGACACTTACTGATAACAAGATGATGAAAGTTGCTGATTAAAAATTTACATACATAAGACTTTAATTTATATACATCAGACGGCCATTGACCAGTACACCGTACCATACCATGACCGTAACCGTACCACCGACACATGCAATAAAATATTTATTCACACAAGAGTACGCTCAGTGCACGGTCGGCGCCGGAACCTGTCTAGTTGGCCTATATCCCCGAAAGGGTAGGCAGAGGTGAAATGAATACCCACGCAATACTTAATATTCTGATTATACCAAACATCTATAAAAATAACAGGGTGCCTAGCCAAGCGACAAACGGTAAATTGAAACACAATTAATACATTGAAACGGTTGTATTGAAAGACAAATGTCGATTTTTGACAACTACTCCATTTGACATCACGGTCCTCATGGTTTTTCTCAGTAATACGTCAGTTTCAAACATTTGTATTATATTCCTTCGATTGGCCTCTTGGCTAAACCCCCTGTAGGCCTAGCACGGGACGCGGACGAAATCTTTCTCCACCACTTGACAGTGTTTTGTCCGGGGGTTTTGTGTGAGTTAGAGCGAGAGGAAAATATTTTCTTTTTCCCCGAGGAGATTTTGTCCACGTCCCGTGCTACGGGGACACACAGTAATTTGTCACCATCTTCACGGAGAGAATAATGCTCCTCGATCCTCGAAACACGCAGTTCAGAGCACCTGCATTTTACATAAACAAATCGCAAGGAGCTGGAAACAGCTAGAGCTCACTGCATACAGTGTTATTTTAATGTCAGACCAACTCCGCGCTCCCATCCTAATATCTGTGAATAAATTGCTTTAACGTCTGAATATTGCGGGGATGGCTTGGCTCCGCAGTGCCTTTTAATTGAATGTTATAACTTGACACCCCTAGATGGCGTTGCTGCGTAATTTCTGAGCTCCGTTTGAGTTAGTGTTTAGTTTACATTAATAGTTGTTGATAATGGGTGTGGGCAGGGCTAACGAATGGTTCATCAAAATACTGTTGGCTAAAGCACGGCTCGCAAAAATGTTTTTTACTTACTCTTCATTATGCCTAACAACTGCGAATGAATTTTCTGTGGGATTCGATAAGTTTCAGTTTTGATATGATTCGATTGGCCAATAATTATATTTAAAATATATTAATACGTATTATGAAAAACGTAACAACCACGTACGTTTACAGTCCGACGAAAGCGCGGGATAAAAGAAAAATGCTTGCAGTGGAAATGAGAATATTAAGATTGATGTGAGGGGTGACAAGGAAAAGGGATTATAAGGAGCACGTTAGAGGAAGTCTGAAAGAAGCGCCAATGATCGAAAAATTTAGGAGTAACAGGTTAGCGTGGTACGGGCATGATGAGGACAAATGAATGTTACGTAACTATAGGACCTAGAATGAGAGAAAGACCGAAGAAGAGATGGATGGATTGTGTGACAAATGGTATGAGGAAGAAGTTCCTGCTGAGCTCACGTCTGATAGAAGTGAATGGCAGAAGAGATGTTGTGCCGACCCTACTTAGATCAGAGTAAGGGCAGGGAAAAGAAGAGACAGTTCTTTAAATAAGTATTTACCCCCATAAGTTAGCTGATGAATACAGTAAATTTTAACGTTCACCATACAAACGCACCATCAATCACCGGTATCTGTTAAAAATCCATGCATTCAATAAAAGTTCGGTCATTAATTTACGTTCAGAATAAATCATGCGGCCATTTTGAAGAAAAAAAACGCTACAATCGCGCACCGATTTTATTAATAACCGGTTATGTCGTGTAAAAACCGAACGTAAAATTGGAAACTATCCGTCAGCCGGTTATCCGACACCCCAATAGATATCCGGCTGATACGGTAAGTACTTTAAACCGTTCCGAAATTTATTCACTTGTGGCTAATTTCGTTTAACGAGAACCCAGCAGGAAGTGTTATTGAGATTAAAATTTTATTCCACGGAATTGTTATTGGTGAATACGCAATGAAATGGATTTCGTAATCGATGGTTCTGTTTACAAGATTCATTCGATGTAAAGCCAATTCAGATTTCTAGGTACTGATTTCTTCTCGAAATTTGTGAATCAGTAGTAAGTTAAGCAGATTTTAGTAGACACCATCACCAGCCTAATGATAATGTCCCTACTGCTGGGTCACAAGCCTTCCCTATGGATGGAAGAAAATAGGGAGGATAAGCAAAAAAAAATTGTATGATGTAATCAGACTCTGATCTCTCTTTTCTGCGCCCTGGTAATATGTATTAAGCAAATATTTTCAACAAATTGATTCTACTAAAATCGTGAAGCTCACTAGCGCAGAGATATTGCGCGCTTCGCCTGCGATTACGTAAACAAAGAAATGTGTTTTTGTACAAATGAAAAGACCGGCCTTAATGAACATTTCTTTGTTGGTCACCTAAGTGCCCAACAATTTATTACCTCCAGTTCCTCTGTGCTTTGGAGGCATGTCCTGCATGTCCTGCATGTCCTGGCCGCATCAGCAGTCGTTAATACCACCTACC